>OZ038493.1:98113479-98123479 GCA_964036315.1 Acanthosepion esculentum | reverse complement strand
ATATATATATATATATGTGTGTGTGTGTGTGTGTGTGTGTGTGTGTGTGTATTTGATGGTATTACTTTTATTATATATATACACATTATTTTCTTTCATTACAGACTTTCTTGTTCTTCAAAATTTCTATTCCCCGTTAACAGTTCTGATGAGAGGGGACGAAACCGATTATTTATTTTAAATCTATCATGGCCTTTAATAAAAAAAATTGTTTTTTATGCCTTTACATATATATATATATATATATATATATATATATTAGGGATCCAAGGGAAGTAGCACTTGTTTGGGTACAAGTTATGGACAAATAGTCGAACCCTCAAACTGTGGTCAAAACCTGAATATATGAAAATATATTACAAAAATTACAGTTAAATAAAAAATAAAATTCATAGTAAAATATTAAGAATTTAACCAGTACATTACTGAAAAAAATATTACCGGCAATATATTTTTTTGGGGAAAAAAAGAAAATTAACAATGCTCTCAAGAGAATAAAATTTCGTCATTAAATGACCCATAAGGTGTTGATATGATGTTAAACAACCAAACCAAAACAATCCCATAAACACATACAACCCCCGGGTCTGACAGCAAGTAAGATTCGAACCTTAGATGTGCAATCAGTCAGTCAACCAAAAGGAATTTTGCGATACCCTTATAAACCCATGGAGCCGAATTTGTAAAGAACGCTTCTAGAATATTATCAAAAACACCCTAAGATCACATGGGAGGGTCCTAAAAGCGAAGTGAAGCGTGTTTTACACTTGAGTAAAAAACTATACCTAATAATGTTACTAGTGAGTATGTATTATATTTTTAACACCATTCGCACCTCTTCCGTTGGAATCGGAAATATTTCTCCTTTCAGGCAATATTTTTTCAGATGATTAAGCTTTCACGATACATTACCAAATCAATCATTATTCCCGTTGGCAATTTTCTAGTGCCAAAATATCTATTAGAGTTCACAATTTTAGTCATAATAGAGACACCTTGGCCCTTCGACGTGCTGTAATGGTTAGCAAGCTTGTCTCGCTAGGCAAATTACGACGGAATAATGAGTTCAATCATCACTGGGTGCCCTTACTTTCGGTTTGTACCACATTTACACTATGCTTATAAAATCAGCCAGGGAGATCTGACGAAGGCATAATGGCTAGCAAGCTTATCTCTCTAGATCAATTACTACAGGATAGTGACATCAATCCTCACGGAAAGCAAATATACTTTGGGCTTTGTGCCACATCAAAACTGCGCTTAGTAAATAACCATAACAAAACCGTCTCACTAATGTAAAATGAACGTTATTGGTCGCTAACTGGGACCTAAAACATGATACAATATTTTCTTTCTCCAACAGCAGATCTTATTTATCAGTCAAACCCCGTTTTTACTATGAAAGCCAGAAAATTTAGTAATGAACAAGGGCCGAGGCCCACTTGAGGTGGAGGGTATAGCTTATGAGGCTATGTGTGGGAGATAACGGTTAAACCTAGACTTGAATAGGTTAACATTATAGGGATCGGGGAAGCAACCTTTTGGGAGTCGGCCCACAATGCTAAAATGTGTGTGGCATGGCAGGTCTGAGCCATGAGGGTGAAGAATGCTGGAACTGAAGGGTGTCTTTCATCTGAACAGAGCTGCGCAAAGCTTGCAATGTTTCGTCTGTGAAAAATGGTGGAAAATAATTCATCACCCACAAAGATGCGGAAAGGAATTTGGATTCTATCGAGAGTGGAAAATGAGCCTAAGGCTGCGCCTGTCCATATACGGCCGCATTCCACCATTTACACTTTAATCACGTTCTTGTTAAGGCAGTGAATTGCAGTTGAAGTCAGGTAGTTAATGGAGCGAGAGATTGAACCGACAACTTTTCTAGCAAGTCTAAGGATGGCTCGTACGCATAGGTTCGGTGGCGTTGTTTAAGTCTCAATAGGCGCTCAAGGTATTGAAACTCCTTGATATGAACTAGTTTCGACTCTCACTATAGAAGTCATTACTTTGGTCATGTATAGACCGAATCACACAGTCGATATTAAAAAAAAAGGGCCTGAGATAAAAGTCCATATTATATTCGTTTGGCAATTACAATTACGATTTAATTTATCATTCCAAAGTATGATGTAATATATTTCTTTTTCTGTACCTCTCTCTCTCTCTCTCTCTTTATCTATCTGTTTGTGTGTGTGTCTTTTCGTTCACTTTTATATATATATATATATATATATATACATACATACATTTATATATACCGGGTGTAAAAGCAAAATTGTACAAATCGTGTCACAGCATAATTGTCCATCTCACAAATATATGAAAGACACTTGGTAAGACACACCAGAAGTTTTTAAAGAAAATGTCTATGTAGTGATTTTATAACATATTTATGTTATAATTTTCGAACAAATTATATAGATATATACGCACATGTATGTGTGCATATACGTATATCAGATAAGTATTTATGTTTGTTTTCATTTTTCGTTTCAACCTTTGGAAGTAAAGTCTGATGATCCGCGGTCCTTTAATAGGGCTGAGGTGAAATAATTTATTACACGGAACCTTAAAGTAGTCTGTTTTTATTTTTATTTAAATTATTAGATCTGATTTACATTGAGCTCTCTGGATTTTATCCTACTTGTGTCTACCCATACGGATTACCTAGTTTTTCGAAAACTAAATATATATATATATATATATATATATATATATATATATATATATATATATATATATATATATATATATACACATTTATATATATATATGTATATATATATATATATATATATATATATATATGTATATATATAGATATAAATTTATATATATATATATATATATATATATATATTTATATATATATATATATATATATATTTGATTAGATTTATAAATTAGCATTTGACATTCGTTCAACTTTTATTTTGCAAGCTTAAATATACATATGAGATCGTATTTATATGTGACTATTCTTCAAGGACCAGTAAATTGATCGATATCTCTGCGTTTCCTTTCTTCTATCCTTGTGCAACGTGGTGCTTCTTTATCGACCAGACTTCGTGGTTTGCTACCGAAAAGAATGGACTGGGAAGGTAATGTCTTGTGCAAACGACGACGATTAATTTGACGAAGACAAAGCAATGGACGCCATGACAAACGAACACTTGTAAGGCAAGCACGGACAGGCTTGACAGAAGATGAAACAGGAATTATCAATCGCTTGCATCCATTCAAAATGCTATTAATTGGCGACTAAACGAAAGCTATTCAAACAATCATCGGCGTCAATAAATATTGTATACAACTGTATGGCTTTTTCATTCTTTGTTTCCAGTTTCAATGCACAAACACTCCTTTTTAAGGGTCGCTATTCATTAGAGTTTGTGCATTAGGAGGGAGATATTGTTATTTATTTTTCTTAATTCCTTCCTTATTTTCTTTGGATCTTAAATATAAGCGCCGTTCTTGTTATTCTAAATTGACGCTGTTAATTTCACAAGTAGACGTTTTGTGACTCAATCTTACTTCAACTTCCACTTCAGTTTGATTTAAATTTCAATATAGCATATTTTTCTGAATATTTTCTAATGCAGGATTCTTGATAATATCTTCCATTTCGGGAAATTTTAGACATTATAAAACATTGCTTTTCCACGTGAATAAAAAAAAAAATTATGTATCTGTATAAGAGGCAAGGCAGAGTAATGGATAGCGGCTCGGGTTGAGGAATCGGAGAACCGAGGTCGAAGGTCGAATTCCAGTCGAATCCATTACGTGAAAAACAGAAAATGGCAAGACAGACCGACCGGGTTCTGTAGCCTTGAATGGCAACTGGTCTACCGCAGAAAGATATGGCAACCTACTGCGGGAAAACATCTGCCTCATCAGTCATGTTTCGAAAGATACATACTCGCCTACGCGTGTACCACGAATGGCAGATAACTGTCTGAAGTATATATATATATATATATATATATATATATATATATATATATATATATATATATATATATATATATATATATATATATATATATATATATATATATATATATATATATTTTAGGATTGGACATTGTCCGACAATTTATTTAAAGACATTTATATTATGTTTAACGTTCTTTTTATAGATACAAGTATTTAAGCAAATGCTCTGTTTTATAATAAACAGTATTAAATAACATTCAGGCCGGTAAATGTTATTTAATACTGTTTATTATAAAACAGAGCATTTGCTTAAATACTTGTATCTATAAAAAGAACGTTAAACATAATATAAATGTCTTTAAATATATATATATATATATATATATATATACATACATATATATATATATATATCTATATATATATATATATATATGAAGAAATATAGCTTTAAGGAGTCCTATATTTATGGGATAAAGTGCTCAATATCAGAGATATAGCGTATGTAAATACAAATATAAAAGTGGACATTGAAGTGAACACTCAGAGGCGACAGGCTGTTTCATGCTGGACGCAATCGTCAGGCCACCGATTGCGTCCACCATGAAACATATATATATATATATATATATATATATATATATATATATATATATATATATATATAAATTTATACCCTCTGTCTCTCTTTTTGTTATCAAACTCGCCTTAGGTAAACCCCCATAATATTTTGAAACTTCATTACCCAGAGTACTTTGATACGTATAATTCGTTTAGATAAAAGGGTTTCCCCTTCCCAGGTGGGGGGGGGGTAAGGAAAAATTTTTCTGTATGATATAAAATAAATTTAAAATTGAACAATGAAATTACTCCTTGGGTATGTAGATAAGTATATTTCATTTTGATCCAAGGTGTTCCCGAGGAGGGTGCACAAATCCACCCCAATAATTTTTTTCTCCCTTAGATTTAAATTAGAATACGGGAATATAGGAGGCGAAAGCCAGGAGATGAATCTCACATAAACAAGATCATTTTGATTCAAGGCGGTCCCCCCGGGGTGAGGGTACAAATCCTCTACTGAAATGTTGTTTCCTTTTGATTTAACTTAAATTAGAACAAGTGAATTGGTCCTATCCAAAATATAGAAGGAGAAATCCGGAAGATGGAGGTCACATCGATAAGGTCAAAAAGAGACAATATGGGCGTCCAGTTCAGCAAAAAATCGCCAATCAGTGTGTAGTGCCTTACAATACATATTTGTTGCGACAATTCAGCTGTCATGATTGTTTTTGGTTTGTTTTATTTTACGGCATATTAACCTCAATGCCAACAACGTATTTGTTGCTGGTAATATTTTTTTCATCAAAAACATATTGCTGGTAAAAACGCCTCCAAAAAGTATTTGCATTATTAAAATCTATTTTTACACTTTCATAATGTTTTGGTCCCAGTTTGGATGTTAAGTATTTGCCCATAACTGGGACCCTAACAGGTACAACCACCCCGGGTCAGGATGGACATGGGAATACCAGCAATCAAGATGTGGTTCCACCCTTCTCAAAACCTCCTGATTAGAGGCTTTGTTGTTGGACCTAGTATATCGTCTTACACAGGACGCGGATGTAGTTTATTGTCATACTCAGAACGGAGCTGTCATTTTAATTTTGAAATCTGCTCATCAAATCAAGTATTGCATCAAATACATATCAAAGAGGCCAGATCAAGCTGTATTTGCTACCTCCGACTGAAAATGTTTTTTTTCCTTTTGATTTAAATTAAATTTAAATTTCAACAAAGGATTTACTCCTATCCAAAATATAGAAAGAGAAAGCCTTGACGAAGGAGGTCACGTCGGCAAGATGATTGAGTAATAGTGAAATGCATCTTTTTCTGCACGAATTATAACAATGATTTAATATCAGTCCTCATTTTCCTCAATGAAAACACATCCTTAAAGGTAATGGAAATTTGGTCCGCGCTCAGCACCGCTCCTATAATTACCTGGCACTTCGTGCTATCCACTACATTTACAAGAGCTGCCCGGTTGTCACGTTCAATACACCAAATTTATCTCAGCATCATTTTAAATGATGGATTATATTCCCATGCATCCCCCTATCCACAGAAGTAACGTCGCAATCTCTCGCTGCTCTATCGCTATTTCCAGGAGCATTGTTCAGAAGAACAACATTTCTTAGTTCCACCAGTTCTAACCTTCAAGGCGAAAAGTCACCATATCACGTACATTGTAGTGAACAGCCCATATTTTCTTCGTATTCATTGATGAGATGTACGTTCCACTTGAGCAGCTTCTTTCATCGAAATACTGCTTTGTGGAACCGGCATCCAAGCTTCTCACATCACGCCAGTCTTAAACTGTTCAAGTTAACCGTAATTTTCTTTTTGTACCTCCAAGGTAAACGTCTTTTTCTCTACATATTCGAATATATCATGTCTCTTACTATATAACCATCTATCTCGAGTTGCTCTTGGCTCATATACAGGTTGAATATAATTGTAAAAAATAGTTTGGGTTTTCTCCAGTTTTTATAAATAGCTGTACCCTCAATGAGGCCGTCTGATTTGAACGTCTATTTGGTGGCGAACAAATTGTAGATCTCAAGAGGATCTCATATATTGAATGCATTACCAAATGGGGTCTCCTTCTGCCATAGTTTATCTTTATTAGAGTGGGATTAAAATGAAGTAGTGCTGCGAAACTTAGTGCATTTTCCTTGGTCAAACGTTGTCCATTAACATGAAGCAGAACGAACTTATCTAATCACTTGCTACGTCCGCTGCTTGGAACACCGCTGCACGATGTCTTGCTAGATTATTTTACTCGACAGAATCTATCTGACACTTTCATATGTCTACTATAACGCCCGTGCATTGAATATTGCTGTTACGTCTGGTCTTCTGCTACGTAATTAGATATTCTTGATAAAATCCAAAGAAGAATCTGCAAAGTTATTGATCCTGAACTAGCATCTCAGCTTCAGTCACTTTACGACCGCCGTAAAGTAGCTTCCTCGTGACATTTCTGTAGATATTTTCACGGCAATTGTTCTATTGAGCTAAAGATTTTGGTACCTGGACTTCATGAATTTGAATACTATACGGAACTAGCAGCCAATTCCCATAATGACACGGTAGAGATTACTTGTTTTAACCGTATATCCGTATATAATTGTTTTAGCTGTCTATACTTGTGAGATGAGCTATTGTAACTATTTACATTGTTCGGACAATTGTCATCATCTTTGTTGCTGTTGTCATATTGACGACGTTTCGGCCGTTGTACACTCTGGCCTTGTGTTGATATTCGTTTTGGCCAGGTAATTGAACTAACAACCTTTGGGGTCAGGTCACTAGATTACTTCAATCAACGCTTTTATCCACTGGACCATGTCCCCAAGCAGAAGTGAGTAAAAACTTGGGGAGTTAAGATACTAAAGAGAATCTGCCGAACCTGAGATATCCAGAAGAGTCATGACACGTTGCACTAAAACAATCTACCTCGGTAGACAAAATAAAGTGTTCGATTCAAAATTCCAACGTATATCGCCTGAAGAAGGTCGGAGTGTACAACGGCCGAAACATCGTGAATATGAAAACAAAGATGAGGACAATAGTCCAAACAATGTAAATATTGTAAATAGCTTCTTTTTGTTTTTTAATTCTCTAGTACACCCTGCTATGGAAATCTCTTCCGTCTCCCTGTCACCTTCGATATTCAAAATTTCAAAGTTAATAAGAATCGTCATCTTTGGTCTCCTTGATGACAGTTCTTTTATTGCCATCTCTGTTTCTTTCCCTCTCAGTAACCTCGTGTATATTACTGTTTCTTTTATCAAATTGCTTGGGAGGAAAGCTACGCTATATAACAATATTAGTGGGCCTTGAGCACAAATGGAAGAATGATGAGAAAGATTTTGAAATATTAGAATAGCGTGTCGGAAAATTCTAATATTTCAAAATCTTTCTCATCATTCTTCCATTTGTGCTCAAGGCCCACTAATATTGTTATATAGCGTAGCTATGAACACTAATGGGTATTTCCCAATCCTCATAAATACGTTGGACACTATTGTAATTTGAGGGTAATATGCTGTCTAAGTAGTCCACCACTAGCAGCGGTTACCTACTTCACGACGCTGGCGAGTATGGTATTTTGTTGATGTTGTAAAGATTACCATTTCATTTTCAACCTCCATTTAGGTTATTCTTAATTCATTAACACAATAAATATTATTAGTTTATTATCAGTTTTATTATTTTTCTTTTTTATCTATTTGAATTTGCCGTCCTATATATATATATATATATATATATATATATATATATATATATATATATATATATATATATATATACGATGGTCATTCAATAAATAAGGCGAATGTTTCGGTATAAGGACTTCTAATACAGATAGCAGCTTACTTTTTTTTCAACGTAGTCTCCCAGCACTGTCACACACTTTTCCCATCTGTGCATATGCTTCCGTATTCCCTCAGCGTAAAAATCGTTGGACTGATGTTTCAGCCAGTCGCTCACAACACGTTTGACTTCATCGTCACTTTTAAACTTCGTGCCTCTCGTGAACGCTTTCAAGGGACCAAACTTCTTCAAAAACTCATCGCCATCCTTCTCATAGCGAGAGAGACACTGGTGGGATAACTCGACCCTCCTCTGTTTGTACTCTGCAGTAAGCATCTTTGGCACCAACCGGCAGCTGACCTTCGAGTAGCCAAGGTCATGATGGACAATTTTGTGTCCTTGCAATGTCATCCACTGTCACCCTTCTTTCAGACTGAATGAGGTCTTTTATTGATTCGATCACCGCAGGAGACCTCATTTCTGTAGGCCTACCAGGCCTGTCTTCATCCTCAACACTGCTCTGTCGTTCTTTAAACAATGTAGCCCACTTGTGGACATTTTTGGCTGAAACATGTGGCACCATACACAGTTCACATTCTCCTATGACTTTCAACTGGTTTGCACCCTTCAGGAACCAAAAACTTCATAACTGACCGCTGTTCAATCCTGGAGCATGCTTCTTGGTCGGCCATCTTTGTTAATCCCCAAAATAGAATTACAACTGCGTATGTATCTATGCCCGAAAGCACGGGTATGTATCTGCGCCTAGCCTCGAATTTCTTATATGTAATTTGGTGCGAACTAAAATGCGTACACCTGCCTATGATTAAGTTAATGCCACCCCAAACAATAACAGAAGAATACGAACCATCCTGAGACTTAAACATTGTCAAACACGCATAAATTGATACAATTTTAATAAGATAAACTATTTTGTCTGATGAATGCAAAAGCGTCAAACTCAGTGTCACAAACTCATATCAATACAACTTATTATGTTAGCTCTATCACTGATATTGAACGCTTTCCACTAAGTACCGCGCATAATATATATATGTGTGTGTGTGTGTGTGTGTGTGTATAGGATATTTTAAAAATATTTTTCATTAACGCATATCTCGTGCGTATTTTGTATATATATTGCATATATATTCTTTTTCACGCATTAGAAAAACATAAGTTAGATTCATGAATAATGGATCCGAAGGAAAATGGTGAGGCCTGTACTTTTTTTTAAATTTATATACATATAGTTTATATATACAAACGTTGGACAACATAATTGGAACAGGTGCAAATTCCACTCCTATATGTCAAAGACCTACTATATTAAGAACTTTAAGTGAAACTTCGTAATTGGTGGTTATATCTATTGTAAATACGTTTATTTATCTAATCTACTCTCTTTGTCTTATTTATTTTTAGAATTTAGTAAAATTTAAGCTAAATTTCGAGTTAGCTTCGAGTTAGAAAAAGGGCAAATTGTTGGAGCTCGCATGGCAGGATTCTTGATCACTGAGGTTGCTGAACTGTTTGATTTTTCAAGAGCTACCATATCAAGAACTATGATGCAATTTGAGAAACAGGGCAACATCTAGCAACTGTAGCAACTATCGGCCGGACTTGCAAACTTACTGACAGGGACCGACATGCATTGATCACAATGTGGCAAAAAATAGTCGGACTA
>OZ038493.1:98018479-98108479 GCA_964036315.1 Acanthosepion esculentum | reverse complement strand
CGTCAGTAATATATCTAAAGATAAATGACCGCCTAAGCGTATATCACGCATGGCACATAACTGATGAATGGCCATTAATCAAATCTTAGAAATTCATAAAATATTTCTGAAGTGCCGAAAGTATGTGGGTCGAACGCTGTAACGGAACGAACAATGGATAATTTCATCCATTCCTTATATTTCTATAATAAGATTTGGCGCGCAAAACAAGTACTTGAATACGAACTATTGCTCTGGACACCTAATCATGACGCAAGACGGGCTTGTTGCCCAGCAACCATATACACTGTCAAGTATGTAATGAAACATGATGCATCCATAATGACGTTCCTAACTTGATGCAAGATTGCAATGGTTCGTGTGATAGAATCATGAATGCCTGAATAAATAATGATGCATATCTTTTAATATTTACTCTTTCGTAATGCTTGAGTTTGTTCGTATTCACGTGACGTCTTCGCCAACGACTTCAATCCACTCATTCGCAAATGTGACAATGTTTAATATTTTGATGCTACCAATTGGTGAAGATTTAATTTATTCTCTCTAAATTTATAACATAGATGCAGGGGGTAGCAACGTTTTTGAATAAAGTATTTGTCTTGATATTATTGAATTACGAAAGGTATTTTCCCTGACCTCAAAACTAAATAGCATATTCCATTACGAAGATGTTTTTTTTTCCTTTCTACTTCAAGGAGTACATATACTTACAGAAATAGATAGATAGATAGATATGTGTGTTTATGCGTGCATATATATATATATATATATATATATATATATATATATATATATATATATATATATATATATATACATACAGCATATATATGCTTTGTTATAATATATACTATCCGTATATATTATACAGAATATATATGCAGTGTTATAATAAATACATTGAGATCACTTTGTGGATCAGTTTTAATATTTGATATTACTAGGATATATATATATATATATATATATATATATATATATAATATATATATATATATATATATATATATATGTATGTATATATATATATGTATGTATATAAATATATATGTGTATGTATATATATGTATGCATGTATGTATATATATATATGTATGTATGTATGTATGTATATATATACGTATATATATATATGTATGTATGTATATATATGTATATGTATATATATGTATATGTATATATATATATGCATATGTATATATATATGTGTATGTATATATATATATGTATATATATATATGTGTATATATATGTATATGTATATATATATGTGTGTATGTATATATATATATATATGTATGTGTATATATATATGTATATGTATGTATATATATATATGTATATGTATATATATATATATATGTGTATGTATATATATATATGTATATATATGTATGTATGTATATATATATATATATATATATATATATATATATATATATATATATATATATATATATATATATATATTTGCAGTCTGCGTCAGGTATCTCAAAAAGATTTAATTTGAAACAATCATAATAATTAACAGAGAAACCAATACATTTTTGAAAATTTGACACACATTCACTAGCAAATATATATATATATATATATATATATATATATATATATATATATATATATATATATATATATATATAGAACACACCTCCGTTAGACATAACGTCAGCTTTAATTATGACCTCAATTGTGTTTCTAAAATGGTCACATACGTTATGTAGCTATTGTTTATTCATACAGGTCATGATGTCTACGATAGCATCTTTCAGCCATTAGTAAATGCTGAGTGCGTGATTTATATAAAGAATGTCACACATTTTTAAAAACATTTTACAGCTTGATTACTTCCTGTCGCTCCGCCCAGAAATTAGGATCGTACATCGTAAATTCCCGAGATACAAAGCAGAACTTTTTCGGCAAATAATTCATTCTATCTACTCGGAGCTTATATTTTGTATCCACAAGCGGGTTTGGCAATCCAGGGCTTCTATTCCTCAATCCAATGATATATTGGAGAGCAGACAATTTTAATTTAAAAGCGGAGCCAATACCTCTATTCTGCGTATGCGTTATCTCTGGTGTCTCAAGATATAAATCATATTACGTGTCTTTATATTTGTTTGTTTGCTTTTCAAGACACGAATGAGGAGACAGCTGGTTAAACATTAATCAAGTTGGCGGTTCGTGGGTTACAGCTCATTGAACCTGCAACAGTATATTTCGGATCCCGACGAATTTGAATTAAAACATTTTTTTCTTCAGCTTTATAAATATTTTATCCTGAAATAATTCTCACGTCCTTGTCGGAAACTCTCTTTAGCCTATCTCTCGCAGTTCAGGATTCTCGATCCTGGGCTACTCGTCCCTACGTATAACTCTCGAGACCGTCACGGCAATGGACTCGGCGACAATAATAAGATTACAGACATGCTCCCAAAACTAGCATTCGGATTTCCATGTCCCTGTGATTTCTCATAGCCTTCGGCAATAGTATGTCTTACATTTTCAATTGTCTATAGTCCATAGGATTATGGAATTGTACTCTCTGATAAAGTATATCAGAAGTTTGATGCTTCCTTTCTACTCATCTCCCAGCTAACATTCATATTTGCGGTGATTTCAATATTCACCACAAGGAGTGGTTAGTCCACTCAATCTTACCGGCAGAGGAAGTCAGATATTACCATGCCTTCTCTATTGCTTTTGATCTGACCCAAATAGTTCCTAAGCCTACTCGTTTTTCTGAAACAACTGGACATCACGCAAATACACTTGTTTTGTTTTTCTCACGTCTTGCCCTGAAAAATGATCCGCTGAAGTGCGACCTCCTCTGCATACTTCTGCCCATTCACTGATCAATGTTAATGTTGCAACCAAATCTAAAGTACCCCATACCGATGCATCATTTCACAGGATGATCTTTGGATATGCCATATCATTCATTACCGAAAGTCCCCTGACAGATTCCTTAAAAAGTAGACCTCCTACAACTGAATGTATTCTCTCTGGGGTGGAAAATTTTTCTCCCAAAGAAAGTATACGAACACAAACCAAATAGCCAAGCTTGGTGCGAGCAAGAATGTGTTGCAGCCATAGCGCACTCAGACCATTCCTAGTATCTCCAACTAAAACAACGGCGGCATTCAAAACTAGAGGAAATTACTCTAAGAGAGTTCTAGAAAACGCAATGAGTAGCTATGCAGATTCAGTCCAAACTAAGGCTGAAACAAAATAATTTGTTCCTGTGTGTACTGCAAAATCTCGAACAAACTCTAAAAAAAGTAAAGCATCTCTGTCAGCTATCATAATGGCTTCATACGACAAGCCAAGGCTCTTTACAATGACATCTGTCTCTACCTCTACGTTAGACGATAAAGACCACGCCTTAGTTGAATTCTCTTTCCCCCAAGGAGCACAAAGAATAATATCTCTATCACGGCGCGGAAAGTTTTTTAAACTTATCGAAAGCCTTTACTCAAAGAAGGTTAATGTTCCGGACAAAATCCTAACGGTTGTTCTGCCATTATCTTCAATACTGGTAAAACAGTTCAACTACTATCTGTAGGATAGAAACTTCCCTAGTCTTTGGAAAGTTTCAACTGCGTGCCCTGTTTTTTAAGAATACGGGTGAGATATCATGCCTGTCACAATAACGACCAACTAGCTTCCGTAGTGTCATCAAAAGATTCATCAAGAAGGATGTTGAACACCTGAACAGGAACATCATCATGAGTGATAACCAGGATCTAGATGTACACTTGATGTCTTAACTGTCGTTACTCAATGAATCCAAGTACACACTGACCGGTTCAGGGACTGAACTCACCGTTAATATGTCTCTGAATTTACGAAGCAACACTTTAATAAAGTAGGCTATTTTTTACATGAGAGGATCCTGAACTGGGTACTTGTAGCCTAAAAGGTGTAAATATTAACCAGACACCGAAATGAAATCATTCAACCCAAGGAAATTGCATAATGCGCTCAGTTCAAAATCCCCGATGACAACAATAAAGATGAAGACAATAGTTCGCGTGTAAAGACTGTGAAGTATGATAATGTCTCTACCCAGAAATTCAGACACAAGTTATGAATCAATGAATATAAGAGAAAGTCACGTAAATAAAAGAAACGACATAAATAACATAATTGTAAAGAAAGAAGAATTCGAAAGAAAAATAAAAGAAATTAATCAACAAAAAATACCAAGAGAAAAAAAGAAATGTGTGAAGAAAGGCAAACGTGATTTAAATACATTTTATGACCAAAAAACTTGGAGACCAGAATATATTAAAAATATCTATAAAGGAGACTTCTTAATTTACAGCTGCGATATTCTTTTATATTGTATGCGCTTTTCCTTTACTGTACTTCCTTTGACAATTTTATTGAATTAAATTTTACCCGCGGAATTATATTCCGATGTAAACACGGGTTCTCTTAATAGAATACAGACAACGATTCTTACTTAGGAGTAAACTGAAGCATGTTAAAAGACACTTGAGAGACAATGACGCCAAAGAGTTTGATAGAAGAGTAAAATTTGGTAAGAAATGATTTCACAGGATCAAAACCGATTCTGGAATACCGTCATTAGCTCCAAGTATAACATATGCGAGGATGTGCAGGTGGTGTAATGGCTAGAGGCTCGGAACGAAAAATCGGTTCTAATTATAGTCGATACCGTTAGATTCACTTTCGTGCAAAGACCTTTGAAAATTTAATTTCTTCTTCTCATCAAGGCTATGGGTTAAATAAAAGGCCAGCCTGGACTCTCTGTGGTTGACAACCAGTAGAGTGTAAGAGTGGCAGTAAATTCAAATGAGTATATAGGCTTAGTAAGGAATTGTAACTATGGTTCGCTCAGCATAGTCGATGACTAAAATACAGCTCTCCGTCCTAGGTATGATGATAAACTACTTGCGTGTCCTGGGTAAGACAATAAACTACGTCCGACAGCAAGGTATTTTGAGGAACCACTTCATAATTGCTGGTGTTCCCAGGTCCAGCGGGACCCGGGATTGGTAGTACCTGTTAGGACCCCAGTTATGGGGAAATAGTTAACCGCCCACTCGGGTCAAAACTATTAAAGTGTGAAAATATGTTTTAATACCAGAAATACATTTTTGTAAAACATTATTACAAGACATATATTATTACCAGCAATACATATTTTTTTTACATTGCGTAGTGATTGAACTCACAATTAATGTCACGAAATACACTATACAATAACGTAGTTGGCTCGTTGTGGTATTGCAACAAATATGAGTATATTAGTCCGAATGTAAATAATGTGAATAACCTTTTAATTCTTTGCGAATGTATGACGTTCTTAAAGAAAAATTTCTTGATATAATTTTGCTTTTCAGTTATTGTTGTGCAACATTTTCAAATTTTCCTTTTTGTTTTTCACAACACCCAGTAATTTTATTATAGTGTATTTTCCTTTTGAGATTACAACTTTGTCATGACACATTGAGATATCTGTAAATAAAAATGTGTTCATCAATATCTACACTATTATACAGGCGAGATAGAGCAACTCGGCGTGGTGTAATGATTAGGGTTTGTACATATGGGGACTAGTTAGGATTTTCATTGAGACCACGAGGTATTATGGTGGATGTAGTAAGAAAGGTTAGTAAGAATGTATTTTTTTTGGTGTTAGGAATATTGTTTGTATGCTTGGGTCAGTGCTTGTGCCTAGCTAAGTTTAAAATTAAGACAGATGAAGACCGTCCTTTTCCACATCCCCTTTTTTAGGCCTTGTGCCACATTTTCTGTAATTACACAGAAATAAATATCGTAATGGTTAGCAACCTTGTCTCACTAAAACAGTTACGACAGAATAGTGAGTTCGATTCTCACTGAGTGACCTATATTTTCGGCCATGTGCCACATCTAAGCTACGCTTAGAAAATCAATATATGCGAGACACGGCTATATGGAGCGGTGGGAGGTTGAAACTTAACTATTTAAGCGGAAGCAATCGAGTTGGTGAGGATGTATTGCCAAATTGCGAGTGTCTTTGCTACAATCTTTCTGGCTTTAAGCAAATAGACGATTGTTTACCATGCTGAAACGCTTGTCTATTTTTCCTCAATTTAAATTAAATGTCCTCTTTGTTATAAATATTCGTTTTTGTCAGTAAATAAGAGAAAAGGGAATGTTTAATTTTTTTTTTTTGATTGTTTATCTAGAAACTAATTGAAATGGAACGGTATATGATTAGCATTTTCTGTTTAATTTCGGGCACACTACCTGCGTGGATAATATTAGTGCATAGGACTAATGGAGACTTTTCTATTAACACGTGTCAATATTTAGAATCAGTATCTACCGTGTAAACCAAAGCATTTAGTAGAAATTCTACTTTCAACTGTTTTTATAAAACGACTTTAAATAATATATGTCCTTTAAGAAAACTACCGGGGTTTATTAAATGTTAAAAAAAATACGCTCTGTAATTTTTAGTTGAGTCGAATGTATTTATTTTCATAATTAGTGAACATAATATGGTAGGTAATACTAATAAAAACAGTTACTAATTACAATATATATATATATATATATATATATATATATATATATATATATATATATATATATATATACGAGGGTCATTCAATAAATAAGTTGATTTTTCGGTATAAGGACTTCTAATACAGATAGAAGCTTACTATTTTTTATTAATTTTTTTTTTTTTGTTTTACTTCTTTTTCACATGGATTTCATTTCTTTTGCAGATTAAAAAAAAATTTGAGAGTTTTGGTGATTAACAAAGATGGCCGACCAAGAAGCATGCTCCATGATTGAACAGCGGTCAGTTATGAAGTTTTTGGTTGCTGAAGGGTGTAAACCAGTTGAAATTCATAGGAGAATGTCAACTGTGTATGATGCCACATGTTTCAGCCCAAAAAATGTCTACAAGTGGGCTAAATTGTTTAATGAAGGACGGAGCACTGTTGAGGATGAAGACAGGCCTGGGAGGCCTACAGAGGTGAGGTCTCCTGAAGTGATCGAATCAATCAATGACCTCACTCAGTCTGACAGAAAGGTGACAGTTGATGACATTGCAAGGATTTTGAGCTTATCTGTTGGGACAAACAGTGGGGTTATCAGTCAGAAGGAGTCATCTTGCATCATGACAACGCAAGGCCTCACACAGGAGCCCAAACTGTGCAGACCATCAACAATTTTTCTGTTACTTAAATATATATATATATATATATATATATATATATATATATATATATATCGTGAACATATATATATAGAGAGAGAGAGAGAGAATATACAAAATCTCGTGAAGAAAATTTTTGTACGATGATTTAAAAATAGACGAAAGCTCCATGTTTATAAATTAAGAAAAATCATTTTAGTGCAGAATGCACCTCTTCTGCTGATTATTTCTCCTTCGTCTTCTTGCACTTTGACTTCTTCCAGCATAAACTTAGCCATATTTACTTTGACCTCTCTTGGAACATTGTCATCAAATATAGGCAGAGCCTCAGTTTCGGGAGCTAAGTACAAGAGAGAGTTGGAATTTTTTTTCGCAGACACTTAAACTGATTTCTGGATCAGTATCTTGATAATTTCTCAGTTGACCCATCAATATGAAATCATGATGAGGTACTTGATTGCTTCTGATGATAGAAAGCTGGCTCAAACGTACACTCGAAGAAGAAAAGAACATATTATTCCCCATGAGATACATTAAATTGATCCTGAAACAGGTATATCTTGTCTGCATAAATTGCTTTTCTCATCCACCTAGCATGACTTAAGGCTCCTTATTTACGAAACAATATCCCATTTTTTGGAATACCGCCAAGGAATATCATCGTTAATTCCAACAATTCTTGGTAATCATCTCGATGTTGTTTCTTCGTAGAAAGGTGGTATTCAAGAAATTCAAGAATGGTAGATCGAAAATCATAGCGCACTTCATTATTACCAGTTATGTAAATATTCTTGTTGAATTTCGTCCAGGTTTCTCTAAATCTTTTGAAAACGATATATGTGGACGAGAATTTGCACCCATGTCTAAGTCGAAACAGCTCCTCAAAACTAACTGAAAAATGTAATGACGGCAAGGGAAGTACAACAGGTCGCCATTGAATAATCATTTTAATTTGACACATGCACCATTTACTCGACCTGTGTTACTTGCTGTCGTATTACAGCAATTTGCTTGAATTTTGTCGGTTATACCCTATTTTCCTACTGTTTGGTAAACAGACATGGTTTGGATGTTCTCCTGAAGACGTTAGGATTTCAGAGACTCCCAACAATTGCTCCTTGCCTTGGAATTTACTAATAACGCCAGTGTATCAACCTTTTAAACTGTGGGTGCAGGTAGTAGCTTTCCATTCCAGTGTAACACTAATTCTTGATAGTCGTTTAGGTTAAATTTGTGTTGTATTTCCGTACGTCTGGATTCTCTAAAGTTTTTTCTAAGGAGTTGAAAAAATGTGCGAATTATTTTTCAAGATGTTTTTCAGTATCACGCTTGAAAGCTTCTTCAGTAGCCATTAATATGTAAACTCCATTTCTGTCAGTGATTTTGCACCTATCAAAACCTTCAGCGAGTAAAAAACGTCAATGTACCTCGAGTCGTTGGAATAGTTGTCGCTGTTACGGTTTTTCTTTTTTTTTGCGCGTTTGTTTTTGCTGTTGCTGAGAAATGCTGAACGATGATAGAGGAAATTTCACTGTTTTCACCACCGCCACTGATTTGGTTTCTTGATGTGACATCATCAGTTTCTGGTGTAGCAAACTGATGAGTATCAAAATTTTGTTCCATTTCTTAAGTCCTTTCTTCCTGGCAGTTTCCATTGCAACGCGCTTCGGTGATCTTTCTTTTTTTATGTTTTAGTTTTTGATCTACACCAACCATGGAGTTAGGTCGTCCTTTACGGCGCTGAACATTAAAAACTTCTTATCCTCTTCAATTTTTATCTGTCAAAGTGACCCTCCATCTTTTCCACAAAGAAGTTCTCTTTTTTTTCTTTTTTACCTGCCTGTAGTTCTAGACATTTTTCTATAATTTATCACAGTGTGTGGCTTATCAATTGAGTGGTCAGTT
Source organism: Acanthosepion esculentum (assembly GCA_964036315.1). Classification (NCBI taxonomy): domain Eukaryota; kingdom Metazoa; phylum Mollusca; class Cephalopoda; order Sepiida; family Sepiidae; genus Acanthosepion; species Acanthosepion esculentum. The sequence goes on along the minus strand of OZ038493.1, from coordinate 98,099,382 downwards.
CTTCTGATAGGAATTCGAGCTTTTTGCCAAACATTGGGAATATCATGAATCAGTAATGCTGCACTTTCCTTCGCAGTAAAATTCACAATTTTTACATTGTAGAAAAAGCGCTTCAAACTTGCCGACTTTTTGATAATTTGGCTCTCACGAGGTGATTGGAAATTTAGCCGACAAGAAGGAAATGGAAATCTTTTTCTTAATTTGTGCGATGAACCATCTGAAAAACTTGATACCATTTTACAGGTGTAGGAAGAACACGTCAGAGAAGCCGCTACGCATCTGCACAAAGATTTTCCCTTTTTAAAAAAAAGGAAGAATTAGTCATTAAAAGCATCATTTTTCGTCACAAAATAAGTATGCACAGCATAACATTATAAAAACGGAGAGGCTATAATCATGGTTTTACAACTTTGTCAGGGCTACGAACACAAGAGGGAAAATCAATATCATAATGACACAACAAAATGAATGACGGCTTAAAAATTATTACAAATAAAATAACTTTTATTTCTAAACGCGAAAAATAGGTTTTTCCCCTTTATCTGCGGTCTTCCTCAAGTTTTTCAAGTTGCCTTTCCTATCATATTTATTGTCACTTATCATTCTAATAGAAAAAATAAGTCTGGCAATTTTTAATTTAAGAGACATTTATATAAGAGATGAAAAATTTGATCAGAAAAAATGACTTTTCGTGCGAAAAATTCAGAATTTCACTCTCGATGAAGGTTGTCTTGCAGTTGACCACTGGAGGTCAAATTTTGCATAGATTGTTTTCCTGTTTGGCACGAGATAGGTGTTTGTGAGCTAAACATTCAGAAAGTTGAAAGATATATGCCAACCAAATATATATATATATATATATATATATATATATATATATATATATATATATATATATATATATATATATATATATATATATATATATAATAAGGCGATCAGTCAATTCCGCTTCGACTATCAAAAATTGATGAACTCTTCATTATTTAAAAATAAACAAATAAACAAACGGCGTGAAGTGTGATAGTAGGCGGAGCAGGAGAAATGCAAGGGTATTGGGAATATATCGGTCGGAGTTTAAATAAAATACATACTTTCTTTTCATCCGAGATCATACGGATTCAAAAGGATCTTTTTAGTGTGTATGCAACGAGTCATAATTTCCGATCTCTCATTCAAAAGGTTTTCTGGTCTGGAAATGTTATAATAGCTAACTATTCATGTTGACAAATGTTGCATTTTGATTGTTATAAGGTTTAGCTTTTTAATTTTTCCAGATACCAATCGGATATTTGTTACTTTTTTCCTTTCATTTCCACACATGGTTGGCTACTAAGGCAGAATTCGTCAGACTTTCTAGCTTGCATGATGACTTGTGATTATACCACGTCTTCGTGAAGCTACCTTCAGTACACACTATGTATATATTTTTCTGGCCATTTGTATCTATTACTTCTGCTTCAGTTTTGCAAACTCCATCTAATGGACATCTACATTTATTTCTACAGTTGTATATATCACTGTTAACAATGTTTTTGTCCACACGTTATTTTTTAAATTTATGGTGTTTTACTTTATTTTATTTTGGTTTCTTAATTACTAATACAGCTGTAGCTTAATTTTATTGTGTTTTTATTAAATATTTCATGTAATTCTGAATTGTGTTTTAATAAATAATTTGAAAATTATTTTCGTTATTTTACATTTGGCCTATAAGGTAAAGATAAAAAAAAAATTATCTTATCCCACGTGTTTTGTCCTCTGTGGGACCTTATCAATGCAAATGCAAGAATTTAATTTTGTAACAGGTATTTTCATACAAGAGCAAAAATGTTATTGGTTTTTCAAAATATTTGTGTTTAGGAACACATCAGGTTGAGAAATTAAAAGCAAACTGTTGAAAACAAGACCTCTTGTTATTCAAAATATATAACACATAAATTAATCCCAGACTAAATTAATTTAATGCTAATTTGTACACAGAATACTTTTATATATATATATATATATATATATATATATATATATATATATATATATATATATATATATATATATATATATATATATATATATATATATATATATATATATAAAAGTATTCTGTGTATAAAATTAGCATTATATATATATATATATATATATATATAGATAGATAGAGAGAGAAAGAGAGTCATCGACAAAAAATGTTTCACAGATCATCAGGGTGACTAGACATCCAATTGCCTCAAGGTGGGATCGAAACACGATTGATTTCGTATCTGTCGGAGATTTTACTCCTAAGTCATTGGCGCAAGGCAGTGATGAAGGTGAATTTAGGCGTATTTATTTTTAGACAAAGTCGCCAGTCACCGGGGAACTCTATTCTTCTTAACGATATATATATATATATATATATATATATATATATATATATATATATATATATATATATATATATATATATATATATATATATACCATCGATGTATGAGTTTCTGACGACCACGAACTAATTATCTGTATACCTATGAAGGGTATGACTTTTGAGACAGGCTCGAGAATTGCACAAAACCATAATATGTTATAGTACCAATATGGGAAATAAATTTAGACTAGTTGCGAAACATTGCATTTTTAAATGGTATTCATTTTCAGCTTCGCGCTCCTTCTAAGGCATTTTCCATCTCAACCCTTAGTGTTTCCGGCTCTAGTGATTCGATATATGCCTGAATGTTGTTCTTCAGTTGTTGGAGAGTCTGATGCTTGTCGGAAGAAACATTTCCTTTGGGATTTACGCATCGGAAGAATACAGAGCTTGTCACATCTGGAGAACGTACTGACCAATTTAGGTCGGAACCGTGAGAAATTATTCTTTTCCGAATAAATTTGCCTAGAAAGATGGATTCCGGCAATTGTCGTATGACGCAGTGAGCTATCTTCTGGCTTGGAAACTCGTTGATGCATTGAGAATTTCGTTGGTGCAACGTCTGAAATATCCAAAACACTCGAGACCGCCTTCGGATCTTTGTACTCGGATCTTATTCGAAACTTACACAATCAAGTATTCTTTCGTTCCTAGCAGGACGAGGTATGCCACTTCATAGATCATTGACTGAACCTTTTCTTTCAAAACTTGGAAATGTGTTCGTTGAAATTGAATTACTGATCCTTGCATTTGGCACAAAGATTCAACTACCTGTCTTGGGTTTGCAATCGTGTATTTTTACATAGCTTCCTTTATAAAACGACCTTGAGAAAATTCGGAAAAGGTTAATAAAAAGAACGTTATTGAACTTTCAAATCAAGTTAGTTTTAGATCCACTGGAATGACAAGGTGTAATTGATTTAGATTTTTTCCTCAGATTAAATCATTTCCAGTGGTGTGGAGTAATATGAATCTATTTTCTGAGCGTATGATGAAATGTGTGTGGCCTTAAATATATTGCATCATGTGTGATTTATCTGATTTTTATCACGCCCAGACTATTGTCTCGATGGACGTTACTCCAAAGAATCGTAGAAAAATGTAACGCTGCACGAACGCACTGGCAAGCCTTAACAGTGAGCAGATCAAAGTATTATAGACTGTCCCGGAAATTCTCCAGATTTAAATCCAATCCAGAATCTGTGATCAATCTGCAAAGAAAGACTTCGAGGAACAAAGGAAGTACTAACATGTGCACTGGGTCATGTTTCATTTGAAAAATACGAAAGAAAGTAAATAATATCGGAAATATTCGTTTTGTTTACATTAATTTGCATATATATATATATATATATATATATATATATATATATATATATATATATATATATATATACAGTTCAATAAAGGCATTTGCGTCACTAACACGCAAAAAAGATAATTTCTCATATCGAGAATATTTAACATCGAAAAACAATGAAAAAATATTTTTTTTTGCCTGATGATGGAAACACGTGTAGCAACATTAAGGGAAATAATCCTAATATTTATTTAAAAAAATCCACATTACAACCAAAAACGTTTGCGATTTCTCTCTTCTTTTTAACACACACGCACACACACACACACACACATATATATATATATATATATATATATATATATATATATATATATATATATATATATATATATATATATATATTGAAAACAGTGGTACCTGTCGGAAAAATGGATACGGAATATTTACTATTGACCGATGGTTATCAGTAAATGAAGTCATCTTCAAATTAGAAAGCAAGAGGCTCTGAGAGAGAGAAAGACACGAATGGAAGATACATTACTTTTTGGAGGAAGATGACAAGACAAAGAAAATTGTTATTTATAAAACTGGCCATCCTGCGAACAGGGTAGACAGCCGCTAGCCTGTGTCCCCCACCCTCACCTACGCCTCATCTCCATTTCACTCGCTTATTACAGTAATTTACGACTCAAGAACAAAATCTGGTTTACTGCTAGGAATTGTTTCGTTTTTTTTTACTCGTGTGTAAACATCTGGCCGAACAGTAACCCTTAAGCCACAAGCGTTTCACTGGAAAAAACTGTTTCCTGTCAACGAACCTGGTGCCTTGTCTGAGATGCTATAAGTAAACATATGTATGTTACTGTGGGTGTATGGGCACTTTGTTTTATGGCTATAAGCTTGTCTCCCTAGATCAATTCCGACTGAGAATGAGTTCGATCCGTATTACGTGCTCCTTTGTGCGTTGTGCTATGCAGAATAAACCTGCAACAACACCCAGACTTATAGTGCGTAATATAAAGTTCAATCTAAGTGAGTATCTATATAAAGAGGTGAAAGATATTAATCAGGCACATTATGCCCAGAGACTAATATAAAAGTACTTTCTAGATGTATCCATAAGTCTATAGTCTAATGATCGTAAAACATCATTGTTTAATCGTAATAAAAGTATTTATTTTACGCAATATTTAGCTTTTTCAATATAGTCATTTTTCATTGCACTTACCCTATTTTTATTAACCACATACTTTAATAAAATGGATGCCTCAAAGCCAATACCAAAAGAGTGTCGATAGAGATATTAATAAAGTTCCAGTCTAATGAAAATAAAACGATTGTTGGCTAATTATATTACAGGCATTTTTACATTTTTGTTTCATTTACAATATAACTTTTTCATCATTAAACTTAACACTATTTTAATGAACACGTACATAGAATGTCTATATTTCTGAGATAAGGTATTTTGATTATTTACACTATTTACATTGTTCGGACTATTGTCCTCATCTTTATTGTTATATTCACGTCGTTTTGTTCGTTGTACGCTCCGTCCTTCTTCAGGTGAGTGGAATTTCGAATTGAAACCTTTATTTAGTCCTGGGTAGTTTGTTCTAGTTCCACGTACCATGCCTTTTCTGAAATATCTCAGCTTTCATTTAATTCCATTTAGAAGCCATGTCTCCAAGGACATATTCTTCAGTGGATTGGTTAAAGTCATTCAATAGTAACTTGACGCAAAGAGTTGTGAACAGATGTGAACAAATAAATAAACTTGGAGGGTTGACTTATTCAAGGGAATTAACTGAAACCTGAGATATACAGAAAAGTCATGGAAAGTTGGAATAAAACTATCTACTCTGGACTAAATAGAGGATTCGGTTCGATAATTCTAACATATATCACCTGAAGGAGGCCGGTGCATACAACGAGCGAAACGTCGTGATTATGAGAATAAACACGAGGACAACAGTTCCAACAATATAAATCGTGTAAATACATATTTAGAATGTCCCGCGTGGAGATGCCACATATGGCCCGGTGCTCCTGCTGAATACTTAGAGATTATCCATAAAAACCAGGGAAGAATCGGCAATATTATTGGTCCTGAATTAGCGTTTCTGCTTAACACTTTCCCCACCGTATTGTAGTTTCCCTGTCCGTTTTCTATAAATACATTTATGATAATTGTTAAAATGATCTCTTCTCTATGGCACCTAGATTTTATGAGCCTAAGCACAGTGCTAGGTTGGGGGGAAGGTCTCATCAATTCACAATTTAAATTGGCTAGATGTAACCGTAAGCTCTATGCTAACAGTTTCTTTTCTGCTTTCTTGTGGAAATATCTTCCTTCTTCATGCTTTCAAGCCAATTTTTGATCTTCAAAAATATTAAATGCAATGTCATTCATTATCTCATGTACTCTTCTATTGTTCTCGCTACTTAATAATGTTTGTCTTTTTACTTATCCTTTCACTCAGTAAAACCTTGTGTCATAGAGGTTTTATTGGCATAATAATATTTAAAAAGTTATTAAGCTCGTAATTATAACAGGCTTCAAACAATCTTCGTCAAATTTGTTGCTTGTTTTTTTGTTTGTTTAAGGGCACATCAACTCCTCTATATATTACTTAATGAGGAAATCTAATTATTTTATCCGCAATTATATTTTACTTATTTTCTGGCGGATATTAACGCTTCTAGCTGTACACACCTTTTGCTAATTAACCGATATTTGGAGGAGAATGAATTGATCCATTACATCCATACAGTATCCAAGGATATTTGCGTGTAGGTAAATATAACGAAGCCAACTGACATTTGAACCTGTCTCTCTGATTAACAATTTCGATACCTGGTATTTACCAACGGTCACCTATCCAGGTACTGACTTTGATTAAATTAGGTGATCGTACAGGAACCGGCGTTTCGACATCATACGACCATATGCATCGTCAGAATAACGAAAAAATATGAAAGTTTACTTACCTTATTTACATGAGCCTCCATTTAAGAATATCACCTGACACGCTTAAACAAGTGAGATGTTCCAAATATTGCGAATCTGAAGTGATAATTATCGTTTTAATCAAAAGTACCTCCCGTACTGTTTATTATTGATGAAAACAGCCAAAATGATGGTTATTCTCTGGTCGTTATTTAAATTTGCTACAAAGCCACAAATATGGATCCCTCACTGAGAATCGAACTTACTGCACATTCGTTATTTATGTCTAGAGACAAACGTGCTAAAAAATTCAACCTAGGTGAAATGTCCAAACAGTCAAATGTCTAGCATTAATTCATTCTAGCTACGATGTTTTATAACCGGAGAATATACAAGGTTACGCCTGTTTATATTTCAGACGTAAAACGAACTATTCTATAATATACAAACATAGGCCAGTGGAGTTGTCATGTCCACATTGTAACAGCTGCAAGAAGCCTGGTACGATCAAACTCAAACTTCGATCACATGACCAGAATAGTACCAACTATATACAGGCAAGCGCAGAAGACAGTGTGGAAAAAAATAAAGATGTTTCATGGTGAAATTACGGATACGTTTTTACTTTACCCCGTATTTCGATCAACATATAGCGAATGGTTTTTAGAAACATGTATGTCTGTTTACTAGAGAATATATTGATCCACACCCTTTGTGCCCAGTTACCGAAGCCCTCGCTTAATAACCGAGTTACGAAAAACTAGTCACGGTACTACTCTTTACATTATTCTGACTATTGTAATCATATTGTCTCCATGTTTACCACAATGTTTCGGCCGTTGTACGCTCCGGTCTTCTTCAGGCGCTTGGAATGTCGAACTGAACCCTTTATTTCGCTCCTTGAGGACATCTGTGTATGAATTTCTGGGTATTATAAACCTAAATACTTGGCACAGTGGATAAAAGCCTTAGTTGGATCCAGTGGCAGGACCCAAAGAGTGTGAGTTCAATACATGGTTAAGACAGTGGAGAACTTGGAGATGTGAATTAACAGGAAATAACTGGCATCCATTAGACATAGCACATTGAACTAGAACAGTCGAACCCAGCCAGCGAAATAAAGGTTTCTGTTCGAGATTCCAACCACCTGAAGAAGGCCGGAGCATGCGGCGGCCGAAACGTTGTGATAAGCATGCGACAAAAATGAGGTCAATAGTCCGAATAATGTAAATAGTGTACATAATACCTCATCTCAGAAATATAGACTGATACTCTCGGTACTAATAGCAGAAATAGATATAAACAGATACGTGGATGGGAAGGCACTTCGACGTGGTGTAATTGTTAGCAAGCTTGTTTCGCTAGAGCAGTTACAACTGAAAATTGAGTCCGAAACTTTTTGGGTGCTCCATACTTTCGCTCTTGTGCCATATCAAACTATGCATAAATATAACCATACGTGGGTAGTGTATCTTGAAATATGATACACTATACACAGTTAGAGCCTGGTTAGGTGTTATAGTCTGTGCTGCAATACTTGTGAGATAAAATCATTTCTCGGTGTTAAAAACAACGAATGGTACATTTAAAATCATGTATACCACCTGTTTCTGTCTCCATTTATACCTTTTTAACTACTCTTCGCAAATATTTAGCCGACTTGCTGCGAACACACATTCACAGACATGGCGTCGATCAGACATTTTGGTTTTACAAGTCTGGGCAGTGCCAGTGTAGGCAGAATAACATATCAGGAAACATATACGTTGTCTTCTGTTATTTTACGTCACAATATGAATCTTGTTTTGGGTGTCTGGGAACAGTAAGAAATTAATATATTTCTTCAGAATGGCGTAGCTATTCTACAAAATCATTCATTGTGTTATTGCGGTTTTCTTGCATTTCTAGGTCTACGGATAGAAAAGAATCCCTTTTCTGTCAGCTAAGAGACTATCAAATATGTATTTTACCGTAAATTGAATTATGGGATTGTTTGGCATTTGATTTTCTGTTGACTTTTCTAGACGCTTTCATAGATTTTATTTATTTACGTAATTCATTAATACCTCTTGCATAAACATTTATTATCATGAATCCACCCTTGTTTAGTTTTCTGACTGAGTATCACACCATTTTCAAACACGTGGAGAAATTTAACAATTGATTGATTGATTTTTACGAACCCTTTATGTTTATTTAAACATATTTTTTGATTGTAAGAGAACAATTCTACTTTTTTGCTATTGAATCTTGCACTAGGTATATCTCGAGAAAAGAATGCTTTTTTAATATACGAGTCCTACTATTTAACCCTTAACTAGGGGGAGAAAAGTTTCAGACATTCCCCAACAATATTTCTGCCAAAGCGAATTAACGAACATGAGTAACCACTCTTACATAATTTTCTTCATCTAGAATATATACTCCTTCGCACAAGAGTGCCAAACCCCTGAATAACTGAAGTCACGAAACAATTTTTCTTGAAATAATATAATTTACTCAGGGCGCTGTATAAAAGTACTTCATTATTGAGACCTCTATACACCTTTATTAGCTATTTTGTATTTCCCTCCAGGTATTTATTCTTATGAGCCAGAGACTACGCGGAGGTTCAGAACGACCCTTCAAGGATCAGTTGAAGACATCACTGAAACAGGCCAACATCGACACTAAAATCTCTAGATATGCCTTCTTGTTATAGGTCCCTCCAAAGGGGAACGGGGATTTTCGATTTCGACCATGAACATGCAGAGGATCTGTGACGTACGGTCAGGAGAGCTCGACGCTTCCAGACGCGTTCACCACACACACTCCTATGTGACTCCTGCTTACGACTATTCAAGTGTAGGCTGTGTCTCCACAGATATCTCTGCCACCTCCAGCAGAGGGATGAGAAAGAGAATAAGGACAGATGATGACGATCCCAATGCTCGGATATTCCCAATCGATCAATTGTGTGCATATATACTGCATGTATCTAGGCTAGTTTATTGTTCTGATCATTATTTTCGGTACTGAGGAGATGAAAATAAAATGTTTCATGAATGCTAATCACCTACGTATTTTTTAAGCCATTATCAAACAACTGTTTGTGTCCTTGTGGTCTCATATAGACCTCATATTTTAATGGAATCTCATTTATAACGATGTGTGTGCCTTATGATTAAGGGTTCATATATTTGTAGCCTTTCTTTAATGTTGATATGATATAATATTTTTGTGTTAATGATGAGTATTTGTCGGATTTATTATATTTTATTCTTGCTGTGGTTGGAGATATGGCATTTGACAGATTTTATAGGGCATATGTCACGGTAACCGGCGCGATAATGTTGGGATTGTATAAACAACTTATGCGTTTTTTAAATTATTGTTAGTTATATATTCTCCGAATGGGCACGCGGATACATTCGTTGAAGTTTTGATATTTTTTTCCTTTGATTTACATTTTTGTTATAAGTTATTCTCGATATGTATTTCGGTACATGATTTCTTACAAGATTTTTAGCTTGAGCCTCCTAAGCTAATAGTCTTGTGCCAGCCTTATTAACCTCATTATTTTAACGTTTTATCTTTCTCTTTCTATATATCTCTCGTATGCTGTGTTCATCATCTGAGCAACATCATTTCAGACATTTTAACGTCATTATCTTTATGAAGTAAAAGATAATTAGTAGCTACACTTATGTATTTCACTTTATAATACAGACATATTCGATTGTATCTCCAATTTAACATTTCATTTGCAGGTATTTTTAAAATCTGGGCTTCACGTCATGTTTAATATATATTTTGAAGCACCGTGAAATAATGGATAGCGGTTCGGACTTAAGAATTGGAGAGCTGAGTTCGAATTCTGATCGAGTTCTTTGCAAATAACTTACATGTAAATACCCTTAGGAAGGGTATGAATCTAGCTCTTCTCCACATTGGGTCCTATAACCTTGGGTGGCAACCGGTCTGGATTCATGAACTCATGAACTGTCTGAATTCATGAACTGGAATGGTCAGCCACTAAACCGAATCCTTTACGAGATCCTAGTCTGTTGAGACGAGTAAATTGAATGCCTAAAAAAAGCATGCGCTATCAAATGGCGGATGAACTCCTCAGAGTACGACTACACACCTGGCGACATAGTCAAACAAGAATGTGTTCCCCCAACGGCAGTGAGAATGTCCTGGATTCGGAGTTTAGAAGCTGATTTTGTATTTTCCATATATGAAAATTAATTGTTTCTAAGACATAAATTTATTATGTTGGTTTATCGCACACTGTGATTTGAATTCTTTTTCTTTCATGTACCGTGACTCTTCAGGGCATGGATACTCATAGTTCTCTATTATATAACCATCTTTGTTTCTCTTGTTTTAGTATGTCTTCATGGGATGTCTCCTAATCTGTATTGTACTAAACATATACACAAACTCCTCAGGTAGAATACACTGCTTTCTTCAGTCCTTCCGTTGAATATGTCCTGTGAACGTGAAATTCTCCGTCCACATTATTTGTCCAAAATATACAAGTTGTATTATTTTTTTTATTCTGAGTATAAATGGCTTTTTTTTATTTTAATTTAACCTAAGACTTTCTTGTTACTTACGAACTCTCTCCATAGATTTCTCCGTATACTGCTGTAGAACCACATTTCTGTCGACTCAAGTCTCGTTTTCATCTGTGAATAGATCGTCCAGCATATGCTGCCATATAAGTGGGATGGCATTGCCTCGCTTCAGTATTCATTTATTTGTTTCTATGAAATTTTAGCGTTTTTTAGTACTTTGATTAGCATTTGGAAGGAATTAATATCCGTCTAATTCATCATTCGTGTTTCGTGTTGCTTTTTCCGTCTCTCTGAAAAGCTTCCTAGATATTTAATTTTGTTTTAATTGCTTGGTATTTCCAATTTGTAATTCGCATACACTTTTGCTCCTTTTTCTGGAAAACCATATCCATCAGTTATGTGCCATGCATGATACACGCTTAGGCGATCATGTATCTTTCGATATATGACTGACGAGGCAGATTTTTTTTTCCCGCAGTAGGTTGCCATTTCTTTATGAAGTAGACCAATTGCCATCCAAGGCTATAGAACCAGGTCTGTCTTGCTATTTACCCATAGCTAGGGGAGAAGAACTGGTTTCATACCTTTCTCAAGGGTGTTAGCGCGTAAGTGAATATAATGGATTCGACTGGAATTCGAACTCGGCTCTTCGATTCCTGAATCCGTGCCGCTATCCATTACTCCATATATTGTGTCTTAATTTTAGACTTTTTTTCTCGCTTCCGTTTACTAAGTTCTGTAGGAGTTGCTGTTCGTTCCATTTGTGTCTCCTATCAACAGCTTTTTATCTGCATATCGAATGCTTTTACGATAGTGACCGTCAGTAATGAATGCATGGTAAGGAAAGGGTCATGGCGAGGATAGATTAGACAGAAAGGACCAGAGACTTACGTCCTTCATGAATTTGACTGGATGGATTGCAGAGCGATGCCAAAGAAAACTAGTAAAAAAGTTAAAAAGTACCTATCGCAACAAGAGACAGGATGTTGTTGCCACCATGATCACTCAAGGTCTTCAGGGACACTGTACATAAAATAGAATTCCCGTCCTTGGTATGACGATTAACTATATCCGCGTCCATTATTTACATTATTCGGACTATTGTCCTCATCTTTGTCGCCATGTTTATAACAACGTTTCGGCCGTTGTACGCTCCGGCCCTCTTAAATTAACAAGAGATAACTGATAACTGACATCTATTAAACATGGCACGTGGAACTAGAAGAGTTTACCCCAGTGATCGAAATAAAGGGTTCAGTTCGACATTCCGACCACCTGAAAAAAAACTGAGCGTACAACGGCCGAAACGTTGTGATAAACATGGCGACAAAGATGTGGACAATAGTCCGAATAATGTACATAATACCTCAACTCAGAAATATAGACACATATATCCGCGTCGTTGGTAAGACGATAAACTACGTCCAAGCAAGGCCTCTAATCAGGAGCTCTTACGGAGCGTGGAACAACCACTTAATTACTTGTGTTCCCGGGTTCACACTGACCCAGGTTGGAAGCACCAGCTATGGGTAAATAGTTAAACCCCAAATTAGAGTTAAAACAATATGAACGTGTGAAGATAGGTTTCAATACAGGAAATACTTTATAAAAAATTATTACCAGCAATAAATTTTTGAAGAAAAATTATTACCAGCAATAAATCTTTGAAGAAAAATTATTACCAGCAATAAAATTTTGAAAAAAAAAATAGTTACCAGCTATACATTTTTGGAAAAAAAAATTATCAGCTATACAATTAAAAAAAGTTACCAGCAATACATTTTTGAAAAAAAATATATTACCAACAATAAAAATCTTGTCGGCATTAAATAACCCATTCAGGTCGATATGCCGTAAAACAAAACAAACCTAACCAAACCAGAGTAGAATTCAAAATATTTCCTCATATTCTGAAGAAAACACTATTTTATTATTTGCACGTGTTTTATTCTAATCGACTCTCTCACGCGATACCCGAATCGAGAATAAGATTTTTGTCTTTTGGAAAACACAATCGATTTCAGGGATGTAATCCTGACGAGCAATTCAAATTAGTTTCTAATATTCAAAGTATTTTTCTTATTCTGAGATCTTAAAGAAACGCTATGTTATTTATTATGTCATCTTTTTATGCGCGCGTGTATGTTTTATCTGGGTTTTTCACTGTCGCTCTCTGATCGCTTTTTCCCAGTCACGATTAACGTTTCTGCTATCAATATGGCTCAACTGTTTTGAACCCTTATTGAGTCACAAGCACGCTTACGAACATATATATATAATACGCATTGATAAAGATGCTGGAATCCTGGTCGGCTCATTCTGTCGCAACAGGAATTACCTGACTCCATATGTCACGATTTATCTTTACAGCAGAGAGATTTTCTCTTCTCTTCATATCCTAAGCCTAATTCCTAATTACCATTTTAATATTAACCCTCGAATTTGAGTTTGCGCTCGAGTATTTTCATTATTAGATCTGTATGTGCAAAAAGGAATCAGAATAACATTTTACCTAATTAAAAATATTTGGAAAAAAATCATAATTTTACGAGCTTTTATAAACATTTCAACTCAAACAAGGGAAGAGAGTCCCTAAGATGCAAGGGGTTACTGAGTTTGAGAAAATATGGGAGAGAAAATACATTATTAAAGAGAGAGAAAAATAAAAGAATAGAAATTAGGAAAGGAGAGAATAATGATTACATTTTTGAAGATCAAATTTGACTGGAATGCAAGAAGCCAGAAGAGATTTCCCCAAGGGAGTAGTGTGATAAATGAGACCATGAGCATTCAACTTGCGGTTAGATCTAGCCATTTCAGCTGGAAAAAAAATGATGAGACCTTGTCGCCAATCTTAAATTCATGAAGCATATGCACCGTATAGGAAAGTTCGTGAGAACAATTACGATAAAAATATTATGGGAGAAGGCACAAGGATTCTACGTTAAGATAGAGGGAAAAGTAACAGAAACCGTGATGCCCGGTCAGGACCAATGACATTCTTCTTTGTATTCTATCAAGAATTTCTAAATACATAATACATGTCTTTTTATAATTTCACCCCAATCAAGGCTACAAAGTCACTAAGGCACAGTGAATGTTAAAGAATATAAGAAAAATAGTATTACGGAATGAGAGCTGAGTGAGAACAATAAATGAACAGAATTTAAAAAGGCAAAAGATAAGGATTAACGATCTCTATCTCAATACATATATACCTAATCCATTATTATCCGTCTTAAACGGATATATCCTAATTTTCTTTTTGTAAAATGTGGACCATATTACGTTCCATTTTGGCTTTTGTTACAGTGGACACTACCTAAAATAGTTGTGTTTACAAATGTTATTTCAATTAACAGCTACAAGCTTTAAGACGGGGGTCGGCAACTTCCGGATCACATTCGACTCGGGAAGGACTTTTGTTCGGCCCGCCAACTTAGCAACTGGAAATTAATTACGTAATTAATTTTTGGATCCAATAGCAGAAGAATATCAGCTGGAGTTAATTGAGTTACAATGAGCCGAAATTTTTAAATCAAAATTTCATTCCGAATCAACCGCTGTCTTCTACAAGATATATGTTTTGGTCAGCGGAAAATATAAATGCCTATCGATTAAAGCGAAAACGATGGTATCATTTTTTGGAAATATATACGCTTGTGAATATCTTTTGTCGAAAGTGAAACATACTAAAAGTTCATTTTAGAACACGTTTGGATGATGATTTCCCGTCATCGACAAATATTTCACCTGATGTGGAGAAGTTATAAACAGCAATAAACAGAAACAAGTGACTCATTAAATAATTTGCTATATCTAACTGCATTTTGTTTGTAGTAAAGAATTTTCATTTTTATTGTGTAAGTTATTATCCTGTTATTACTGCTGTAAAAGGAAACTTGTTTAAATAATATAACATTAACATCGTTCAGTATTACATTAGTCCTGATCTTTGTCGCCATTTTTGTCACAACGTTTCGGCCGTTGTAAGGCCTTCTTCAGGTGGTTGGAATTTCGAACCGAACCCTTTATTTCGATCACTGGGGTAGACTGTTCTAGTTCCACAAGCCATGTTTGATGGATGTCAGTTATCAGTTATCTCCTGCTAATTTTCCCTCTGAAAGTTCTCCAGTGCCTGAACCGGGTATTGAACTCACACTCTTTGGGTCTGTCACTGGATCTAACCAACGCCTTTATCCACTGTGCCATGTGTCCTTCATCTGGGTATGAATTTCTGAGTATTATAAACCTAATTTTTCAGCAACCATTTTTTACCAGTACTCATATTGCAATTTTGTTGTTATCATTTCATGTTTTTACCAGATCTCATATTGCAACTTTTTTTGTTATCATTGCTTTTCTCTGGCACTCCTTATTACTGGTTCCCATATTGTATTTATTTCTGATAACAGAAATGTGATACGCCTACATCCATATTTATTGAATAGAAAAGAGGCGAGAAAAAGAATGTGACTACTTCGTGCAAAGAATATTGTTACGGCTAATTACCGCAGCACAAAGTTTAAAAAGAAAAGATAAAATAACAATGATTCGTACTCTAAATGATGCCTAGGTTTACCACTCCATAGTGAAAAGATTCAATGCAATGTCAAATACACGATTTTGGAAAGATAACCAGCAATGACCAACGTCAAACCCCAAGACAATACATAAAATATGATCCCTTCCTTTAGTTTCGGGCATGCAGAAATCGTACATTTGGTTATGAAGATTCGATGTTGTGTAACTCATAGGTTTAACTATGCAGAATTCATGTTTCAAATCCTTTGTCCAATTAAATATATCACATATGCGCTTCTTAGATGACAGTCACATTTCGATATTCACCTTTTCTGTTAATGTAAGCGGCATAGTGTTAAGATAAATTGTAGTTCGTCTGGTCGTGTGATCTCTCTTGTTTGACTGTAACAAGTGAAAGAAGAATTGTCCACGCAGGTCTCACCTCCGTTTAATTCTGTGTCGGAGTTTCATGTGAGTTGGGGGTCGTCATTCATTCTCTTCAAGCTGTAAAGTCATTCACATGAGAATTTAATATGCAATCATTTTCCTTCTAGATTAGTAACCGAACTGAGTTCTGTCAACCTATCTTGCTCGACCGTTCGTATCTGGTCGCGTGATTTGTCACGTGTATGAAAAATCTATTTTTAGATTTGGCTTCCATCTCTTGCCATGTTTGCGTAATCTCACCTTTTTTTTTCGTTCATCGACTGCTATTACATACCAAAAGAGACAATGTGAGAATACACATATAATATTATTAGAGAGATTGGAAAGAGAGATGTGTTGGTAAGTGTATGATTTTGTATGGGTATGTGGTGAGTTGTAAAAAGCTGTAACAATATGCAGGAAATTGTATCGTCCATGTTTTTCTTTGTATTAAAAATCGAAATTCCGAATTCTAAACAATAATAAAATAAAATTAAAAAACAACATGTGTATGACTTAAATAAATCATTTATATGTACAAATATATTTACATTAATTTAAAAGAGTCAAAGGGGAGTGTTTAGATTATGTAATGCCTTTGGGTATTTTAGCCACAGAAGTGGTGGGGGTATAGAAATGTTTTTGATCGTCAGCGAAGATTCACTGACCGTCGCTGCTGTTGTTTTCGAGGATGATTCCTTTAAATTCGCCGACACATGATTCTTTCATCACGTACTGGAGTAAACAAAAAAAACTAAGTAGTCGTGTCTTCTCTTGTCATGAGACGATCTAGACCTTTGCTCTTGAAATTCGAAATCAGAGCGCTTTTTCAGAATCTATTTCAGAAAGTGGGCTCGAGAATAATAGGGTTTTAGTTTTCTCTGATTGGTCGAATATTTCACATCGTGATGTTAATTTCTAACAAACAGAAATCTGGGTTTAAACAGTGTGTGTTGTATTTTGTAATATTTTGGCGTGTTTGTATAAATTGTTATTGGGTGGAAAATTAAAGTTTTGGCATGTTTCAATACGGCATGTATATGTCTATGTAATTGTGTTCTTTATTTCCTATTAATAAATAAATCCATATGATAATATTTTACTATTCAAGGATGCAATAACATGGTAGTTTGTTTCACAGAGTAGTAAATCTTGAGGAAAAGATATCTGAAGGGAAGAAGTGTAATTTGACTCCGTGGAAGTAAGATGGTGTGTCCTAGGTGTAATGAGCTGATCTGGTGGAATTAAAAAATGGAGTGCATCCGATCGTTTGCCGTGGGAATAGCGATAAAATGGCGATAGATTTGCAACGTTGCGTCTATGAGAAAAAAGTTTACAGAATGGAGAATTAATATTACCCAACATGACAGCATAACCGATATTTCTGGAACGCGCTAGATGGAAATAAAAAGCTATGTAGTCACGTCTTCTCATGAGATAGAACAAGTTGGCTTTTATGCCCGAAAATAGGCTCGAGAAAAATAGGATTTTCGTTTTCGCTGATTTGTTCAATATTTTAAATACTGGTGTTGATTTATAATCGACATACACTTTGATTTAAACGACTTTTTTGTGCTGTGTAATGTAATGTTTTTGCCAAGTTTGTATACATTGTCTGTTATTAGGAGAAAATCAAAATTCTGGTGTGTTTTAATATCGTACGTATGTAGGTACGTAATTGTGTTGGAAATAGGGTTTATTTTCTATAAATACATGACGCCATAGTTCATGCAATGCTTAAAAAGTATTCAATTTAAATATTTAACATTTGTCTTATTTCTTTTATGTTATCAGGTTTTATGTCATTTTAATGCATTTTGTAACAACAACAACAACAACAACAACAACAATAATAATAATAATCTTGTATCAGGCTGCAAGGTATTGGCACCCACTGAATATAGAACCCAGCAAGACAGAGTGGGTCAATATCTGCACTGGGAAATCTGAAACTTCTACTGATAGGAAAATAAAAGAAATTGGTATGAACACCACCTAGACGCGGTTACTGAGATTGGACCTGTAACATTATTTTCTGGTGTACCTAGCTCCATCCTGGCCCGGCGTGGTAGCACCTATTAGGGTCTCAGCTATGGGCAAATAGTCAACCCCAAAACTAGAGTCAAAATACTATGAAAGTTCAAAAATGGGTTTTAATACCAGCAATATATTTTTATAAAAATATTATCAGCAATGAATGTGTGAAGAAAAAAATATTTCCAGCAATGAATTTTTGAAGGAAAAAATATTACCAGCAAATACAATTTTGAAAAAAGAAATATTACAATCAATACATTTTTTTAAAATTATTAGAAGCAATACATTTTTTTTTAAATATTATAACAATAAAAACATTGTCGGCATTAAGTAACACATTGAAATTGATATGCCGTAAAACAAAACAAGCGAAATCAAACCATTATGAAATTTGAATAACACACAGCAAAATATGATGAAACGTTCACTCGCATTATTTATATGTATCTTTGTGCCTGTGTTGTCGGTGTTAAGAAAATGGGGATCAAGTCACTACCGGTGAAATGTATTCCGGAGGTAATTAACAGCTTTTTGGAAGATATGGATGTGTGAACTTTAATAAGTTTTTTTTATATGTCTGTTTCGTTTCAAGCCGAGATTGGCTGAACCACTTGTCTTGACGGCAATATTTGTTTTATTGGATATTTTCTTTAGAAAGATGTAATTATCTTTTGAATGATTACGAAAGACACTTGCAGAAACTGAAATTCTCGAAAGCATTATTCTGTTTTTACCCGAATATAGAAATCGTATTGTTGGCCCCCAAAATTTCATGATTAAGATTGCTTGAACACAGATACAATACAAAAAATAGTGATGTTTCTAAATTTATCTGAAAATATAGCATTTGTCAATTTTCTTTATGAATGGAATCTAAAATATGAGGAATATATATAATTGATTTGTTTAAAAGCTTCCTATACTTTTTTCGAAATAGACACTTTTGGAGTATATATTTCATACAGCTGCTAAAATAAGTTCTCAATTTTAAAATGTTGTTGAATAAAAGACTTTCAAAATGTATGAGCCTTGTCTTAAACATTACTCATGGCATATAGAAATGTTATATTTCCTTTCTCATATATAGAACATAGTTTCCAATAGGTGAGGTGTTTGGAATAAAAGGATTACTTCATTATCTTTGCTTTTATAATATTCAGTAAAGAAATGTTTGGCCATAAAATGCTTGCGAGGTAAATTAATAAGGGAACATATTTTCTGAATATTTCTTCACAAGTGTCGTTGGAATCAGGAAGCTCCGAGTGAAATTTTCGCGAAAAGGAATTGTTGCAGCCCGTCTATCTGAAATGAAAAAGTATGTATGGGAAACATTACTATATTATTTTTGTGATGACAACTAACACTCGTTGCCACGTCGTAATTTCAACGAATACTGTTTGTCATTTTCGTAATGCTCGTTGTAGTAGAGACTTTGTAATCGCAGATACAACTATAGTACACTGTTGAACAATGCTGGTGTCAGAGGCCTTCGAATAGCACTCGCACTAAAAGTACTTGCTCGATAATGCTCGCTCGAATAGTAACCACCGAATGGAGAAACTGGAGAGTGAGTAGAGTAGAGAATAGCGACCCGAATAGTAATAGAGAAGAAATACAGATCAATCTAGACGTCACGCGACTTCCTATATATGCGTTTACTCTGTGGTCACGTGATCCACTTAATTCAATAATGGTATCGCCTGTTTACTCACTGGCGATCTAATGATTTTCCAAGCGTAGCTTAGACGTGGCACAAGGCCGAAAGTATGGAGCACCCAGAGAGGATAGAACTCACTACTCAATCGTAATTGTTCTAGCGAGACAAGGTTGCTAAACATTACACCGCCTCGGGGTGCCCGACTCCCTGGTGATCTATGTTCAAACTTAAATGTCGGTAGCGACACTTTATTCCTATATAACAATTATCTCGCCAGCCTTCATCTCTGATTGGCTAATCTTCCAGGGGACTCGATTTGTTGATGTATTTTTAATGGCTTATTAACCATTTCCAGGTTATTTGAAGCCAGAAAATATTTTTATTTATTGTAACAATTTTCCTTTGTGATAATATTGGCTTAGCCTTACTAATTAACGCATAGTTGGGGGAGAAGAGGTGGATTTCTTTATCCATTTGTATTTGTGCGTAAGTGAATATAACGAAACCAACTGGAGTTGGAAACCGGGTCTGCAATTAGTAATTCGGAGTTATTTTCTATTACCCCACCCGCACATCCAAGCTCACAGCGCCTAGTATTACCAAGCGGCTATCCGTCTAAGTAGTGACACGGTTTGATGTAGCTTAATATCCTTGATCATACGGCAACCTGTTTTTTAACGTGTTTTGACAGTAAGCCTACTTCAAGGATTAAATCCATAAACTTTTCAACTGTACCCAAGGGAAACGACCACGCTTGAATTTGCAGATCTTGAGGAAAAGATATCTGAATTGTACATTCTTTTCACATTTGGAACCCGAAGGAAAGGAGTGAAATTCGACTCCGTAGAAGTATTGATTTTCTAAGCGTTGCATAGATGTGACACAAGGACGAAAGTATGGGGCACCCAGTGAGCATCGAACTCACTATTCAGTCATAACTGTTTTAGCCAGACAAGCTTGCTAACCATTACACCACGCTGAGGTGCCCGTTGACTCCATAGATGTAACATGACGTGTCTTAGATGTAATTCTCAATACTTATGTAAATAAAGAATGGAGTCCGTCTGAACCTTTAAGCAATATTAATTTTCTCTGATTAAAAGTAATTGGGATAGAATGATTCCATGGTAAATAATCACTTCTAATATATTGTAGTGGTTTATGTATTTTTTAGCTTCGTAATAATTGTATCTGGTTTGAAAAGCAGAGACGTAACGCACAAGAAAATGATCCAATTCTTTAATATAATTACTGTTCCACCTTGAGTATGACGATAAACTACATCCCGAAACAAGACTTCTGGTCGGGTGATTGGAATTTTTGAGAAGCGTAGAACCACCTGTAAATTGCTGTTGTTCCCAGGTCCACCCTGACCCGAAACGGTAGCACAAGTTAGGGTTTGAACTATGGACATATGTTGAATACACACAAAAAAGACTACAGTACAATTTTATAGTAAAATGACATACAACATATTTTTATAGACAAATGACAATCAATACATGACCAAAAACGTAAGAAAAATAGATCTTTATAATAATATGAACAACAATACATTTTTATAGAAAGATATGCAAAATAAATATTTGTTGTGAAATTATAAATGTTGGAAAAAGACAAATGACCAACAATACAATTTATCACATAAAAGGTATATATCTAAAAAAAAACGAAAAAAAACGAAAAAAAACAAACGTTTTCTCTGAAATATAACATTGTGTACAAAATGTGAGTATTTGTGAAGTCACAAAATTGCATTCAAAATATTGCATTCAAAATATTAATATTTCGGAAGTAAACAGGCCATAGAAGTTGAATGCCTCTTAATAGAAGTGACCCGCCAAAAGGATTAACCAACAAAAATCATTCAAAATCAGTAACTAAGGAAACACATTCACAATCCCATCCTGGGTATGACGATAAACTACGTCCAGCAGCAAGGCCTCTGATCAGGAGGTTTTGAGGAGCGTGGAACCACCTCTTAATTGCTGGTGTTCCCAGGTTCACCCTGACTCGGGGTGCTAACACCTGTTAGGATCCCAGGTATGGGCAAATAGTTGACACCCAAACTTGTGTAAAAATAGGTTTTAATACCAGAAATACTTTATAATAAAAAACAATTATTACTAGCAATAATATTCGAAGGAAAAATTATCAGCAATACTTAAAAAAATACCAGCAGTACAAACAGCTATACATTCTTTGGAAAAAATATGACCAGCTATAGATTTCTTCAAGGAAAAATATTCCTTAAATATATTTTTGAAGAAAAACATTACCAGCAATAACAATTGTGTCGGCATTAAATAACCCATTGTGGTTGATATGCCGTAAAACAAAACAAACCAAACCAAATATTCACAATCATTCAAAAATCATTAAGCAACCAAAACTATTCACAATCGTTCATAAATCAATTAAAATCATTTATAAGTCATTAACCAACCTAAATCATTCATTCAAAAATTATTATCTAAATAAATCCATCAAAATCATTTAAAAATCATTAACCAACCAAAATTCTTAAAAAATCATTCAAAAATCTATAACCAACATAAATCCTTCAGAATCCTTCAAAATAATTTAAAAATGATGAACTAACCAAAATTATTGAAAATCATTCAAAACTCATTAACCAACTAAAATCATTCAAGATTATTCCAAAATCATTAACCAACCAAAATCATTCAGAACCTTTCAAAAATCATTGCCCAAACACGATCATTACTGTTATTTAATTACTGTTTCATCTTAAAACTGTTCTTTTATTCATTATTATTTATGTTTTCATAATTTTACGTTAATGTAAACTGGGCCTCTAATTGCATTTTTGAATTAAGTGTAAACAGACCATACCTACGTTTTATAACTCTTTTATAAGTCGAAGTTATGTGTATAATTTAACTCTCGTGTAATCCGGACTTATGTGTACGTCCATTTAATGTGGTGTGAACCGAACAAGATCTATATCTACATTTCTAACTCAGGTGCAAGCTAGACCAATATCGCCGTTGTTGTTATACATCGGTGTACCCGAACCGGCGCTATGTCTGCTTTTTTAACATCCTCTTTTTTCCGCTGCCGTCAACCGATCCAGGGCTATATCTACAATTTTTGACTGTCGTGTAAACCAGACTGAAGCACATCTAAATTGTCAGCATTCGTATACACATAGATTGTATCTATTTTATTTTATACCTCAAACCGCATTTATAGAAAATGTTGATCTCCTGTTCGGATTTGGACTTATGTCTACCTACATAATGATTAAGAGGCGTGGAATATGGATTCGGCAACAAAAGTTCAAATTAATCCTTGATGCACTAAGTTGAATTGCGCATCAATATTCTGATCAATTACGACTGTGCAATGAGTTTGATCATCACTGGGTATTCCATACTTGCAGCCTTGTGCCACATCCAAGCTACACTAGGTAAATTACTTTGGGTATTTACCTCGCTAGATGAATTGTGGGCAAGTTCGATGAATGCGGCGTTGTGCTTTCATACCAAACGGTATGGAACGGCATATTGATGCAGTGGTAGAGGAAAGAAGATGAGTCTGAATAATTGAAAGACAATCAAAGATTTAGTAACAGTTTCAAAAACGCACATGCGAAAAATAAATATGATCTAAAAATTCAAAATATTATTATAGATTACTTTTAATTGCATGCATGAGTCCCAGTATAAATAGTTATAAAAAATTATTGACCGATTGAATCATTGTGTTATTTTGCATAATGCAAATCTACCCCCCCTTTAGCCATCCTGCTGTGTTTTTTTATATAGTTTGAAATGTATTTTTATCAGCTAAAGTTTTGTGAGGCGCGAGTAAATGTTCATTCAGAAAATGCCCCCACCCCGCCAACAAAAAAGTTTGGGAACCACTGTCATAGAAGAATCTTCGGAGAGACATTACTGATTTCGCTCCAACGGGATATGACATTTAAAAAGTATTATTTAAGACTATTCTATATTCAACATTAACTAACTCGAGAAGAGTTGATATATCCTTTAATTAACCCAAATATTACCTAAGCTCAAGTTGTTACATGAGCAGAACATTTTTATCGAACAACACTAGATATTCACAGCTGTGTCTCGAATTGCTTTTTAATAGATAAAGAAGATAGGATTTGATCGAAAATAATTTTTTTTTAAGAAAAGACGAAGTGTAAATAAGGCTGGAGGCAAGGGGGAAATATAATCCCAGTGTTTCTTCCTTTTTTTCTTTCAAACTTTTTAATATAATTATCTTTATGCAGTAACATATAAGCAGTTTACGAAAATCTCTTCCACATTTCATGGCGTCATTTTTAGAACACTCATTTTCAAATCTATTTCCGATTTAAAGTTTTAGTTGTCTTGTCTTGATGGAGGCAGTTCTTCAATCCAAAGCCCCGAATCTGACCGTCGCGTCATATTTGATGGAATTTTTTTTCATACTTATAAAAAGCCGATTTCGTGTTTTCTTCATATATGAAATACTTTATTGTTTTATTTTATCCCACTCTTTGATTTAAATTAATCCATCAATTTTCCATACGTTTTCAGCGTGAAAAATGGAAAAAGAATATAATCTTTTTTTACATACTGTGACAACTTTTAATCCTTGTAATATCTATATAATATATATTGAGGTAATATGAAGCAAAGTTAAATAAAATATAATCAGTTTTTAATGCGCTTGTATCTGAACGATGATGGCTAATGCTGATTACTGGAAAAGATTAAAAAATTTAAATGTCTTATTTTTCAAGAGTTGAAATTATCGGTACGAATGACGAGGAAAGAAGACATTGTCAATTGAACACTTGCCGAATATGTTGAAGGAAAATAGAAAAAAGTTTGCCTAATATTTGAGTGAAAGAATCCATGGCAAAATCCGAGTGGACAAAAAGGCAACGGACAAAAACATAGCAAACAGAATTCAAATGGACGACAAAATAACAGACAAACATCTAGTGGACGATATGTGTGAATCTTGTCCCAAATTGTACAAAATGGCAGTCATAGACACAGTTTTGACAGCAAACAGGGGAAGAAAGTTAAAAGAAAATATCTACAGAATGTAATGAAGAAAAGCGGAAAGAAAGGACTAAAGACAAAATGCAAGAACACAGAATTCATGGTTATTACAAAAGCATGAGCCCAAAATCCGAATGACAAATTGGTGATTCCAAAATAAACCAAGCAAAAACATTTAAATATCTGGGAAGTGTTCTAACAGAGGACGAAAAATGCGACACTAAAATCCATAGACGAATTGTGATAGCCAAAGATGCATTCCAAAAGTAAAGCAGAGTATTAGGAAACCGAAAAACTTCGTCAGAAGCAAAGAAAAATATACGGAATTGTTACGTGCTAGATGTCCTCCTATATAGCAGTGAATGCCGGGCAGTTTCCTCAGAGACGAAGAAATTTGAAGCAACAGAAACGTGCGTCTACACACGGTTGCAGAGGATACAATGGACAGAATATGTGAGCAACGACAAAGTTTTAGAGAAAATGGAAACAAAAAGCAAACTTACAATTAACATCAGGAAGAAACTGTTGAAATTTCTGGGGTGCATAATGAGGAAAGCGGGCTTGGAAAATCTGATAAACCAAGGAAGACAAAAAAAATCCCATTTAGTTTCTAGCAAGCTCACTGTATTTGTATTAAGATTCAGGATAGATGTCTGGTAAGCATCATTAAAATAGCAATCTATTTAAAACCAAGGGACGTTGTGTGGGGAAAACATTAAATTAGAAGCATAATATGTTAGCAGTTTTGTTATGCATAAAAAATCCGGCGGAAGATGGTTGAACAGAAGAGGACTCTGATCAGTGGAAAAGAGTAGGTTCGGAATATGTATATCCCATTCTTTAGTCCAAGATGCGATGGCTTTTTAGAAGAGATTTTCTGATTAGATTTTGTTAACTGAATTTGACATTGTAATGTACTATAAGATTAAAATAAACTTCTTTAGGAAATAGCGTTTCTTGATAAAGTAACTCTTTGAGTCATCGCCCTAAGTTAGTTTGATTGGAATCAGAAATTGCAATCCAAGAACAAATTGTTTCTTGTTTTAGTAACCATTATCAATATTTTTAACGTGAGACTGAAAGTTTTATTTGTCAGTTAGGAAATATTAGTGTTATCCAGATTCTACACGTATTTCGTCATTTCATCTGTATAGGTTATGGAAGTTTTTCATTGAAAAAGTTTACTTCAACGGGTGACTCCTCGTCTGTTTTTATTGTGTGTGTGTGTGTGTGTGTGTGTGTGTGTGTGTGTGTGTGTGTGTGTGTGCGTGCGTGCGTGCGTGCGTGCGTGCGTGCGCCGATACATCCCTGGGATTCTTCTACAAATATTTCCATGGTAACTCTTCTGATGTGTTTTTTGCCTCATTGCCTGTAATGTATGAACCAAGGGTGCTAATAGATTGACAACTAGGGCTCACTGTTTTACTCTTGAAATGGCAGCATGCAACCATTTCTTCTATTCTAACAGTTTCATTTCTCGCACTGTGGAACTCGCTTTCGATTCCTTGCTTGCCTGATAATTACAATCTTCCAAAATATTTAATTCAACATCAATCACCATCTTCTGCCTGCTTCAGCTCTGTTCCTTTATTGTCCATCATTGTCATTAATTTCTCTCATTATATTTCACTTCCCGTAACCCTCTTGCGTCTTAGTGGAATTATTACCTTGCTTGGAGGAAAATGATAAAAAAAAACGCAAGAAAGAAAAACTGGACGATAGAACATTATTTCATTTATACATTTTATATCGTTCAGTAAAATCGACTTGAAAGTTCAAATTTATACTATTACTTGGTCTCTTTCTTCCAATTTATTTTCGGCCCTTTCTCTACCAGTAGGCCCTTGCGTCTTAGTGACGACAGTGCCTTGTCTGGAGTGAATTGATCAACAAAATATTTCCATCTTTAAGCTAACAGATGAATACTCAGCAGAAATATATTATTTTCATTGGAATATGTTAGATGATCAATTCTTCCGATGTTGAAACAAAAAGGAAGAACTGAAAAATGAATTCGAATGAGAAACTCGCAGGCTATAACTCTGGAACCAATCTTCCTTTTCGTTATGGTCCAAGGTTAGGACCAAGGAAGAACAAAACGAACACAAGAGTAGAAATAACAAAGATATATTACACAGAATAATAATACAAGATGTGGAAGTTGTTAATATGACTGTCAGTCTGTTTGGAGTGAACTACTATTGGCTCGACTCGATTCCGTCTCGATATTTAACAACCCTCCCACGTGGATCGAATGTGACACAAGGCCGGTTTAATGTGAGCTCCCCGAGCCCGTAGGCTCGGCCAAAAATATGCCCATTTAGAACACGTATAAACGGATTCAGGGACTGTCTACCTCCGCGGACGAAACGTTGCCCTTCGGCAAATCTTCGTCGGGGTTCCTCTCTGCCAAAGCAGAGAGTTCGACAGAAGTCGCAAACAGTCAGAGACTGCTCATGACTCGATTCCGTCTCGTCCCTCTCTTTTGAGAGGTGCAGTATTCATAGTGTCAGGAAGAGTTCATTCTTCCTTTATAGGTAAGGTCCCATAACACCCCCTCCCAAAGCTTTTACCTCGCAGGGGTCTTTAATATATATTCCTCTTCGGATTAATCATCAAAGGCTCTGTAAATTTTCTTTTTCTGCTTGATTTTCACGGTTATGAAATTGCTTGAGGCCTTTGCATATTGAATGTGTCAAATATTGTTACTTCCTCCTCTTCCTGAGGTAGACCGTTAGAACCCTCTAACAGCCTCTTTCTGATCTGATTTAAGTGCCTTTTATGCGAGAACATCGGACGCTGAATTATGTAAATCACGTTCCCGATTCGTTTCTCTATTGTACCTGGCTCCCAATAGGATGTGTTGCTTTTGAACATTTAAAAAAAAGATTCTCACCTGGGTTAAATATTCTTTTCGATACAAACGACGTTGGTGATTGCTTTGTCTCTTTTAGCAGTAATTTGTCGAATAGCGATCTAATTTTTCGGGCGAACGTCACTTCCGCCGGTAATAATGCAGATGGCGTAGTACTGTTCGGTGTAATTCTATACACTTGCAAGAATTTTTGTAAAGCATTTTCTGTTGGTACGTCATAAGCTTTTCTTGGTGCTCTTTTTAATGTATCTACAAACCTCTCTCTTGCCCGTTTGGTCTATGGCGGGGATTTGATGTGTTTCACCTGAAAAGTTTCACAAATTCTTGAAAATCCGCAGATGTAAATTGTGTCCTATTATCACTGACTAGAGAATCAACCACTGCGAAACGAGTAAACAGCTCGTGGAAGCAATTTATTGTAGTCTCAGAAGTAGGTTTTCTACAACGAAATACTTCTGGCCATTTGCTGTAACTTTCTACTACAATCAAGTAGTAAAATCCATCTAAGGGACCTGCGAAATCTACATGAATTCTCGACCAAGGTCGATCTGTCTTAGGCCATGGCTTATGAGTGATCGGAGGTGCCTTGGATGCTAAGGAACATCTCTTGCATTTTTCCACCATATGTATAATATCTTGATCCATGTATGGCCGGTACACGTAACTTCGCATTAAGGATTTCATCCTGTTCTTTCTTGGGTGGCCCATGTGAAAACCCTTGAGCATTCGCCTTTTTAACGTTTTCGGGATTATTACTTTTTCATCATATAGCAGAATATTATCATGTAACGAAAAACTGTCTGATATATGCTCATCTTTTCCTACAATTTTTGTTTTCGTTTCCTTTATAAATCCGTCATTCACTGCTTCGTTTCTTATTACCTGTAATGTGATGGGGAGGTTTCGAATTGTACTACATAATGATGTTCTAATATCTTCCTCATCTCGTAGAGCTGCAACTACGGAATCTTGTAATGGCTTCGTTTTCTTTGATATTAGTCTCGAAAGACCATCTGCATGCCAGATTTTGTTTCATGGAATATACTTCAATTCAAAGTTATAGTTCAATAAAATAGTTCCCCATCTTATCAATCTATTAGCAGTGTAGACAGGTAAACCTTTCTTTGATCCAAATATTGTCAATAACGGCTTGTGGTCCGTCTGTAAGGTGAAAAATGTACCGTAAATATATCTTTGGAATCTCGAAACCGCAAAAATAATCCCCAGCATTTTGTTCGGCTGGTAGCATCGTTCTTGACGCATGCGCGATGGGTTTTTGTGTTCCATCTGGAATTTTATAAAGTATACATGCCACAACACTATAGGCACTCGCGTCACTCGCGACTATTATTTCCAATTTTGGGTCATAATGCGATAAATATAAAGCTGCTGTTAGAGTCTTAATGATTTGTCGAAAATTTTCTGACATTCATATGACCATTCCCAAACTTTTTCCTTCTTCAACAGTTCGTTTAGGAGTACGCGTAATTTATGCATGTTAGGTATAAATTCTTGATAATAATTTACTAAGCACAAGAAGCTTTGTAACACGGCTAAATTCTTTGGAGCCGGCATTTTTTTTATTGCCGTGGCTCTTTCTGGGTCTGGTCTTCTTCCTTCTTCGACGATATTTTATCTCCTTCATAAAGATGTCACATTTATTTTCCTTTACCGTAAAACCGTAGTTTTGTATCTGCCTGAAAACCTCTTGAACGTGTTCCCAGTGTTGTTCAATATGTTTACTATTTATCAGGATGTCATCAAGGTATGCGATCGTGAAATCCAGTCCGCCTAGCATAGTGTCCATTATTTTCTGAAACATCGCCGGCACGACCTTGATCCCGAATGGTAATCTCTAGAACGTATATAACCCTTTATGTGTGTTTATACACAACAACCTCGTGCTTTCCTCATCTACTGGTATTTGTAGGTATGCTTCGCTCAAGTCTATCTTTGAGAAAGATTTTCCTCCGTTCAACTTCGTGAAAACTTCCTCTGGATTAGGGAGAGGATAGTGATAATCCTTAATCGCTGCATTCAATCCCGTCGAGAAATCAGCGCATACTCGTATCTCACCCGATTTCTTTTTCACGTAAACCGTAGGTGCGGCCTATTTACTATATTCCACCTTTGTCAATATCCCGGTTTTCAAGAGTCTATCAAACTCTTCGTCTATCTTTCCCAATGATGCGAAAGGTACATTTCTTTTCTTCTTGAAAATGAGTTGTACATTTTCTTTTAGTTCGATTTTTCCGCCATCTTTTTACACCTCACGAGGCCGGCTGAAAATACGTCGAGGAAACCCTCCTTTAATTTCTCTGCCTCGGTCGATAACCTTTCCACTTTTTGGCATAGCGTATTTATCGGTAAATCCCAGGGGTCAAATTTTTGCATCCAGTAAGTTCCAAATAAATTTTCCGTATTTATTAGAACATACATCTTTAATTTCTTGGTCATTCTGTTGAACGTCACATTTGAGATAATTTCCCCCTCAAATTTGATTTTTCTTCCTGTTAACCACCTAACATTTTTATCTGTTCTCAACATGGTCGGTTTGTTTAATTTCTTCCAAGTCTGTAAGCTAACAATGGTTAATTCTTATCCGGAATCTAATTGTAATCTGATTTTGTTGTTTAACATTTCTACTTGTACGTATTTTCGTATATTTATCCCGTCCGTTTGTTCAGTTCTAGTGACCCTTACTCGGCTTTTACTTTCTTTCTTAGTTCTACAGTGTGAACTTTTATGCCCCACTTTATTGCACGACAGACAAGTCTTATAGCGGTATGGACAATCTTTGTACCAATGCAAAGTCCCACAGCGATAGCATGGACTGGGTGGTAGTTTCTTCTGAGATTTCATTTGACTTTTTTAGTAAAATAATTTGTTTGGTTTGTTTTTTAGTAGGGAGAAAAACGTGTTTGTCGTTGTACTTTCCGTATGTGAGCGACACCAGACTCTTCTATATCTTTCGAGTCCTTTTTTACGCTTATACATCTCTGACAGTCCTCGGCCAATTTTTGTAGCTTCAATCCCGTCTGATCTCCGCATCTTTAGTCGAAACCAGGCCTTGGACGAATATCAAACATTTGAAATTGTCCGGGCTGAGTTCAGATAACTTAAAGTCATCGCAGTGTTTGTTTACTATGGAAGCGAATGTGATATAGTCTTTGCTATCCTTTTTTGTTAAATTTAAACATTTCCACCTTTTGTGGAATAGTGAAATGTTTAGACTAAATAATTCCGTTAAAAGTTTCACGGCTTCCTTGAAAGTCAACTCATTCGTTTTCCTCGGTAGGATGTAGTCTACGAATTTAGTGCATTCGCTTGACTCTAGTTTCCTTAGTAGTAGACGTACGTTTTCGCGTCTGACCAATTCCCGCAATCAAACTCATATGAATCTTCATGTCTTCTAAAGTAAACCGAGAAGGTTTTGTCTTCGTCCGGTGCATAAGTGAAGTCATTGATATAGCTCCATATAGCATTTTGCGAGAATGCTCCTTCATTTCCAGAATGTTTCCTTTATTTGTTACTGCCCGTAGTAGTAATTCTTGTAGTTGCATCTCGTCATTTTTCTGTTGAATTTCCAATAGTTCGTCTTCGTTTTTCTGATTAATTTCTAATTGTTTTTCTTCGAGCCTAGTCTGTCTTTCCTCATTTTTTTGTTGCTGCTCCAATATGGTTGCCTTAAAGTCTTCCATGTTTACACCGTAATTGTGTGTAACGATTTTTCCTTTTTTCTCAGTGTAGACTTCAAGTCTTTGTCGCCTGTTTTTCTGGAACCTTAGTACGAAAACATTTCCTGCGTAGAATTCGATTCTGTTCTGGCTGACAGGTAAAATTCGTGTCTTCGTTACCACTGTTATGGTTGGTGTCCAAAATAAATTACATTTTTTTAAATCTTTTTTTTTTCGCCTAGAACTTGTCTTTTTTTCTCAATACCTCCGTCGCCTCTGTTATGGACGACCGATAGCAAAAAGCTTCTTTTTTTTTAGATTCTCCGCGTAGAACTTGTTTTTTCAATGTCCTCGTCGCCACTGTTATGGACGGCCGATAGGAAAAAGGTTTAGTTTTATTTAGAGTCTCCGCGTAGAACTTCGTTTCTTCAATATCCTTATAGCCACTGTTATGGTCCAAGGTTAGGACCAAGGAAGAACAACACGAACACAAGAGTAGAAATAACAAAGATATATTACACAGAATCATAATACAAGATGTGGAAGGTGTTAGTATGCCTGCCAGTCTGGTTTGGAGTGAACAACTATTGGCTCGACTCGATTCCGTCTCGTCCGTCTTTCTTCAGAGGCGCAGTATTCATAGTGTCTGGAAGAGTTCACGCTGTCATTATAGGTAAGGTCCCATAACACTTTTCCAATGCCTTATCGAATTAGTCCAATAACGTTGGGTTTTCAGTTCGACAGGATCTTCTGTATTTTTTTTCAAGCTTATGTCCTTTTGTTTTTAATATCCCAAATTCCTACATTATGTCCAATCTTCAATATGAATGTGGTGGAGGTTATCTTCACACATCAGGTAAAGATATCTAACAAGCGAAGTAACTTTCTGCGACAAATATTTGGAATAACATGAAGAGAAAAAAAAACGACGAATGAAGAAGTCCCAAGGAGAACATGAACTAGAAACAACTTTTTAACATTCAGAACGCCAGAACTGAACACTTTAATGTACATCGTGTTGAATGAAGCTTCATGCGACTAATTAGATCGTTGCGTTTTATTATTTTCTGCTTTGGACATTAGGCGTTTCATTTTCTTTATAAGTGGGGATTGAAATAAAACAGAATTATACAAAAGTTATTTCCTCCATGAAGACAAACTTACAAAGAATCGAGTATTGCTCAGAGAAATAAAATCGGGAAGAAGTTCATATTTTCCCCAAATAATTTAAATTTAAATAGACATGTCACAGAAATAGAGAAAGCGAGTGAAAGAAGAAGAAGAAGAAGAAGAAGAAGAAGAAGAAGAAGAAGAAGAAGAAGAAGAAGAAGAAGAAGAAGAAGAAATACAGGGATAGGCATACTGACACAGAGAGTAGAGAGCGAAACAGAAAGACATATAGAAGGATATATAAATAGACAGTAAATCAGAAAGATAGAGTGAGACGCATAGAGAGAGTGAGTGAAGCAGAAAGACAGAGAAAGATGGAGAGTTAATCAGGCAGACAGTTATAGAGAAGAAACATTGAGGCAAACAATTGTTTACTGGTTCTTGATAATTCTAAGCCGTTTCTGAGGAATTTAGCAATTACATTTTAACGTGAATTCGAATCGTTTTAGTCCAAATTTTTAGCTGACGTCATCTCATCAAATAGATTTTTGTAAGAATCAAATGAACAACTTAAAATTCATGGAATTTCGATACATTGTGGTATTAATGTACTTTTCTTGACAATTTGCGAGACTTTTTTTAATTTTACTTTTTTTAATCAGTCCAACCATAACAAGGCGATAACACTACAAAGATGCAAGAGGCTACTTGGAATCGAAGTGAATGCGAACGCCTTAGAAAGAACCGGAACCCCAGTCCAAAACAAGAAACAATGTAAAGACCTGTCGTCCTTTTCAAAAGACCGGTAGATCAGTGTTGCAATTTCGATTGTTATTTGTTTCTACGCACGAGATCTGATCTGTCTAACGAGACTTCTGTTTGCATTAATTCTTATAAATTTTAATTTAAATGCATAAAAAGAATTAAAAAAATATCTGGAATTCTTCTTCATACACCGGCTCCCTTCAGGCTGAACAGAGCAGAGTCGGTGAGAGATTGTAAAAAGACAAAAGTTATTACGACCTACAAAGGAAAATAAAATATATTTATTTTCTATAAAATTACTTCCGTTAATAAGTCGTTTGATTCTGTTTTGATTTCGTCAACGTTATAATAAGTTAAGTTTAATTGGTTATTAAAAGCAACAACTAATCCTTGAAATGTGCGTCTGTTAGGAACATTCTCGTTTTACTTTTATTCAATTTCTAATTTTTATAAAACTGTCTTAGTTTTGGAAGATGTTTAATGATCGCCAGAAATTAATAATGTCCGAAGAAATCTTGGTTCATATTATACTGATTTGGCTGTCATCAACCCATTACCTGACATGAGCCCCATTTGGGGATCTGTTAAAATTAAACTCACTACATATTATTCTTTGTATTTACATTGAATTGCTTACCTACATTGCATTTGCAGAGGTATATTTTACAACACTTAGCCTTTAAAGATTTTATTATTAGCTGTAAGAAGACACATTCTGTCGTAAGTTTACATTTCACGAGTAGAAAAATAATGACTATTTTGAAAAGTATTTTTTTTATTTCTAATCAATATTATTTTTTGATGTTTTATACACATATATATTTGATGTTCTACTTTCTACAAAAACGACAATGGTAACTACTGAAATTAGACATAAGGAATAAATAAACTCCTAAGACACCTGTCTGGGCCATAAATGCGCATTAAAAAAAGTTAATGGGTTAATTAATGTATTTTTCAAGTCAACATTTTTGTTTGATGAGACAAACACATAGCCTTTCTTTTCTTCTCAGGGAAAAATGGGTTTATAAATGCAAGCATTTATTTCTCATATGGGAATCTTAAAAACGGTTTCAAGTGATACATGTAATATCCAAAATCTTTTGTATACTAGAATTCAGTTATTCATTACTCTGTTTATACGCGCAGAATCTACTTAACACCAATATGTCCTAACTGACAAATAAAAATTTCAATCTCACGTTAAAAATATTGATAATGGTTACTAAAATAAGAAACAATTTGTTCTTGGATTGCAATTTCTGATTCCAATCAAACTAACTTAGGGCGATGACTCAAAGAGGTACTTTATCAAGAAACGCTATTTCCTAAAGAAGTTTATTTTAATCTGATAGTAAATTACAATGCCAAATTCAGTTAACAAAATCTAATCAGAAAATATCTTCTAAAAAGTCATCGCATCTCGGACTAAAGAATGGGATATCCATATTCCAAACCTACTCTTTTCCGCTGATCAGTGTCCTCTTCTGTTCAAGCATCTTCCTCCGGATTTTTTATGCATAACAAAACTGCTAACATATTATGCTTCTAATTTAATGTTTTCCCCACACAATGTCCCTTGGTTTTAAATAGATTGCTATTTTAATGATACTTACCTAACATCTATCGTGAATCTCAATACAAATACAGGTGAGCTTTCTAGAAACTAAATGGGATGTTTTTTGTCAATTCTGGGAGAGTATTATCTATAAATCTTCATGTAACAATCCAATGCTGCGTAATTCGATGACAAACCGACAAGAATCCATGTATTATGATTCTTTCTCTGAAATGATTTCAGAATGTCGGGTGGTGTATAAAGTATGTTCTTATTGTATAATTTCCCTATCATGTATGTATGTATGTATGTATGTATCTGAGATAAGGATATATACATCAGGAACAATTTGGGGTAAAAGATGTTTGACAAAGGGGAGAAACTTTTCGTGTGATATGTTTGGTCATTTAGGACTTCAGCAGACTATATTTGTTTACCTTGATGCAATTATACATGCACACGAACGAGAGACGCTGAGAATTTAAAATTGAAATATAAACGTTTTTCTTCATATATATATATATGAATTTATGTATATATATGTATATATAGGTATGTATGTATATATATATATATATATATATATATGTATATGTATATATATATGATATATATACATATATATATGTATATATATCATATGTATGCATATATATACATATATATATACATACATATATGTATATATATATATACATACATATATGTATATATATATATGATATATATATATATATACATACATATATATATATATATATATATACACATACATATATGTATATATATATATATATATGATATATATATATATATATAAATACATATATATATATATATATATAAATATATATATATATATACATACATATATGTGTGTGTGTGGGTGGTTTCGGTATATAATCTAGCCGGCTAATGTACCTTGAGGTGGTGTAATGGTTAGCCAGCTTGTCTCGCTAGAACTATTACGACTGATTAGTGAGTTCGATTCTTTCTAGGTGCCACCTTCTTATGGCCTTGTGCCACATCTTAGCTACGCTTGGAAAGTCACTGTAATCTAGCAGTAATTTTTTTTCTTTTCCTTGCCATTCAATAACCTATACTGTGATCATAGAAAGCAAATACAAGCAAACACACGTGTGTATGTGTGTGTGTGTGTGTGTGTGTGTGTGCGCGTGCGTGTTGATATATATGAATAAATTTGTGCTTAAGGTCTCGTTCGAATCCATCCATTTCATATATATATATATATATATATATATATATATATATAAGAAATTGTTAGTAGGATTTTAGATAATCTTAATTAAGTAATTCATCGAGTTTCAGAAGAAACCTCAACAGAATGCAGAAAACACTGGACGGCCGTTTCGTCCTATATTTGGGAGTCATCAGCAGTGCGCATCCACTACCGAGAATTGAAACCCGGACAGTTACGTTATTTATTTATTAGTTACGTCATACCAACTGTGCCACAGGTCCCGGTGACGTTTGCTTAATAACGTAACTGTCCACGTTTCAATTCCTGGTGATGAGTCCCAAATATAGGACGAAACGGCCGTCCAGTGCTTTCTGTATTCTGTTGAGGTTTCTTCTAAAACTCGATGAATTACTTAATTATGATCATCTCAAATCCTCCTACCAATTTATATCCTGGCTTGAACCGGCTTCTAATGCTCCAGATGGAGCGGCTTGGTGATAGTAGTCGTGGCTCTCTGGTGGTGATAGTAGTCGTGGCTCTCCGGGGCACAATCCTTGGTTTAAGGAACTTGGATGAGTTCCACCACGGAATATGTGAATGAGCGGCGCTATGTCGAGTTTAATGCGTTACCTCTTCGTTACCGCGGCCCGTGGCACAGTTGGTATGAAGTTTGCTTAATAACGTAACTGTCCGGGTTTAATTCCTGGTAGTGGATGCGCACTGCTGATGAGTCCCAAATGTAGGACGAAACTGCCGTCCAGTGCTTTCTGCATTCTGTTGAGGTTTCTTCTAAAACTCGATGAATTACTTACGATATACATATATATATATACATGCATACATATTGCGATGGGTAAATAGTCGCTTTATTTGCTTTTTATTTTGTCGAGTGTGCAGTATAGTAGGGTCAGTTGAGCACCGTCTGTGAGAAAAAGAGTATAATAAAGAAATTTACACAGCCAGAAATTTGGCAAAGGCATACTCTACTGCTTGGCGTTTGCGCCGGAAACTCAAATTTGGAGTGATCGCTAGTGATGGCGATATTATGCCCCTATTCATATTCCCACTGTTGTGTGTTGGGCGCAGTTGAGCGAGAGATCAACAAAATTCTTTGTAACACTAAAGATGAAATGAAGGCAAAGATTATGGCAGCATTCATCAACTTAAACAAAAGAAGGGTTGCTAGAAATTCCGAATTTGTCTTGATGCCGTGGTTGAAGCCAATGGCGATATTATTGATTAAATGTTCTCTTTAGAATTTCAAGATCTTTTTGTGTAATTTTGGTAATTACTGGGAATCCACGGTGAATAAGTTGTTTAATTATTTTGGTTAGTTAATAAACAGGAGTGAGAATTTGGGAATTAATAGGACGGAGAAAAAAATTGGTTTGTGTGTTTTTATGGTTCAATAAATATAACCGAGTTATAATCACTAATAATTTTGGTAAGTTTTAAATTGCTTTGTTCTGCATTATTGGCTGTAATTAGCTTTTTGATTTTTTATTTCACCTCGTTGATAGAAGTCCTGTTGACCTCTTAAAATTGTCTGTGGTCATCGAGAATTTTTAAGTATCGTTGTATTATAATCACATTTGATTAAAACTACGAAGATGTTTGTTTTGTCTACTTTCTTGCTTTTTTATCGGGGTGTTTACGTAACTCCTTGGCAACTATTTTAATGGTTTGGAAGAACTATTCTAATCTTTTGAGAAGAACTATTTTAATGGTTTGGAAGAAAAATTTTAATGGTTTGGAAGAACTATTTTAATGGTTTGAGAAGAATTTTTGGTTTGTCATGTCTATCTTTTATGGCTTCAGCCTTGAGTAGGTCCCGATTTTCTGGTTTAGGTGTTATCAATTCCTCACTTTAAAGTTTTTCTATACATTGACACAACGTCTCTATTTCAGTTTTTTTTATTCATTTAAACTGTTTTATTTGTGATATAGATGACTGTTGAGTCCGAGGTTAAGTAATTCTTATTTTATTAATTCATATTTATAAATATTGATAAATTTATCCACTTTTTCGGAATATAGATAGATCCTTACATATATATATATATATATATATATATATAAGGATCTATCTATCTATATATATATATATATATATATATATATATAAGGATCTATATATATATATATATATA
This sequence comes from Acanthosepion esculentum, assembly GCA_964036315.1. Taxonomy (NCBI): domain Eukaryota; kingdom Metazoa; phylum Mollusca; class Cephalopoda; order Sepiida; family Sepiidae; genus Acanthosepion; species Acanthosepion esculentum. The sequence continues at coordinate 98,061,150 of OZ038493.1, read as the reverse complement.
TATAAGGATCTATCTATATCTATATATATATATAAGGATCTATCTATCTATCTATATATATATATATAAGGATCTATCTATCTATATATATATATATATATATATATATATATATATAAGGATCTATCTATCTTTTATATATATAAGGATCTATCTATCTATATATATATATAAGGATCTATATATATATATATACATATATAAGGATCTATATATATATATATATATATATATATAAGTATCTATATATATATATAAGGATATATATATATATATATATATATAAGGATCTATATATATATATATAAGGATATATATATATATATATATATACATATATATATATATACATACATATATACATATATATACATACATATATATATATATATATACATACATATATATATATATATATATATGTGTGTGTGTGTGTGTGTGTGTGTGTGTGTGTGTGTGTGTGTGTGTGTGTGTGTCCAATGTGTTCACCAAACAAATATTTCAGTGGAATATCTTTGTGAGAACCTGATCGCGTGACGTTAAGTGGTGTACAATAATTGCTAGTAGTTCTATCCGACTTGTTTACAACTCGATAGTAAATGTTCGTATACTCACCAGGTTTTAGGCTTGAAGACTAGAGACTCGTACTCTGCACACACACACATATATATATATATATATATATATATATATATATATATGTGTGTGTGTGTGTATATGTATATATGTAATGCTAATAATATCATGCGTTTACTTTGATTAAATCATTTTAGACTACAGATGTGTTATATAGAATGTTTTTCATTTTGTCATTCAATCCCCGAATATTAGCAACTATCACTAACACGTTTTTCTACCACATAACAGTTAAAGTGCGACCACTTGTTTTCAGATCCGTTAAACATATTACCAACTTCTCTTATAAAAGAAATAATGTATTGTTCTACATCCTTTATGTCAGCAGATTGAATATTTCCGTTGCATCGAAACATCACGTGAATATTCCTCAGTAAGTCTTCCAACGGTTGGTTTTGACAGCAATTTTGCCGACTTCCCTTTCAAGATGTCTGACAAATATTTGGAGACGAGGGTTAGGATTTTTTTTCTCTATGTGAAAAACAATTTCATTTTGGGGACGTAAAGTAATCTTGTTGGACGCCCCGTTCATCACGTCAGCTTCACATATTTTAACAAATATTTATATATGACTTTTTTATATGTTTCTTTCTTAATCATACATTTTTTTCCTTATCGCAAACAAAACTACCAACTTTTCCTCATATTTAAGTCTTATACTAAAGCTTCTAGGGCCGCTTAACTTGTGATGTTTTATTTTATCAAAGAAAATGTTTTTAAAATATCATGTACACTGGCTTCGTTGAATGATTTGAATTTACCACCTGTTTCATTTTTGTTCATTTTTATTGTACCAAGACCAAATTTGAAATTTTACTACATGAATGTTGCAAACGATTACTACTGTCAGGGTAAAGTTTAGGCTAACAGATTTAGAAAATAGACCACATAAAAAATAGATACCAGCATCGAAGTTAAAGTATATACACAGTTCGAAAATATTAATTAGAATCATAAAAACAAAGATTAGACAGGAAATCAGAATAAGTTTAAAACGAAAGTATGCGATTACATCGCTAGCAATGTATATTAGTCGTAACCCCTAGGGTCAAACATTTATCGGAATGGAAGTTGTCAAGGACAACTTGACTAGGAAGTTATCTTTTCAATTTTACAGCATGCGAATATTTAGCAGGATTGTATGTGGCAACATTCATGAAAATCTTCACATATTAATTTCTCATTCCACCTCATCTATCGTGCTAAAATAAATAATATATTCAATAATTTATTGAATCTCAAAGTTTTGGTGCAAACTTTGTGAGCAAGTTTAAGAATAGAGAAGTAGGACAATAAAAATGAAACCTCGTAACAATAGTAATTTAGATTCTTGAAAAACCTGCTATTTTAACAGAGATTTTCCGTTCTCTATATAAACCAGCGCTTACACGCTGTAGTAGAAAAACAGAGTAAGTGAGAATGTAAAAAAAGTAACCAGTTGTTCGTAGCAGTCACTGGAAAAGTTAACATTGGAAAAGTTAACATTGAAACTACCAGGTGTAGCCAGAATTGGGTTCAAATTTGGATGTACGAGAGAAGGGAAGTACAGAGAGCTAATTGGAAGAGAAATGTCGTTGAATGTTACATAATATTATAAGGAAAGAGGGCTTGGAAAATTTGATACTCATGGGACGGATAAAAACGCAAGAGGGACAAGATAATAACATATAACTTAACTTGAGTAAATGGATGGTGGAACAAGAATTTGGAAAAATAACAAAAAGAGAAAGTTTATTAAAATCTAAAAGGGCAGGATCTTTTGGAAAGCCATAATCGCCGACGGCCTACGGAACATGCCAAATAAAGTAGAAGTACATAGCTTTCAATTTTTTTTAGAAAGGTGGAATGAAGAAGGCCGGAGTGTACAACGGCCGAAACGTTGTGGTAAATATATCAAGAAAGACGAGGACAATACTCTGAATAATTTAAATAGCTGGCATTTTAGATTTGACAAAAACAAACTAAAACTCGAAGGAAAGCACCAATGGAGTTCGTTGTTTTGTTCAGTATTATTATTTTTGTTAATGATGTTGACAATAATAATAATAATGATAATGAGCCCCACTATGGGCAAATTATTATTATTATTATTATTATTATTATTATTATTATTATTATTATTATTATTATTATATCTGTATGGGATGTATCATCAGTGGTAGACCTTTGCAGTGAAGTGGTCGGCCCTGCTTTATACAGGTGAATTGGTATGCGGAACTGTGCTGGTCGACGGCCAACACCCAACATTCACACTGGCTCCAAGAAGATGCATAGGCACTACGTTGGCCAAACCCCGATCAACGGCATCGGCCTCGGGTGCGTGAAGGTAGTCAGAAGTTTTTCCTGGCCCGACCGGTGAAGTGGGACACCTATTCCCAGAAAAACTATATCAAACGGACATCAGCCAGTCTCCAGCCTGAACGTAGGAGCTCCACCTCATAGGTCAACGGCTTTACCAGTCAGTGGAAGAAATGCGGAACCGGCAAGCCATTACACTATTGTGCCTTGAATCTCACTATGAACGAGAATTACAACAGAAGGGAGTGGTGACCACAACGGCGCAAAATGCGCTAACTGAATAATGAAAGAATGGTTATTATTATTATTATTATTATTATTATTATTATTATTATTATTATTACCGAAAATGTGGTAAAACATTCCAGGAAGAGAAAGTCACTCTGGCCCGAAATGAGCTCGTCAATTAGTTGTGTAAAAGGCACGCAATTTTAAATTTTTTGGTACCTCTTCAAAATCCAGAGAGTAGTCCCAAAACTTTAGCCTGTAATGCACGCGTGCATGTGTGTGTGAGTGAGTGAGTGAGTGAGTGAGTGAGTGAGTGTGTGAGTGAGTGAGTGAGTGAGTGAGTGAGTGAGTGTGTGTGTTTGTGAGTGAGTGTGTGTGTGAGTGAGTGAGTGAGTGAGTGAGTGTGTTTGTGTGAGTGAGTGTGTGCGTGAGTGAGTGTGTTTGTGAGTGAGTGTGTGTGTGTGAATGAGTGAGTGTGTGTGTGAGTGAGTGAGTGAGTGAGTGAGTGAGTGTGATAGGTCGTTCGGGATGATTTTATATAGAATTTTTTGAAGAACGGATAGTTTATTGCATTGCATGAGACACGTGTTTAGACTGGGAGCTTGGAAATCACCACGGAAGGAAAAAAGAAACACGCCCTGTCACTACGGCAGCCTGTAGTTGAAAAGTTAAATGAAGAAAATCGAGTTGTTGCACTTCCCGTTTTCGTTACCTTATACAATGTCACCTAGCAACATAAGGAGTATTACTCCTGAGTATTACTCCTGAGTATTACTTCTGAGTATTACTCCTGAGTATTACTTCTGAGTATTACTTCTGAGTATTACTCCTGAGTATTACTCCTGAGCCACGCAAGTTTATTAAAGACGAAATTGCATATTTACTAAAACCTTCGTTTCTAATTGATTCCACCACACCAACGAAGATGAACGATATAAAGACCTCAATTACTCATTGTGTCGGGGTATATCTAAGAGAAGGTCAGAATAAATATATAAATATTCTAAAGATAAACATTTTTGTACTTTTATTACTTATGTTCTGCTAATTTTTGTGCCAGTAAGTTTCCTCTATATTTACCAAAGTAAGTACCATAGGAGAATTCGGTTTCACCAATCCACCTCGTGTTACGTAACAGCGAATGTTGGATGATTTCCTCAAAGATGAAAAAGAGACTCGAGACGACAGAGATGTGGTTCTACAGAAGGATACTAAGGATAGCATGGACCGATTGTGTGAGGAACGATGAGATCTTAGAGAAGTGGCAAACAAGGAGGACGCTTATATTTAATATCTGGAAGAGGCAGCTGACGTTTCTGGGACACATAATGAAGAAGGAGGGCCTGGAAAATCTGATACTCACGGGTCGAATAGAGACAAAGAGAGACAAGGGATAACAACCCGAGACTTACATGGTGGACTTATGCAAGTGAATGACAGAACGTGGTCTGGGGGAGGAAGCAGATGGAAAGAGGTTGTTGAGAGTTGCAAGGGATTTAGAGAGGTGGAGAGACATGATCGCCTACGTCCTGAAAGGACATGGCACATAAAATGAAAGAAATAATTTATTTCGTAAAACGAATCAAACAAAAGTAAAAAAACAAACATCCAGATGTTATAATAAAGCAAGTATTGAAACAATATTCGCTCTTTAAAAAATGTGGATTTTGATAGTAAATAGGAAAAACATATAAACATGTCTGAACATATCTATAAACGCATAACGAAAAACTGAAGTTCCAAAGGTCATATAGTCGGTGTTTTATATCGTTTAGGATTCCGACTAAGCAGGTGAAATACAAATATTTTTGAGAGGTGGGCGGTTCATTAATCATTTCCCCCAAAATAAGACAATAAAGCCACCAAGACGCAAGTGGTTACTGAGTGTTAGACCGTATAAGAAAAACTACTATGAAGGAGAGACGACAATAATAAGACAAAAGTTAATGATGGAAGTGGACTTGAATTGGAACCGAACTCTTGGATTTAGCGATAGAGAAATGAGAGGCTTGCAATATTTCGTCTGTAAGAAAGAGTTTGCATGATAGAAAATAATTTGTCACCCACAAGGATGTTGTGACTCTTTTGGGTTCCACCGAGAGGAGAATGTGGTGGCTGGGCACCTCCTTCTCAAATATGACAGAAGTAATCGATTTTAGGCCGGATCTGCCTTTCGTATAGGTATACATTAGCACAAGGAGTTAGGTACTTACTAGAACGGTACAGACAACCAACCATTTTTCCTGTGTCTTTAACCTCTCTTGAGAGAACATCCATTCATCGTCACTGATGGTAGTTCGGGCTCCGATCGGCGATGATGGGATGTAACTAGTTCCAACATAACAAGGTACGTTTTCGCCAATCTGCTATTACCTTTATATACGCTATTGCATGAATTTTAAAACGTCGGTGTATACTGACTTGTAACTCACATTTTGTTCAGGTCATTTTTTTTTACTATTATTAACATTGCCAAAGCAAGCGCAATAAAATCAGAACACTGTTGTAATTAGGGGTATTTTGTATCATCGTCCTCGCTCACCCAATTTAGCAGGATTAGATTATTATTTTAAACTAGATCACTCGTAGATACCGGTACCAGTCGAACTTTAAAGGTAAGAAAGAACTCAATGTCGTATGATTCAAATTATATTGCTTTTGAAAGGAAGCAGATAAATTACATATTGTTATTGACAAAAACTCATTCTGTGTGACGTCATTAATAGTGTAGGCAGAGATCTGCTTGAACCAGGTTTGGTTTATTTTGTTTTACGCCCTATCAACCTTACTGGGTTATTTAATGCCGACAAGATTTTTAGTATATCTTCGTAGAAATAGAATATGTATTCTTTGTGAGAAATCAGTTTGTAGATCAGGTTTCATTGATGTATTTTTGGTGGGGTTTGGTTTATTTTGTTTTACGGCATATGAACCTCAATGGGTTATTTAATGCCGACAAAATTTTTAGAATAGGCCCGTATGAATAGTATATGAATTCCCTGCAAGAAATCAGTTTGTAGATTAGGTTATTTTGACGTATGTTTTGGATTGGTGTAGTTTATTTAATTTTAGGGCATATCAACCTCAATAGGTTATTTTATGCTGACAAGAGATTTAGGATTCGTACGTGTAGTATATGAATTCTTTATATATCAGGTTTCATTGGCGCATTTTATTTTTTAATTTTTTAAAACAGGTTTTTGCCGCGAGTTAAATGTATTACTGGTTATATTTGCTATTTAAAAATTATTGCTGGTAATATTTTTTACAAAATGTATTGTTGGGATTTTTACTATAAAAATCTATTTTTATACTTTTATAGTGTGTTGACCCCAGTTTAGGGTTTAACTATTTCATCATAGCTGGGACCCTAACAGGTGCTACCACCTTAGGTCAGGGTGAATCTGGGAACAAGAGAAATTAAGAAGTGGTTCCGCGCTCCTCAAATCCTCCCGATCAGAGGCCGTGCATGCATGTGTAGAAACTAGTGGAGGACATTTTGAACACTGTTTATGAGTTGTTGTGTTGAGGTACAACAATGGCCTTTTGGACATTTTAAGGATATTTTACATTGTTTAGGCTTCAGGTTCCCGCTTATAAAAGTTTGTAAAAGTATTTTTGGCTTGTACATTTAATAGCGTCTACTGCATACTTTAAACTTAACTCAAAAAGAAAATATGTGTTTATATTGACATTATTCCTGGTTTTAATGCAAAGAACCCGTCTCCAAACCCAAGCAAGGCGGGAAGCCACTAGCACGCACGGGGCTAAAGATAGTTGGAGCGAAAGCGAAAACGCGAGATAAAGGAAAGGATGAATAGGGGATAGATCAAGTCATCTGGAGACGTCGATTGACATTATATTTGAATAATTGGAGATTATAGTTATCATGGAAACAAGAAATGGGGAGGGAGTTCCACAGGCGAGAGGTGCAAGACATGAAGCTATTAGAAGAGACGGCTACATTTAACAGTTTTGACAGCGAAATGGTGAGAGCGATATATATGTATACACACCCTTGGTCAAAATCTTAAGACCAGATACAATAGGGTTAGCAAAAATCTGAAATACTGTTACTTTAATCAAGATATATTTGCAAAACATTTACATTTAATTAAAAAATGTAGTTTATCAACAAACAATTGTATATTTTAAACTTTAAATATATTAATTTAAACAAACATTGAAAAAAAATGATTTTTGTGGTTGGTCATAAAGATATAACCATTTTTGAAAAAAACAAATTGCTTGACAAAAAATTTAGAACTAGTCAGTGTGATCATACCTTCAGGCGTGTAGACATCTACGTAGCTCATTTCCAGTATTAAATTACAGATTTTTAAATGGCTAAGGGTGAAATTTTCACAAAAGCCGGACAGGGCAGGATTGTTGGACTTCGATGACATAGTCTTTCGCAATGAGCAATTGCAAATGGAATTGGCCATAGCGGAACTGTCATTGCTAACTTCATTAAAACTCCGGTAGCGTATGCTTCTAAAAAATCAGTCGGTCGCCCCAATAAAATCTCACCATCTCTAGACAGACGCATTAGGCGTGAAGTTAAGAGAGATTCAAGCCTAACATCAAATCAGATAAAAACGAATACAGATGCTGAATGCAGCTCTCGAACAAAACTCCACGGCATTTAAATAAGAAAGGGTTTAAGAACTGGAAACGGCTGCAGAGGTCTTCGCAAATAAAACCTCACGTTTACAATTTGCTTCCGATTATCAAACTTAAATGGAAAAGAGTGTTGTTCTTAGACGAGAAAAAATTAAATCTTGAAGGCCCCGAAGGTTTTCAGCGTTACTGGCATGAAAAAGATCTCCCAAAAGAAATTTTCTCAACACGACACAGTGGGAGTGGTTCAATTATGGTCTGGGGTTTATATTTGTACAATAGAACTCTTTAGTTACAAGAGGTAAAAGGTCGTCAAACAGCTACTAGTTACATTGAAATGTTATGAAAGGCATCGCTAATTACTCAAGATCCTCATGTATGTGGAGAAGACTGGATTTTCCAGCAGGACAATGCTGCAATCCACAACGCTTTCCAGATCGAAACCCAGTCGAAAATGTTTGGGTATGGATGGCAAAGGATGTTTATAAACATAAATTGCAATTTGAAACTGTGGATTCTCTTCGTGTTGCAGTTTATGCATCCTGGGCAAGCATCCCAAGTACCCTCATGCGGAAGTTAATAATGAGTATGCCAAAGAGAATTTTTGAAATAATTCGCAAAAATGGAGGATATACTGAGAATTAAATTGTATTTGTGACTTATTTGTTCTGTATTTTCTACTTTTATTTACATGGTTCTCTCTTTATGACCAACCACAAAAAATCCGTTTTTCAATGTTTGTTTAAATTAATCAATTAAAAGCTTAAAATGTTCACTTGTTTATTGCTAAACTACATTTTCTAATTAAATGTAAATGTTTCGCAAATATATCGTGATTAAAGAAATAGTATTTTATATTTTTCATAACCCTTTAGTATCTGGTCTTAAGATTTTGACCAGAGGTGTGTGTATACATATATATATATATATATATATATATATATATATATATATATATATATATATATATATATGATCATTTGCTCTGTTTATGGGGGGAGCGTGCTCAAAATCGGGGTTAGAGTTTTTGTGTCTACACTGTGAACATAGAAATCAACATTTAAATCAGGAAACTACCAGTCCTTATATAGTATTAACAGCAAATTCTACATGTACTAGGTGGTTTGATAATTTTGTCACCCCACCCATCGCACTTCCAAACTATAGGAACTCATATCAGTCTTCTGATACAGAAAATTATATTATGCGGGAGTGACAAAATTTTCGGACGACGCTGTATACACACGCACACTGACCCACATATATATATTTTATTGTTAGGCAGCAATCTTTATTTTATACATGTTTAATTGAATATGGCGGGCAAGATTGTTTTATAATTTCTTTTTTTACAATTTTCTTTTCATGGACTTTAAGCGAGTTTAAAATCTATCCGTAATGATTACTGTCCCAAAATATATCGACCAATTCCTCAGCCATTTTCACAGTTTTTTTTGTTTGTCTATTGTCATGCAACTACGTTTTAAGATGTATTGTATAGAGGTATGTATAAGCCTTAATGGCTGGATGTAATAAAAATTCAATGTTGTGGGTGATTTTCCGGTTTTTAAATAGCGCTAGATTGAACCTTGTCTATATAATGTACTTAAATAATATTTTGATATATTCATAACTAGATGTTCTTAAAATGACAGTGCTATCTACAAGGATTTTCCTTATGTGATCGGGTAGTTGATACTGTCAACTATCGTTTGCACAAGGTCAGGTGAATATGGCGTGTGAGAGTAGAACGGATCAACCGAATATGTTATTCTTGCTGTATGCGGCCTCGCGTTGGCATGTGAAATAACTTACTGGCGAGGGTTGGGCGCTTTTCGACCAAACATTTATGGATATATTGTTGCTGATGGCTTTGTAAATGTTCATTTAGTTTTTTCAGTCTGTTTCAAGAAATCTCCAGGAATAATATCGCGGCGCTCTCACGGCACGCATAGGTGTAGCTTTCATCCACGGAGCTCAACTTTTGGACTTGCTTGGGGAGTTTTATTTTTGTAATTTCGCTGGCTTCTTCCTTGAACATAGTCATGGGCATCGCATTTCTTTTCATCTATTATGATATATTTAAGGATTTTTTTTCTCTGTGGTAAGAAGGTATAGTGGTATAGATAACAGAAACCAGCTTCAGATTTGTCTTTACCGTTTTAAATTGTCAGCATCTGATAGGTTGTGATGTGTCTGACATGTTTGCGTCTTCATAAGTACCTTACTACGTATTGGTTTCCACTAGTAACTTCAGTGATGTCAACAAATGTTGATGGAATCGTAGTCAATCCAAAGGCAAATCGAAATAGAAGCGTCGATATTTATTTTCTTGATAACCAAACAACTAAATTCCCCCTCAAACGTTTAATTTGATTTTTTTATCACGTTCTTCAATGCTATTTTGATTTTCTCCATGAGCTTTTGCATATATGACAAACAGCACGAATACCACAAAAGGAATTCAGAGGAATTTAACTTGGCTTTTGTAAAGAGAGAATCGGGTTTGGTTATTCTTACAACGGAAATAATTAGTAATGAACAATCAGTCTATTTATAGAATGATGATGATGATGAATATTTTTATCATCGCCATCATCATCAATAATACACATGCACGAGGCTTGATCAATAAGTTCGTAACCTCAAATTTATTACCTGAATTTTTAACCGAAACCTCTACTGTATTCTTTTCGTTTCGTGTGATTAATATTGATCTATTGAATTAAGTGCAGTGACAAGTTATTAATAAGGGCGCTTAACTATACATGTGCTAAATAAATGTTTGTTTCTTTCCCATTGGAATTTGGATCTACTTACGTAGTATATTGTTGTGGTGGGATCCACCTAATCTGCATAGGTGACTACCAACTATATAAATAATGGTTGATACCGGGAGAAGAGAGAAGAGGGAATCACGAGATCCAACTAGAGACTCTGATCGACTGCGACTAGTCAACACATTCTCCAGGAACGTCTTCCCAGAAATATACAGAAATACTAGATGTAAATATTGTGTACACTTTCTTGTTATAATACATTCTTGTTCCAAGTACATTTTGTGTTACATTATTATTCCATGCAATAGGCGAGTTTCAACATTGAGTCAAGACTCAACATATATATAGTGTGTTTAACACAATGTGCTTGCGTTGAATGCAGGTTTGACCTTATATGAACTCTCAGTCGGCGAATGGCGAATCCCTTGACCTTTTCGGTACACGAAGATTTGCAAGATGGGGATGAGATACATTATCTATATAAACAACCAATAACAGATTAGTTGATTGATCTCCCAAATACAGTAGACGAGAACGTCAGGTCCACGTTCCGATACGGGATCCACGGGCCTGAGCACACAATAGATGAAATCTATTGATGAAATAAATATTTTTTATCGAATTCACACCATGTAAGACAGTAAACCCAGTAATATACAAGGAGGTTATTGTGTGTAAGAAAATTACAAAACAGAAGCGTCATTGACCAGCAAAATCAATAGACGAGTACTCAGGAAGACAGACAAACGGATAACGATTGACAATGAATTTAAATTTGTGAAAAGCAAACATGTCTAGTAAGTGAGCCGTCGGAAGAGTGTTCCACGAGCGAGAACTGCCAGGAAAGAAAAGGTTAGCATAGAACTTACGGTTATATCTAGACAATTCAACTGTAAGCCGATGGGTCCTTGTTGTTAATCTAGTACTGTGCTTAAATTCATAAAGTCTAGGTACCATATCAAATAGGTCGTGCGAATAATTACCATGAAAGGATTTATAGGAAAGCACATTTTAAGACGGTGGTAAAGTATATATATATATATATATATATATATATATATATTTTACTCTTGTTTTATTGGTTCCTTTTTAGTGACAGAAATATTTAGATAGGTATGTTTGATTTCGCTATTTATTATTATTAAAGACCTTTGATTTTGGCTCCACTTTCTTTTGAATTCTTTTCGTGCCCATCAAAGGTAGAATTTAACTATCTGGATCTTCAATATGTGAGATAAATTGATAAATTATGTATTCAATACGTCATTTATTATCAAATGAACGGTTCGGAGGATTTCTACAGTTACATAATTTTAGTCCCACCTGTAAGACATGATAAATTATATATTATTAATTTTCTGGAAGATAATAATTTACTAAATCAATGAAATGAAATACATTTTTTGTAGGTACTGTCAAATATTTGCCTTAAGTAATAATTAATTTTGAAAAAAATAAAGTAAGAAAGAATAGAGATGAAACACATTTTTTTGTTTTATCTTAATTAGTAATTAAATTCTAATGTATTTATTGGTAATAATGTTGTATAGGGTATTATTTATTGGTATAATGTTGTATAGGGTATTATTTATTAGAAGGATGAACGGTACTTTAAAACTATAAGAATAAAATAAAATTAATAAAATATAAGTATTAATAATATGTCTTTCACATATTCAAATGACCCTTTTAGAAAGCATTTGTGTATAAAAATATGAATTAAGCGGATGAATGAAAATGCTTAAAATTTGTTATCATTGCTTTTGTAAGTAACATCTATTGGATACATAAGCTGTCTAAAACCCAACCACCCCTAAATTAAAATAGATTTTCTTAAACCTTAACAACTCATAGTATCAATATTGTCTGCGCTTATAAATGAAGGAAATTTCTTTGAAAGTTTATTCATATCATTGTTTGGGGACTAGTTAGGATTTCGTTGAGACATTGAGGTATAATGGTGGATGTAGTAAGAAATGTAGAAGAGAATTTGTTGTTTTGGTGATAGGACTATTGTTGGTATGTTTGGGTCAGTGTTTATGGCTAGCTAAGTTTAGAATTAAGACAGAAGACGACCGTCCTTTTCCCAAATCCCCTTTTTTGCCTTGTGTCACATTTTGTACCAGTGTACAAATAAATATCTATTGATATCATTGCTTGACAATGGAACGAGATAATAGATTTCGCCTTTAATTTTTATAATTAAATTTATAAATTTAGTTTCAGTTTAGAAACATGGAAATTTTCTGTGCCGCGATGGAAACACATTTTTAAAAAGAAAATAATTATAATATATATATATATATATATATATATATATATATATATATATATATATATATAGAGAGAGAGAGAGAGAGAGAGAGATAGATAGATAGATAGATAGATATAGAAAGAGATAGAGATATATAGATACAGAGAGATATAGATATATATATATATATAGAGAGAGAGAGAGAGAGAGATAGAGATAGATAGATTGAGATAGATAGATAGATATATATATAGAGAGAGAGAGATAGATATATAGATAGAGATAGATAGATATAGATAGATAGAGATATATATAGATAGATAGAGATAGATAGATAGATAGATATAGATAGATAGATAGATATAGAGAGAGATAGAGAGAAATAGATAGAGATAGATAGATAAAGATATATATAGAGAGAGATAGATAGATATATAGATAGAGAGAGATAGATAGATAGATAGATACATATATATAGATAGATAGATATAGATAGATAGATAGATAGATAGATAGATAGATAGATAGATAGATAATTTGTCCCCTTAAAAGATATTCTTCATGAATCCTAATGACGTTTTTGCATTTACCCAACAGGTTAATATGCTAAATTCATTCCCTTAAAAATATTTTACATATGATATTTTCATAAAACAATTGACAGAATCGGTCTCATAATAGGTGATACGTTTAAAGTAATGACATATATATGCAAATATAACAGCTATTATGGGGCAGTGGTAGTAATAATTTGTTGTAAATGATATCTAAAAATGAAGGTAAGTAGAAAAAAGAAAGGCCATACCCCTGTAACATAATAGTTGAAAAATTTAGTATATGAAATATGTATTCAAATGAAACAACTATTATGGGACAGAGGCAGTAATATATTTTTCGAAATGAAATCTAAAAAAGGGAAGATAATTAGGCCTGAAAGATTTAAAGATCAGTCAAAAAGAAAAATCCTTTATCTGTACCATAATAGTTGATACATTTAATATATGAAATGTGTATTAAAATGAAACAACTATTATGGGACAGAGGCAGTAATATATTTTTCTAAATGAAATCTACAAAATGGAGATAATTAGGCCTGAAAAATTAGAAGATGAGTCAAAAATAAAGATCTTACCACTGTCCCCTAATAGTTGATACATTTAATATATGAAATGTGTATTCAAATGAAACATCTATTCTGGGACAGAGGCAGTAATATATTTTTTTGAAATGAAAACTAAAAAAGGGAAGATAATTAGGCCTGAAAAATTTAAAGATCAGTCAAAAAGAAAAATCCTACATTTGTCCCATAATAATTTATACATTTAGTATATGAAATATGTATTGAAATGAAACAATTATTATGGGACAGATGTATTACTAGAATATTCTCAATGAAATCTGCAAAATGGAAATTAGTCCAGAAAATCTTAAGAAAAAACAGTTAGTAGAAAGATTTTTCTACATTCCACCAATAATTATTGATACATTTATTATATGAAATTTGTATTCAAACGACTGGTTAGTATAAAATAAAATAAAAATACTTTTTTTCAATTTAGTTCCTATACTTTTAATTACTTCGCGGGAATTTAGCCAAATAGCAATAAACTTTTCTAGTGAAAATTTGTGAAAAAGTCAATTTTGGTATCCTGTGTGAACAAGTGCATGAAATTCCTTCGTCGCTCTTCAGTCGGTAGCTTATTGTTTGGTCTAAAAAAGCACAGAAGATATTGGACAATGGGTAAACGTTTAAAATTACGATCAAATCAAAATTCTCCCGTGGCAGGTGCTTGTTTATGGCAGTCGAAAAATACGGCGTCGGTTATTGTTTTGCAACAACAATGCAATCTGCTTCGAGGGAGAAACATACCAGGAGACGGGCAGGGTGGGGTGTGCCTTTAAATGAAGAGAGTGGGGAAGAAAGTGGGGAGAAAAACAGAAGGGTAAATAAAGGAATGAAAGGAAGCAAGGTGCAGAAGAAAAGCGTGTAGGCAGGCAGGCAGGCAGGTAGGTAGGTCGGTCGGTAGGTAGAAAGGGTGTAATGAGGAAAGTCACAGAGGAACGAGAAGACGTAAAAGAAATCGACGGGATGTTAATGGAGACATTGAAAATAGATATGAAGTAAATGAAAGCAAAAAAGAAGGGACAGTTTTGAAGAAAGTAGATTAAAAATATAAGCAATTGTAGAGATCTAGAAATTAGATATGAAAGCTGCAGAAGGAGCCTGGGTAAATCAGAGGTAGAGAAATAATGAGTCGGGGGAGCAACTCATGGCAAACCGGAGGAGAAAAAAATAAAGGGGGCAGGGAGAAAACGGTTTGGATGAGCAGGATTGGCGGGAAAGAAATAAAATACAATAAAAAAAGATAGAATTCGCTCTTTAAAGAAAGGAGAGTGAAAAACTTCAAAACACATAGCAAAAAAAAAAAATAAAATATGGCGATTAATGGAAAACGCTGAGAAACGCCGACTTCTATGAGAGAACCCAGAAAATAAGCAATTTACATAGACAGAAATGCCGAAAATTGAAAGGAGAAAGCATAAGTACAAAACAGCGGAGAGAAAAAAAATCTGAGTTAAAAAGAAGAAAAATTGATGTAAGTTACATAAAATAAAAGCGAAAACGGTAAAGTAATCAGTATTGGCGTATTAGAATAAAAAAAGACAATTACAGAGATTAATGAGAAAGGAAATCAATAACACCAGACAAATACTTGCGAAATATTTACAAGTGTTTTGATCAATACCAAACACAAGGTGTTTGCCTGTTTACTTCCTTCCTCTCTTTTCTTTCCTTTTTGAAAACTATCAACAACAAAGAAAGTTTCTTGCTTTCATTTCCTTATACTAAACGTCAAATAAGACACACCCGCTTCAGGTAATGATAGCCTAGTTCAATCTCTAGCTTGGTCATCCTAAATGACTTCACTGGGAAAACAGCTCCGAATTTAGCACCTCTGCGTGAGTTTCTCGTGAGAAAATCTGGTTGACAAATATTCGGACGTTGCAATTACCTTGAGTGCGCCATATTTGTGGCCTTATGATAAACTAGAGAACGTTTATCAAATAAAACGATTCATTAATTCCTCTAACGTTGAACCACATCCAAGTTTACAGCACCCAGTATTCACATGCGGTCACCCATCTAGGTATTGATCAAACTGGATGTTGCTTAAATTTGGTGATCGTACGTGAACTGATGTTTCAACGCCATATGGCCGTTAGCCAGTAAACGAAAGAAGGAACACTGAGAAAAGCTTCTGCTAATGAATTATTGCCTGCATTCAATATATTTCATATCTTGATAGCCAGATCGAACATCCCTAGCTGGTGGTTCCAGTCCTGTAGCCAATGGAAACATGTATACCCGTAACCCTTTAGAGTCGTAGGTACATCACATGTAATGCAGCCCTAGTAGTGGTGTTTCTTGGGAGAAACGAAGCCCAACCCTCTTCTACTGGACCGTATACCTAGGAGCCAGTCTGTCATCCAATTTACCCTGAGCGAGATGTATTCCTAACTTCCTCAAAGTTAAGTGAATGTAAAGAACTTGTTTCGGAATTCGAACGCGGCATTACCGGTTCCTCAATCCGAGCTGCTGTCCACCATGCCTCTAGCAGATTTCATCAGCTGATGCTATTACAACGAACGCCTTCTCTTTCACTCTCACTCTCCCTCTCTCTCACACTGCTCCTCTCTGGCACTCTCTCGCTCCATCACTCTCTCCCCCTCTCTCGTTTTCTTAATATACATATATATGAAATATATTTTTATATAATAATATATATATATTTGTATAAAATATAAAATATCACACATTGAGTGCCGGATCGTACGGCCATATCACATTGAAGGTGAGCAACGTCGAGCTTGATTGGTATCTCAATGGGAGACGGCAAGGAAATACGAGGTTATGATATGTGCCGATGGCGTAATGTATAAAGCATCGGAAATGGAATTCAAAGAGCAAGGTTAAATTCTACTCGGTATCGTTATATTGACTTAGGCGTATCTATGGTAAAAGTATGAATCTAAATCGTCTCCCCTCATCAATGGGTTAATTAGTCAGACTTCTATTAATAAGTCATTATTATCTCACAAAAATCCTTACCATATAAACAATATTTTCTGGTTTCATGTTATATTTATGTGTATATATTTGTTTTTATAGCTTATCAACTTTTGCGAGTTATTTAAAACCAGAAAATATTGTTTATATGGTAAGGATTTTTTTTTAGATAATGACTTATTAATACAAGTCTGACTAATCAACGCATCGTTGGGTGGAGACGAGTTGAATTCATATATATATATATATATATATATATATATATATATATATATATATGTATATGTATATATATATATATATATATATATATATATATATATATATATATATATATATATATAGCACACAGTGAGATTTGGTGGTAAAATAACAAAGTTAATACTTATACTACAAATAAAAAAGAAACATTTTGTTCCTCACCAAACACCAAGGACATTTTTTGTATTAGCAGTATATATATATATATATATATATATATATATATATATATATATATTCTATATATATTTAATATATGTGCGGTGCTTATTGGAAAGCGCTTAATATCAGTGACAGAGATAACATATCCATTCAACAATATATATATATATATATATATATATATATATATATATATATATTATGTGTGTGTGTGTGTGTGTGTGTGTGTGTCTGTCTGTGTCTGTGTCTAAATATTAACAAATCCGTAGGTGGTAGGTATTATTCTAAGGAGGACTTTTTTATATAAAAAAATTCAGAAGTTAAATATATGTTGAGAGCTCAATGCATAAATGTATATATAGGGCAACATAAATAATAAGGAAAAGACATAAGTATCCATCGATTATATGATGAATATATATATGTCATATATATATATATATATATATATATATATATATATATATATATATATATATATATAGAGAGAGAGAGAGAGAGAGAGAGAGAGAGAGATAGATAGATAGATAGATAGATAGGTAGCTCTCATAAATCTGCACATTTCTTTATTATCCGAAAATCGCCTTAATTTTTAGTGAGAAGTTTCTTCTTTTCTCTTGATTTCTCCGAGGTTTTGACTTCCTAGTTTCTATCTCCTAGACTGTTATGTCCTATGTTTCGAACGCCCTGCTGGAACTACTGCTACTCTAAAGCTGATGAACGAACAGATTGATTTATATCCTTCACAACGGCGACTTTTTTTGTATTTGGCTGCCTATTTGCCTCTGTTCAAAGCCTAAGGGTTGCCCAATTCTTTAACTCGGGGCCCCAGACATTTGTTCCATTTTTATTACAAAGATTTCAGAAACATACTTATGAAGTGCTTGTCAGCGAGCGATATTATTTGCTATTCGACTGCGTTTGGCATTTACTGGGCGTCACACTGTTATTGTTATATAGCAGCTCGAAATGAGAAATCGAAAACCTGACTTCGTATTCCGGTCGGATTATTTACATTCAATTATGCCCAAACAAATTTGTGAAGGTATGAATCCACGAAATATTCGGACTTGGATCTGGAAAAACCATTGTTATTCTTATTGTTAATACTATATTCACTCGTAAAAATAAAATAATTCTTCTTACAATTCAAAATGTGTTTCCGTTAAAAGATAATCCACAAAAGGTTGATAAACCGTAAGAAATTACTCAAAGTTTAACCCGCTAATCATTAGAACGTAATGAAAACAAGATGCACCTATTTTATACTTGTGATAAATCTCTACAAGACAGACAACATGAAAGTTAATGCTTCCTGAGGAATATATACGAATCTGCATAAATATTATGAAAAATGTAGGTTATCTCCCCTTGTCTGATATCATCCGCTGCTAGAAAGATGGCTCCAATTATCTGATAATAATGGGTAAGAGCGGCTAGTCTTCTAGACCACAGAGGGAATGGCTACATTTTTGGCCTACTCCAAAAACAGGCGATGATGGCAATGAGCAAAGAGGAATAATGCAAAGCCAAGCAGTTATTTCGATGAATAATATGAGCAGCATCAGATACGTGTTCTCATTCAATTTCAAACAGGTACATATATTTGGATTTTTCGACGCCATGACTTTTAACTGATAAAGGAATACGTTTTTAGCGATTCTATATACTCATTCCCGTTGTATAATGTATTTCTTATATAAAGAATGTCTTTTAAACTGTTCAATTGTCTCGGCTTTGTTCTTCATTCCGATTCAATCTGGGGTGTCGCTACATTATCCACATAATAAAGAACATTTTTTTTCTTTTTACAGTGGGGTTTCTCCTGTACAATGATCGGGTTGCACTCGAGGTAGGGTGTTACAGAATAAGAGAGGTAGATTTTATGTGAATAATTCGGGATAATAAACGGTTAACCTTAGACTTGAACAAGCTTGACGTTGCTTAATATCTAACTAGTCTGGGAAAAAAGATCGTTACCTTATTTCAGGCTGCACTACATGTTCAAATCCGCGCAAAAAAGATATGTTGCCTGGTTCGCAGCTCCTCTTAAGTGAAGCTTGGGTCATATGCGAGACTGGCCCGGTGTATGAAAGTCTCCCCCCTTTATTCATAATGGAGGCCATTCAGCCTGACAGAATGGTCTCTCTGTAGATCATGGCCTGTTGGATGGGGAGATAAGTCAGGGATGAACATTTTTTGTTGCCTGTCCATGTTGATTGCCACATGCTGTACACCCATTTTTCAGCAAGAGTACCAATGGCTTCTTCAGCAAAAGGCTACCAGCCATATTTATTTTATTTTTATTTTTACAGTGAGGTTCACACTGTACAAGTCCCGGGAGCGACTCGGTGTAGAAAGTTAAAGTTTAAGAGATACAGTTTATTCGTCTAGGAGCAGGGAAGATAACGTTCGACTCTAGTCTTGAACAGATTAAGATTGTAGTGATCGAGAAAACATAATCTTGGGAGTCAGTTTCACAGAGCAGCAGTTCGATGGAAGAAGCTGCTCGAGAGGAACTTACTTCCCACCAATGAAATACGAAATATGAAGATATTGACAGTGGTTCGCTACAATACGCGTAGCATGGCAGATCCTAACCGTCATGGTTAGAACTTGTGGAACTAAGGAACGTGTTTCATCCGAGCAGTTTCCATTAAAGTAGCCAGAGTGGCTTGCAAGGTTTTGTTTGTGAGAGTTGTGTTGTATTTGTCACTCACAATAACACGAGACTGGTATATAATGACTGGGCATTTCCTGCCCAAATATGACAACAGTACTCCATTTTAGGCCTGATATTGTAAAGCTAGCGGATAGGACGTGGTACTTACTGAATCGGTTCAGGGAGCTGACCATTTTCCTTGTATCTCTAGCAGTGCATCGTATGTACAAGTTCCACTTGTGTGTTGAGTTTAAAGGTTAGCT
This sequence comes from Acanthosepion esculentum, assembly GCA_964036315.1. Taxonomy (NCBI): domain Eukaryota; kingdom Metazoa; phylum Mollusca; class Cephalopoda; order Sepiida; family Sepiidae; genus Acanthosepion; species Acanthosepion esculentum. The sequence goes on along the minus strand of OZ038493.1, from coordinate 98,040,917 downwards.
GAAGGTGCGGGTTCTCTCTGAGAGAATATCCATTCATCGAGACTGGTGGTAGTTCAGGATCCGATTGCCGATGATGTAATGTAACTAGTTTGCTTTTTTGATCTGTTAGAGCTAGATTGAAGAAGAGACCAGCTTTTGGAGGTGTGACTCATATACCGTTGCATCATTAGAAGAGATATTCACAAATGATTGGAATTAAGATTTTCTTAGATAGATAATTCTTGTTAAGCATTAAGAGGGTTGGTCCGAAAAAGCAAGCCCTTGCGTTAATAGCTTCCCGCTACCAAATAAATTTAGGAACCTAAAAATAAGGCAAAAAATTAAAATTTTCTCAACAAATAAAGTAACCCCGAAATATGCCCTTTAATCAAATTATGACATTACATAAACTTAAAAGAGTTTTTGCCATGTGACAGAATAAACAAACTTGACCTATTATTTATATTATTTACATTGTTCGGTCTTTTTCAGGTGACTGAAATTCGAAATTCCAATCGCCTGAAGAAGACCGGAGCCTACAACGGCCGAAACTTCGTGAATATAACATAAAAGATTAGGACAACATTCCGAACAATGTAAATGATGTAAATAATTACCGTACTTCATATAAGAATATAGAAAACTTGATTTATATGCACAAGATAAAAAATCTCAAGATCGTGAATCAAGTCACCTACTGTCCACAAGTTGCTAAGCTGCATATTTTTTGTGTTTAAGAATTACTCAGATTTCGTAATTTATAGCCTTTGAATAGAGGGAACACATTTTGTAACGAATTTCTACAAAGAACAGTATACACGCTACATGTCGATGGCGATACTAGGAAGTTATTTTTCATGATCTTACAGTCCTCCCGATCCACCCAATGTGAGCTAAAATTGTTTCACCTTTTTGTTTGACTATATAAATATTATCCTTCTCTTTCGACTCTAGAGTAGTTGTGAGACCTTAACTTTAAGAATGTATTCATATTTTTTTAAATGAACCGTTAATGGTTATCTCTCTGTCTTTTGAGTTGCAGTATTATTACCCCATTGCATCTTAGTGATATTATTGGCTTGCTTAATGGTGTTAAGTGATTACAGAAACCAAAGAGAGAGACATAATGTATGATCGTTAAATTGTGCATAAGCCTCCACTACTATAATCAAATTATATATATAATTAGTCTGATTTCTCAGTTCGAAAAACTAAGCTACCAGACCCGCATACGTTTAAATCGCGCCGATGACTCTTAGGTGAACTCCACACCTTCATTTTCGCTACAGGAATTTATGAACTTAAAATCGAATCAGAGGTGGTACGGTCATATTTGATTTGATAGGGATTGTTTTTCAAGGAGTGTTTATTGAATTGGTAGACCGTAAGGTCAATTGGGAATTGGTAGCGAGTGAGGTTCAAAACGTGTTTAATGGGAAATTAATTTAATGGGAAACTTATTTAATGGAATATTAATTTAATGAGATCATAGACTGTACGGTGACTTTTGATTTTGATAGCAATTGTGCTGTCAGAACTGTTTAATGAAATCCTATTGACTGTTTATTGAAATCCTAGGCGACGTCAGTGTCAAGTATGCTATCACGGATGATCCTTTAGACTAGCATAAGCTGCAGTCTAGGACCCCTCAAGATTTTATATTGCAATAGTTTCCATTTTCTACATGTTATAACTTTTAAATAGTTTTATATACAGAAATGATATCAATATGTCAAACTCATATTTATTATCTTGATAATTTTATCGTTATAATGCTGCTTATAAGAAAATCTGTTGTATTTTTTACTACGGTTGTGTTGAAATATGTGCTGATTTGGTTTGCAATAAATAATATAATGTCTTAAAGAATAGTTGTTACATATATTTATATACTCAAGCCAAAACAAAGAAGGAATATATACGAATATGCATAAATATTATGAAAAATTCAGGTTATCTCCCCTTGGCTGATATCATCCGCTGTGAGAAAGATGGTTTTTTCTGGGCACTTTCCCTTAAAGTAGCCATAGAGAAACGAGAGGCATGCGAGGTTTTTGGTGTCAGAGTGGTATTTGTCACCCACAAGTACACGGAAATTCTTTTAGACACTATTGAGACTGGTATATGATGACTGGGCAGCTCCAGTATAAATATGACAGCACTACACCATTTTCCGCCTGATCTTGTAAAGTTAGCGGAAAGCAATTGGAGTCAGGTACTTACTGAATTTTAGTTCTCGGTGTTAAAGAATTTGCAATGAAATTCCGCCTTTGGCATAATACGTATTCTTCTAATATGAATCCCACGACCCAGGGGCCTTAGCCTAGGCAGTACCTCCCCTTCGAGAGGTGGGTTAAGTATATTGCGCGGCGTATGAGGCGTCCCCAAAAGTGGAAGTACTTGGGAAATTTTTCCACAGTATGGCCTTTAACCTCACTTTAAAGCTCGACATGGTGTCACCTCCAGTTTCGACGTGGGCGTTCGGATAAATATCCTTTTAAAGAACTTGCAATAAGTTTACCTCATGTTATGTATATATCGCTAAACTATATCTCGGGTAAAACATTCAAGACGAGGATGGGCGAGTTAGAAGGAATGCTTAATCCGAGGGGTTCCATTTGTCTGAAGACCTGTTGTCTTATTCTTCCCTGCACGAAGTTGGCGATAATGACTTTCCAAAACTTCCTATTCTTCGTAGAAAGAGCAATATTATTTAGTGAACATGAGAAGTCTAATTTGCTTTAAAAGAAGACTTACGGTCACATAATGTTGAAACACCGGTATAATCACATCGTTAAGCAACGTCGAGCATGGTTAGAACCAAGATGGGTGACAGCTTGTGAATACCAAGTGTTGTAAGCTTAGATGTACGGGTAGTCTAATAGATCATTGCTGGGAATTTTTAATCGGAGAGTCGAGTTCCACACTTGAAGGTGGTATGTTCCTCAGGAAAATTCTCAATTCAAAATTTTAAATTCTGTGATCATATTAGGTTATAGAAATGAGTAGAGAGTGTTCAACGACACAGACATACACAGACATACACACACAACAACAACAACAACAACAACAGCAGTATCAACGACAACAACACACCTGGACTTTGAAGATGGAAGTCTGAATGATCTTTTTCATCTCACCATTGCTCAGTTGAGAAGATAAAAACAAGATATTTTCGGTAGAAACAAACAAAAGAGTAGTTGACTTCAATATCGATTTTCCTATATAGTAATTACTGCGGGACAATCTATTCACAGATAAAGAAAAGTTCTGAGACGATAGAAATGGGGATATACAGAATAATGGCGAGCATATTATGGACTGAACAAAAAAGCAAGGATGATGTCTTAGAAAAGCTGGAAACAAAAAGGCCGCGTACTTAACACCGGAATGAGACAGCTGAATTACTAGGGCACATAATGAGGAAAGAGGACTTGCAAAAATTGATACTCATATGACATGCTGAAGACAAGAGGGACAGACGAAAATAGCGTATAACCTACCTAATGTGCTGGTAGAAATGGATGGCAGAACGGGATTTAGGTGAGATAACAAAAGGACTAAATGTACTAAGAGCTACAAAATATACTAATCTGTGGAGATCCATGGCACATAGATGAAAACTGTTAGGTTTCATGATTTTATAACTGAAATTGCTACATGAACCGTAACTTCTATGCAAACTCTTTTATCGTACTCTCTTCCGTTTTTTCTTGCTTTTCTGTGAATTTTCAACTTTAAAAATTTTAAAGTAATACCAATCGATATCTTCTGTCTTCTTAATTCTCTTAATTTTCTTATTCTCGCTGTTTAAATATGTTTTAATATTTCTCCTATTTTCTCACATTTCGTTTTTTCTCATATTCGTTTCTCTTTGCGACTTTATCTCCTTGCAAGAAGTGAAATGATTAAAAATATATTGGTTCTATTCTTTGAATTATAAATTTTATATGCATCATATTTTGTTTTTTCACTCTTCTAATGCAATTTTTTAGGTTTTCCTGAAGGAAGAAAAAATTATTATACCGTCTAGCGTTCAAAAGTTTCCTTCCGAAGCATGTGGTAATGAGGAGACTCAAGTGTGAACTGAAACCCCACGCGTTTCTCTCCCCAGGCCTTTGTTCTGTCACGGAACCTATGAATGAATGTAATTTTTTTTTTATTTAATAATCTATTCTTATTTTCGAAAATTGCAGTCATTTTTACTGCTTTTGCTCTTATCCTCGTGAGTAAGAAATCGTGTAAAACTTATTAGATACAACGCAAAAGAACGTTGAATCGCTACGGCCATTTTATATAATTTCGCTTATTTGGCCACGAATTAAGTTGAGTTCGCTTTTCTCGGCGAGGACCAATTTTTGCAAATTGGGTGGCAGGCAGCTATTCGATTACTTATTTTGAGTTAGTGCTAAGTCGCTCTTTCTTTGCTGATAACAAAATCCAATTTGAACCGTGGGACTCTTCGATACAGACATAAAATTATGTTATACATTGATACGTGCCATAGACATTAATAACATACATTTGCTGGAATTTACTATAATACATTGATTATAAGACACATAGAAATTACAACTTAAGCAATAAATGTAACATATATACATACACATATATGTGTGTGCATGTGTATTTGTGTGTGTATGTGTGTAAATAAGGGTAAACGCATTCCCAACACGTTAGAGGGTAATTGTATATATCCTTTAATATTTCATATCATAAGGTCATTTTCCCAATTTTTCAGACGAACGTAATTGATTTAAACCAACTAGCGATTAACTTCCTCAATTGTTAGAGGAGAAATCTATACTATGGAGTTGTGCGATGTCGTAAGATTTTAAATTCGTTTGAGACTGTACGAAGAGCATCGAAAATGTGATATGGATTTCGAAACATGAGTAAAATTGAAGAATATCAGCTGACAGTATTTTAGAATCGGATTTATACAGACCTACCATATTTATCCACCAGCATGTCATACGGGAAATTATATGGCACCACGATATACAATACCATTCGTCCATGCTTAGAATATTGCTGCCACATATGGTCCGGTTCCTGATATTTAAAGTGAGTCTCTTGATAAAATCAAAAAAAAAAAAAAGAATCAGCAATATTATCGGTCCTGATCTGGCTGCTCGACTTCAGTCATTTTCTCACCGCCGTATGGTTTCTTCGCTCTGTGTTTTCTATAAATACTTTCACGATAATTGTTCGGACAAGTCTTCGCTAAGGTATCTAGACTTTTTGAATGTAAGCGCAGTACTAGACTGGCGGCATGATCTCAGAAATTTACATTTGTTAGCTAGGTGTTACTATTCTCCTGATCATTTTCGCCATATTTATTACAAGGTTTCGGCCGTTGTACGCTCCGGCCTTATCAGGAGGTTGGAATGTTAAACTGAACCCTTTATTTCGCTCACTCGGGTAGGCTGTGCTAGTTCCACGTGCCATGTTTAATGGATGTCAGTTATCAGTTATCTCCAGTTAATTCCCCTCTCCAAGTTCTCTACTGCTTTAACCGGGTATTGAACTCACGATCTTTGGGTCCTGGATTTAACCAACGCCTTAAGTACATCTGTTTATGAATTTTTGTGTATTATAAACCTAATTTCTTCAGCAACCATTTTTACCAGTGCTCATATTGCAATTTTTGCTGCTATCCATGCATGTTTTACCAGAGCTCATATTGCAATTTTTGTTGTTATTATTGCTTTTCTCTGGCACTCCTTACTGGTTCCCACATTGTATTTATTTCTATGCTTGGTCGGCTGATTATGTTACACTATGTGTTCAATTGTGAAAGCAGAATAACAAGTGTTGACTTCTATGTTCACTTTCATACTTACACACACTCTATCTCTGATATTGAGCACTTTATCCCATAAATATAGCATACTTTAAGACTATATTTCTTCATATATATATATATATATATATATATATATATATATATATATATATATATATATATATGGAGAGAGAGAGGGGGAGAGAAAACGAGAGAAAGAGCGATACAGGTAATAATCCATTGGTGAATAATCCAAGTGAATTCTAATACTATAAAGTACTAAAACTGATCCACAAAAAGAGTTCAATTCATTTATTATAACCACGTATATAACTTACATCATTCGAAAACAGCTATTTCGACACACAAATTTAATATATATTAATTTTATATGTTACCTTTTTGCATACGCTTTTAAAAAATGAATCTTCTCAAATTTTTAAGTATTTTCCTTTTAAACTAGTTGTTAATCTTTTAATATAGGTCAAGGTTATTTTAATTGTCTTCTTGACTTAGTAGTGTTGTGAGTGTCTAGTCTATCAGGATTTGGGGAGTTCATTTAGAATCCCTATTGCTAATTCCTTTTTATTCTTATCCCTTTCTTTTCTCTTGTTCCTTTTTTCCTTTTCTGTTTTTTCTATCTTTTGCTTTCCTCCTCCTTCTCTTCTTCTACTCTTTAAATGTCTAAATATTTTATTTTTCTCCTTCATATCTTTGCGATGACAAGAACTACAAGTAGAAATCTTGTGCGTCGAAATAGCTACTTTCGAATGAGGTATCTGTATTTTTATTCTATTTAATATATATATATATGTATTCAAAGCTCTCAGTATTCAAAGCTCACAAAACAATTATATTTCAGCATGAAATGACCCATGAGTTGTTAATATGTCGGTAAACAAATCAACCAATTAACCACTTCTTTGAACAAAAGGTTAGCAAGCAGGTCCCAACAATTTATTTATTTAGAAAGTGAATGGAACCAAATTGGTGGAATTGGAACTCTAGCTCCTAACCGTTACATTGCTCGCATATCCATCGTTGCAATAAATAAGAGTCCACCGGATATGGTCGCAGGGAATCGAACACCGCTATTCCCCTGAAGATATTTTAAAAGTTTACCTTGAATTTCTACGATGTCTCCACAACAACGAAAAAACTCTTTTGCATCGAACCAATTGCAATGCCGAGTTGTCTCCAAGATACTCTTTGATTGATTTGTTTATACGGTCTGTCAACCTTTTTCAGATTATTCAAAGCCAGTAAATATTTCTAGATTGTAAGAAAATTTAGGATATATAAGGAATTCCTCATACACGGCCCTACTAATTAATCCATAGATGGGGGAAAAGAGTTGAATGTCTCCGAGATAGTTGCGTATTTATCACAAATTCTATTGCTGATGTTCAATTTTAATTGAGCGCACTTAGTTAATACCTATAAGACATAAATGCTACAAGGAAACAAACATGTGAAAATTATTTGAAAATACTGAAACTGCCAAAACAATGTCTTACCTTAAAGAAATAACTTTGTACCAATATATATAACAGCTACAATATATCTACAAAATATACAGAGTAATTGAAAAGTAAATCCCTATTTTATGTATGTTGGACTCTGCCGTCCTTCAAAAATTATAGTTAGGTGACAGAGTTCATTATACATAAAAATAGGAAGTTACTTTTCAATTGACATGTATATCTATAAAATACACGTTTACCCTGGAAGTATAAATTCATGAACAAAATATATGTAGATGAAGACATACAATTCCGTTCAAAATATACTTGAAGACATAAAATTGTGTTAACATACTTAGATGTCGGCATTAAATAACACATAGATGTTTATATGGCTGTAAACAAAACCAATTAAACCAAATCACAACCGGTTTTTGAACCAACGGAAATCATAATTATTTTCAATTACCCATTTTAAAGTCAGAACTAAACATCGGGATAATTCGTTCAATCACGACTTGATCTCAGCTTCTACGACATATCTATCCTTGTGCCAAACATTGGTACATCTTATTTCATCAGCTAATATCAACGAATGAATAGAATTTAAATTTTGTTTGCTTTCTTCGATTCTAAGTATGTGCGTCTATACTGATTTATAAGTGCAAAACCTTATTAGAAGTGGTTTTCTATGATGGCCAGTTTCAGAACTCACATTGCTCAACGAATATCCCAATGTGGCCAAATTTAAATGATGAGGAAGTTCTGCTTCGTTCACCTCGTAAACTGGGAACAGATATAATCCCCTTGGATGCTGTTGAAGCTTAACACGCCTAGCTTCCGTTCCTGCTCTGACCAGATTGGGATCTTCAATCCTGCAAAGGATAATTTCAATAGAATTAAAGATTCAAATTATCGATAAGTCCGCACACACTGGAATAGTGTCAATTGAGTCACGCAGATAGAGAAGAAAGAGATAATTGCTTAATGTGAACGAGGTTGTCAAAAGTTAACTTTTCTTGTTTGACGCCTGACTTACGATATTCAACATATTGAAAATATTTAATAATACTGACATATTTTCCAAAATATTTGAATTTTGTTTTAAATACTTTGGGACTTTATTACATAGGGTATCAAATCTATACCCGATTTTTATTTTTTGTCTTTTAATCACTTTCTCATATTTGGAAAGGTAGTGTAGTTTACTTACTCTTTGTCTGTGGTTTAGAATTCAGAATAATCCCTCTCTGAGGTTGACTGCTAACAAAATTGAGTAACATGCTATGTCTCAAAAGCAGAAGGATGAATACGTTTTCTAAAGGACATTAGTGCGAAGTGATAACAAGAAAACAATCTAAATTCGGTTTGCCGATTCCACTTTTTCTTTTTAACGACATAACCAATCATTGCTCTCCACATCTTCCTGTCTTTTTTTTGTTGTTCTAAGCAACTCTTAACTTTTTTGCTCTTCCTCTTTGTCTTTCTTCTGCCATCAATTACTTTAAATTAAGCAAGGAATCCATACAACGTCTCCCAGCTTCTCTTGTCTTTACGATGCTTTTTGAGTGTTAAAGTCTCCTAGCCTTCATTCAGCATTCTCTTCTACTTCTTATTTTATGTGAAATGCGTTTTTACGACGTAAGCAAATAATTCTTCCTAACTTTTGTCGTTGAAATAGATTGTAACACTTTACCAAGACTCATTTCCTCGTTACGTAGATTACTCGCTGTTTTCCACTGCTCTAATAAGTCTGCAAATGTTAAACTCCCCAGGTCTTGTTTTCATATGATGCGCACCAAAAACTTTAAATGTCTTTTTCCGGTTGAAAGTTACCACTCCGCCTATCGTAACGCTACTAGTATGTCTCCGAAAAGTGACGGAAATCTGGAACTTAATTCTCTCTGAATATAACATAACAAATGCAAAGGCCACTTGATGAAAGCAGTGAAATGAAATGAATTTAAATGAGGGGCGTGTCTCAAGTTCTGTATTTTATAAAGGCCATATTATTCATCGTTAAAGAAATTATTAAGTTTTGTTTAGGCGAGATATTTCATTGTTTGAAAACAGGGGTTCATATCTCGTTTCTTGACACTTATTAATAACTGCGAATTTAGAGCGCTAATCCATACAAATTCGTTTTTCTTTTTCATAAAGAGAATAGGTTCAGAACATTTGCTTTACACGATTTTCTTGGTTTGTACAAGCTAAAGAAACAGTAGTAGTTCAGTAATAAATCATCTCTCAAATTTCAACCCTTTCTCCATCTTTACATATATATATATATATATATATATATATATATATATATACTTTACACAATTGCATACTTCCAATACATATATATATATATATATATATATATATATATATATGTGTGTGTGTATATATATATATATGTAAATATAAATATATATATATATATACTTACATTCTTGAAAATACAAATAACTATAATTTAAATACAAATATACATATGTAATAGGCATTATAAATATAACACAAATGTATACACAAATATCTTCATATATCCACATATAAAAAAAACATTATATACATCCACATTTACATACATATACGAAAGTAAACATAAAAAAGATTATACCTACATATCGATATTGTAGTCGAACAAAAAAGTAAATTCTTGCAAATAAATATACATTCATATACGTCTATTTATAAAATATCTATATGTCTTTTATATATATATATATATATATATATATATATATATATACAGACACACACGCATATAGATGTGAATATATAACTTACAATAGATCCTATGTATCTATAATAACTGTAAATTATGCTCGAGAAACATAACATCATATATATATATATATATATATATATATATATATATATATATATATATATATATATAGATATATACGTATACACGTATGATTGACGTAATTGTAATATATATAATATAAAAATAATTAGAAAATATACATACATATTAAATAAATATTACAAACGGCATATTAATATGAATGCAGTTTTCAATCAGTCTATATATATATATATATATATATATATATATATATATATATATATATATATATATATATATATATATATATATATTACCTTATATATATTTACATTATTTACATTGTTTGGAATGTTATCCTCATCTTCATTGCTATATTCACAACGTTTCGGCCGTCGTTCGCTTCAGCTTTCTTCACGTGATTGGAATTTCGAAATGAACTCTTTATTTCGTCCATCGAGATAGATTGTTCTAGTTCCACGCGCCATGCCTCTTCCGGATGACTCAGTTATTTTCTTTTAACTTAACTGCGTTGGTTCACCACTGCAGTGGCCTAGTATTGAAGTGACGATTTCTTGGGTCTAGTTACTGGTTCAGTTCGAAATTCCAATCACCTGAAGAAGGCCGGATCGGAGAACGGCAGAAACTTTGTGAATATGGCAATGAAGATAAGGATAACAAACCGAATAATGTAAAGAATGTAAAGAATCGTAATCGTTTCATATATATATATATATATATATATATATATATATATATATATATATATATATATATATATATCATTGTGCATTTAGGTTGCAATCCCTCTTTTATTCATGCTTAATTAAATACAACTGTCAAGGAAATAAGATTTTAATTTTTTATTAATTTTTTCTTGGAATCGTACAAGTGATTTCCCTTCTGTACTTAAAGCTTGCAAAACCGTCCAAATAATCTTTAGATCGGTGAATTTCGGCTAATCAATTAGCCATTAACCAGGATGTTTTTGATTGAAATGAATATGTCGATTACCTTTTCTTTATTCATATATAGTTATGGCAATTATTTACTCACCGTTATCTATTAATTCCTCGTTCAGAAATTAAATTCTTAATTCCTTCTCTTGTACTGTACTCTTTCTCAAATACCCAGTAATGCTTTCAGTCTTTATTGCCTTGCTTGTGGAGACATTATAAGAAAAGAGAAATGTGTGTATGTCTAAAATTTTTATAAAAAAACACCGACACAATTCCAGACTAAGCTGTTTTACATCGCGATCAAAATTGTCAATAAATTATTTCTTTTTTATTATATCCGAGTGCTTTAAACTGTGATAATTATTCTCAAGATTATGAGTGATATTTTAATATAGACGTATTTGACAAAAATTCCGCCGCTTTTATATTACTCGGATTAGAAATTCAGTCAATTAAATGTGATGTCATGTGCAACGGCCAATCGGAAAAGGATATATAGTGCATTTAAACTAGCCTTTTTTATGCACACTTCAGTTTTTTATCTCCTATAGTATAATGGCTTCTATAATTATGAGACTTTCTTTTAAATGTGTCCTATGTGATATTTTATATTATATAGTAATAAGCACCTGAATGTAATAGAAATTTGGATTGACAGAGCTAGTCAATTTTTTTATTTACTAAAATTTGCTTGGATGAATTATGGCTGTCTAAATTCACCCGATATATATATATATATATATATATATATATATATATATATATATATATATATATATATATATATATATATATATATAATTTCCTTGGATGAATATATATATATCTATATATATATATATATATATATATATATATATATATATATATATAATTTCCTTGGATGAATATATATATATATATATATATATATATATATATATATAATTTCCTTGGATGAATATATATATATATATATATATATATATATATATATATATATAATTTCCTTGGATGAATATATATATATATATATATATATATATATATTCATCCAAGGAAATGATATATATATATATATATATATATATATATATATATATATATACATATATATATATATATATATATATATATATATATATATACATATATATATATATATATATATATATATATATATATATACATATATATATATATATATATATATATATATACATATATATATATATATATATATATACATATATATATATATATATATATACATATATATATATATATATATATATATACATATATATATATATATATATATATATACATATATATATATATATATATATATATATATATACATATATATATATATATATATATATACATATATATATATACATACATATATATACATACATATATATATATATATATATATATATATATATATATATATATATATATATATATATATATCATTTCCTTGGATGAATATATATATATATATATTTTTAATTTCCTTGGATGAATATATATATATATATATATATATATATATAATTTCCTTGGATGAATATAAATATATATATATATATATAATTTCTTAAATGAATTATGGCTGCCTAAATCACCTTATATATATATATATATATATATATATATATATATATATATATATATACGCGCATACACAGGGTGGCTTCTGAAAGACTGAATGATATAAGAAAATAACTTTTACAAACACATGAGTATCTTGGGATAATAAAGTTTGGACCATTTGAATTTTGTATGGAAACATTTTTAAAGCAATGTTATGGCGATGCCTAGTTGAGCAGAGCGACGACGGGTCGAAACTGAAGGATTCTCAAACACTCTGCGATGTTGCTTTCACCACTGGGTCAGTGCGTACAGTGCGGTTTAGTCTTATTCCCAGATGATCGCCAACAAATCCAATTCTTTCAAACCGGGCGATTCAGTACCGAAATTTGTTATCGCTAGGAAATACTCTGACATGAAAATATTGTCGGAAATTTTCTGTGAGTTTCATTGGAATAAAAAAAATTATGAGATTTACTCGTTGGTGTAAGGTAACCATTTTAATCTCCAAGGGGTGCTCTTTAACCGCCAAAAAAAAGAAAAGAAAAAAGATTGAAAACGAACAAGTTATGACTTTTTCAAACACTTCAGTTTTTCAGAGGCCACCCTATATAATCATTTCATCGCAATCAAATTTGTAATGCCAGTAAGATGTAAGGGTTTACTGAGAGTGAAAGAAAATTAGTAGACTTTCGTCAGAAGAAAAGAGAAAGGGCAATAACAGTTTTCAGAATGTCCAACGCTTAGAGTCCCCAAGACACACTCGAGGTAGAGGTTTACAGAGTAACAAGCTCATTTTATGGAGTTATGTTTTGAATATAGCGGCTGGCCCTAGACTGGAAGAGGTTAAAATTTAGTGATAGAGGAAGCGTCCTCTTAGCAGTTGTTTCTACAATACAACAATTCGTGTGAAGAAACTGCTTCAGTGTCACTTACATCTCACCAATGGAATACGAATGAGTGTGGTTCACCATAATGTGCGTACCATAGCAAGTCCTATACGTGAACTGGCGAAACTAAGGAATGTAGTTATATACAGGATGAGCTAAAAGTCGAGATAATTTATTAAAAGGATAATTACACGGGAAAATTTTATTTGCTAGATTTTACTTGTTATAACCGCTGTTCAAAATGTCTTCCTCTTTTTTCAAAGACATTTCAATTCTCTGCCTGCATAATTCATTAACATGTCGGAGAGATTCCTCTGCCATTGTGCCATCCATATTTAATTCTTTCTTTAAGTTCCGCAATATTTCTTGGGAACGTCTGATAAAGAACTGATTTCAAATGGTCCCACAAAATAAGAAAATATCAAAACAAATTATTTAAAACAGGATTAATTAATTAACTTTCATGCTGCGCAACTCTCCAAGTATATGGCGAGAGATATGTAGAGATAAATAATGATGTTGTTTTTGGAGCATTCGGAAGTCTAGTCGCACTGAGGAGCTGTGATACAGCGAAACAGTACTGTCTGTGAATGACATAATTTAGCTCTTGAAAATACATTTCAATTGAGCACTGTTGAGTGATAAGCTAATTATATAAACAACAGCCACCTGCATTAATGCAAAGCTCTTCAGTAAAATGAACGGAGCACTTTGGTTGAGTGGCATTTGTTTACATTTGTAAAAACAATACGCTAGATTTAGTTGTGTAACTCTACCGAGTGAAGATAGCTCTGGCTGACACAAAATTAGTTGTGTTTCAATTCTGGTTTGGGGCATTCGGAAGTCTTGTCGCACTGAGGAGCTATGATACAGCGAAACAGTACTGTCTGTGAATGACATATATATATATATATATATATATATATATATATATATATATATATTTGTGTGTGTGTATTTGTGTGTGTGTATATATGTATAAAATTCCAAATATAACTAAAAGTTTATCTTTAAAAGACCAATATGAATTAAGACAAAAAGAAAACTTACATTTGCATTAGTTACACATAGAAACAGATTCAGCCACACCTTCGAGTTGTAACATCCTACATTTATAGGAAGAAATTTACACTCTCGAAATGGAATCTCATCAAAATAAAAATCTGCGCCTCGGATTTTCTTAAATACCTCTGTTCCTAAAAGAGTTATTCCTTTCCCAAGTCAACATACATGTATTTAAAATATTTAAAAAGTAAAAGAAAACAGTTGAATTCATAACCTTAGATTTCAAATATAAGCTACTATAAATTAATCTCAAACTAAAATAATATACGTATTAATTACATTTGTTTATTAGACATTGAATTTTGTCACTTAGCGTCTTCCATAATTTAAATTAACTTTTCGGTTAGGTCTGATGTATATTTATATGCGTTCTTAAATCTTACAAAATTTGAAAAACTCCCAATATTTTTACTTCCGTTTATAAATATATTATTGCAAAATATAATCTTCACATTTGCATTGATAAAGTTCATCAGAGAACGAGACGCGTCGCCAAAGGTAAGTTTTCCTTTTCTCTTTATTCATATATATTTATGTAATGACATGTATGTGAATAAATAATACAAAAATCTATACATCAAACTAAGCCTAGGCAAATATAAAACAAAATAGTCAAAACATTCTATGTCCAAATTTTGGTTCTTCGAAGATATTCATTCAGACTCAATGGAATGGTACATCGGGACGAAGAAAAATGTTAACATTATACCTCGATGAATGGCTCATGAGACACACCGCTTTCTTTTTTTTTAATCGAGCTCACCCCAATCAAGGCAATAAAGCCACTAAAACACAAGAGGTTAATGCGTGTGAAAGAACTAGAAAATAGAAGCTTTACTAAGGAGCAAGAACAAAAGAATCAGGATGACAGTAGAAAGCGATTGACATTGCATTTAAATTATTGAAGATTAAAGTTGGCAGGAAAGCATGGAGTCGGAAGGGAGTTCCACAATCGAGAAGTGCGAGAAAAGAAAGTGTTAGGATTTATTTATTTTTTAAAAGTGTTCGATGTATTCAGTTGCATAATCTCACCGAA
This sequence comes from Acanthosepion esculentum, assembly GCA_964036315.1. Lineage (NCBI taxonomy): Eukaryota > Metazoa > Mollusca > Cephalopoda > Sepiida > Sepiidae > Acanthosepion > Acanthosepion esculentum. Next base: position 98,025,377 of record OZ038493.1, on the reverse strand, counting down.
TTCATTCAGTTTTCAATACCTTTTATTTATTATTTGTTCAATATGATTTTTTCGAATTCATTTTAAATTTTGATGTTGGGCAGAATCATGATCCCCACGCCCTGAACATTGACTTTTTTTTGTTTTGTGTGTGTGTGTGTGTGTGTGAATGCGTTGGGAACTATTGTAAGCGGGTTTAATATGCTGTCTAAGTAGTCCAGCACTAACAGTGGTTTACCTACTTCATGCCGCTGGAGAGATTAGTGTGTTTTATTGATGTTATAAAGAGAGGATTTCTTATTCCCATCCGCATATCTCCACGTTTGACGGGATGCAAAACATAAAAAGAAGAATTATGAAGACACATTCAGTAGTAAGATTTTAATTATAATTTTAACAATTTTAACTCTTAAGCAACAATTACGTATCGTTCCTCATTTTGTATATCGCACCTTGTCGTCATTTTGTTCTCCGCACCCTTGCGAAGTCTATATTTTTTTAAAAAGTTTATTTACTAATAGTTCACCCAATAATAGGACCAAGAGTTCACTTAAATAAAGGTCTACCAAGTGATCCATAGAAAAATAAAGAGGAATAAAAAAAATGCAAATTATAAGGACGTGTAAGAGAAATATCGACTTTCCGCGACATTATTCTTAAAATTTATTTATAAAATGAAACGGTAGAGGACATCAGTGATGTTAGCTTGGCTTCCTTACAAATTTCGGGTATTGCCACATCAGATCCTTTCTGCCAAGTACCCCTGCATGTTGACAGGCCGCCTCTCCGCATAATTTGTTCCATGGTGTGATTTTAACAATAACTATTATATGAGGAGGTAGATCTTACTTTTGTAACGTTACGATGACTTTTTTTCTTCCTTTACATTTAATTAAAGAATTATATATATATATATATATATATATATATATATATATATATATATATATATATATATATATATATATATATATATATATATATATATATATATTTATGTATGTATGTAATGGGCTCGTGGCCGAGTGGTTAGAAGGTTCGGTTTCATGAGACCCTGGTTCGAATTTCATCATGAACAGTTTGCCAGAAATGTTGACTTCTTGATTTTATCGTTTGGCCGGTGGCGAACTAGGCTAGCGGCGACTTTGGAAAGTGTCTGAAAACCCAACCACGGTTTGACACAAGCCTTGTGCGAGAAACTAAACCCTTGAGACCTATCGGTTTTTGTGCTAGCATGAAGTTACAAGTCATCGTGATCGATGATAAGAACGTGCTTGCCTTGTTCCGACTGTTGATCCAACTAGATAACGCGCTCTCTCCTAGAAACTCTAACTAAGTTCCTCTAAGTATAGTTGCAGTATAAACCACACGTGAGCTCTGTGGGTGTTGAAAAAACACATATATGCCTGAGCATACCACTACAATGGGGATTGTTAGCCAACCTAAGAGACTGGCATCCTCGGATTGGAGCAGTTGCGCCATTTACCTTTTACCATTACGGCAATGTTTTTCTCGCTCCCGAACTGCCGGATGCTCAGAGTATTTTGCACTGTCGTGGTGAAGCAGCCACGATTTGCCCTGCAACAACTCTCGTGCGAAGACAAAACCGCAGGATATCTTTGTAGACTTGCTGATCGATCGTCTGGCTCTAGCAAGCACTCACTGTGGACATTGAAGAATGTGATCAGTGTCATTACTTTTCGAATTGACCGCGTATATAGGTACAATATTTTGTACTATTGTACTGTCGTTCTTCATGCAAATGAAGTTAGATCAATTAATTTAATGTTTGAATGACAAACATCTCCTGCTGTAAGCAGTCAGAAAAATCGCAGATTTTAATTCGAAGATAGAAAATGACAGACAAAAAGAAGCTTAAAGGCTAAGAATATAGCCAATTGATGTGTTGTTGATTGTAGCTAATGCCTATTCTTTTTTGTTAAGTGTCGTGCTCCTTAAAGAACTGGTCTATCAGCCTTCAATAATTTCTAATTTCAGTCAATGTTTGCTCTTTAAATTCCCTCCCAGGCCATTAAACATTTACATATATTATTTAGATAGGCTATTCGCTTTTCTCTATCTCTCGCATTCAGTATCTCTTGTGAGTGTTAAATTCTCCCACCCACCATTCCTCATTATGTATTCTAGAAAATTCAATAGATTTTTTTTATTGCACATATTTGTTTTTTAGTTTTTTTTTTTTTTTTTGCTTTTGTTTTTTGGTTTGTTTGTTGTTTTTTTTAGGCTACCAGAGCCCGTCCGTATTTATATGGAGGCGCTTGGGAAAACCTGGGCTTGTAAAGCAATCCAACCTCCTACAATCGTAAATATATTTCGGCTTTAAATAACGCACAAAGAGTAGATAAACCGTAAAAAGACTAAGTATTTAATCTTCGATTTTCACGTGCCCCGTGCATGCTATCCTTTTGTAGAAGACCCTTTCTGTTGCCTCAGGTGTCTTCTTAATATTCACGGAAATTGTCCAGCAGTTGCTACTATATCGGAGGATTCATATTACATGAAAGATTCACAATCTTTTTATTGTTTCTAACGAAAGTTTACGCCATCGTCACCTCCTACATAAGCTGCTTAATTATGTAACTTGCTGTTTGTCTTTGATCCCTTTACCTTTATTATAGCCTTTGTAAATCAAATTCTCCAGATCCTCTTTCCTTGTTATGTGCCCCAGACATTTCACCTTTCTTCGTATAGATGTTCTTTTTGTTTACATTTTTCTTAAATGTTTTCCCTTGGTTTACATGATCTGTTCAAGATATTCTGTTCTCTAGATTCACAATTTTGTTGACACAAATCTTCATTTTATCTGTCGCTAAAATGTCCAGCAACCAATACTATATAAAAGGTTAGATAACTCACAGTAGTTCAAATATTTCCTTTGTTTCAAACGACATTTTCTAATGTCCTAATACTTTACTTAGCTTTTGTAAGGCACCTTTGCTATTCAAATGCGCCTTCGAAATTCTGTCACAATTTTTTATGTATTTCTTACTAATGAACTAACACTCTTTGGGTCCTGTCAATGTGCCATGTTTCCTTGAGGACACATGGCAAAGTGGATAAAGGCATTAGTTAGATCCAGTGACAGGACCCAAAGAGTGTGAGTTCAATACCTGGTTAAGGCAGTAGAGAACTTGGAGAGGGGAAGTAACAGGAGATAACTGACAACTGACATCCATTAAAACATGGCACATGGGACTAGAACAGTCTACCCCAGTGATCGAAATAAAGGGTTCAGTTCGACATTCCAACCACCTGAAGAAGGCCGGAGTGTACAACGGCCGAAACGTTGTAATAAATATGGCGACAAAGTTGAACACAATAGTCCTAATAATGTAAATAGTGTTCATAATACCTCATGTAAGAAATATAGACAGATATCTCTTTGTAAATTTTGTCATTTCGCTATCTGGCCTAATTCGTGTTCTGCCAACCATTTGCATGAGCTTGTTAGGTAGGTCTTGATCTCCTTTTCTCTGCCCCCTTTGCTTTCAATTATTCATGTGAGTGTAAAGTTTTTCAAGTCCTCTTTCCTCATTAGGTGCCCTAGAAATTTTAATTGATTCTCTCTGGTTCTAATTATAAGTTCCCTTTTTGTTTCCAGCTGGCATGTTCTCAGCATCCTTCTGTAGAAACGAATTTCTCTTGCCTCAAGTCACTTCTTCATATGTGAAGATATTGTCCGGCATTCCCTGGCATTTAGTAAATTAGATATTACAGAGCTACTCTAAACTTTTCTTTGCTTATAATATTTTTTTCTGATTTTTAATACTTTTTAGTTTAGTTTTTGGAAGATTATTACTGATTGGAAAAATGACTTTGACCCAACGATTCAAATCTGATTTTCAAAATCTTCTTCCTATTCTCGTTCTTTATTTGGATTTGCAACAACTAATAAATTTGAAAACGGATGAAGACGGACCAAAAATAGGTTTGGTGATGTTCGTTTTAACAATTACACGAAATTCCTTCTAGGTGATCTGAACACATCTGGTAGTTTAGCGAACGGAAAATCAACTAAATGAACTATTCATGCCATGATTGATTTTTGGGTGGAAATTTCCATAAGCCGCTAAAGGTTTTGCCCACCAAAATGATAATCCTTTTAATCGTCATCCAACGAAATTGGCAACAACAAAGATACGAATATTAGGCTAAAACCCGATTATCTGCTATTTCTATGTCTGGCACGTTTTAATACCTGAAGATTAAAACGTTGTCCTTTGTCGCCATTTTACCCGTTTCTGCCAAATGCCACGTTGCGTTATTATTTCTTCAAACGTATAGTCTCTTGTTACATGTAATAGTTCCGTATTCAAAAATATCCTCAATGAATTTAGCACACCATCGGTCCATGATAGTCGTCGAAAAAGCAATCGATCCCACGCTGTGATTTGTATTTTTCTTCTATATTTTAGAAAATGGCTTGTCGGTTTCGGCCGAATCTACCAAGGTCTGGTATGTTCACGAATTGATGAAGTTGGGGAAAGTTCCACTCGGACGTCTCAAAGATATACATTCAGTCTTTGATAAAAAAAATTACTTCCGACATTACTTCCGAGGGTCGGCGGTGCATGCGGCACCAGGGTTCGATGTGGCAACAGACAGACGTTCTGTACAGTCTGACAACACTCTCTGTACAGCCTGAGGATCAGATTTGTTTGGTCGATCTGCTACGTACCGATGTAAAAATTTAAATAGGCAATATGGTTTAGATCATTTAAGAAGGTAACAGAATAACTAAGTGTTGCATCATACCTACGGACAATAATGGGTATGTACCGATTCACATAAATAAAATAGTAAATACTGTATGTTGGTCTGTATTTGGAGATTCGTCTCTAGCTGTGCTGGTCAAACTCTCTGCCTCCGGCCATAGAGGATCCCCAGAGAAAGCTATGTCGAAGGGCAGGGTCTCGTCACGAGAAACAGATAGCCGATCTCGTTTTATACGGGGTGTACGGGGAATTCTTGGCCGATCCTACGGGATTGGATACCAAACATTAGATTCGGCTTTGTGACATATCTGACCGCGTGGGACAGTTGGTAGCTATCCTGCAGTTGGAGATTCGTCTTCAGCTGTGCTGCTCAAACTCTCTGCCTCCGGGCAGAGAGGATCTGCAGACGAGGCTATGTCGAAGTATCTAAAGGCTGAAACGAAAGGCCTTATTATTGCTGCGCAAGCTCTGCGTCTTTCCACTAGGGACGTTCAGGCGAATATAATGTGGATCCAAGACGACAAATCTCAGGAAACCATGGACCATCTCATCTCAGTATGTTCTGTACTTGCGCCAAATGAATATAAAAAAAATCGTCAACGATAGTTTGAAGCAAATAGGCCGGACATAATTGTCTGAAACTGAAAAGGAAAAACTTCCCTACTAATTGATATGGCTTGCCCAAGAGGCTGTAACATAGCAACCAAGGTATTTGAAAAACTATCGATGTATAAAGACCTGCAAATAAAAATATTAAAATGAAGAAATTGAAAAGAAGAAGCGTATCAGCCATAGTAGGTACAATTGGAATGATATAAAAAGGAACATAACAACATATTGGAAAAAATCCCTGGAAATCCCAGTTTAAGAGATATATAAAAATTGTCTTCATAAGTACTGCCCGCAAATTAAGAAGAAATTTTTAATTAGTAAGACTCGAATCATTAAACCAATTATTACCTAAAAAATTCTTACTATATAAAAAAAAATATATATTGCTTTAAATGACCTGCAAATGGTTGATAAGCCGTAGAAAACGAACCAATCAAAAGATTACATACTTTTTTCAAAAATCGTATAAGACCCATACAAGGCAGAAATGCCGATAAGTCACAAGGGGCTACTGGGTGTTGAAGAATTAAGAACAGAAACGTTAATGATGAGCAGAAAGAGAAGAGAGTAATCAGGTGGACAATAGATAGCGATTGACATTGCATTTAGTTTTGCAGATTAAAGTTGGCTGAAAAGTAGGAAACTGAAAGGCAGTTCCACAAGCGAGTTCCACAAGTGCGAGAGAAGAAACTGTTAGCATAGAACTTACGGTTGCATATAGCCAGCTCAACTGTAAATTGATCAGATCTCGACGCCAGACTATCACTGCGCTTAAATTTTTTTTTTAAATCTAGGCACCATAGCGAAGAGCTCATTCGAACAATTACCATGAAAGTATTTATAGAAAAGTACAGGGAAGCTACAGCACGGTGATTGGAAAGTGAGTGAAGCCTGTATGCCAGGTCAGGACCAATAATATTGCAGATTCTTCTTTGGATCTTATCAAGAAGCATTCAGTCAATTCACCATATATAAACTGTTTCGAAACACTATCGTCCTTCACCCGGGATACGTAGCAATTGAATTGCAACAGTTACTGAACCATACTTTTGGGTTGTCACATAAATTCGTTCGTTATATCCATTTATTTTAATTTTATTATAATAAATGATGTAGGCCTTCTTCCTCACTGTGTTCTTTATGTCTCAATTCCGGCTTTTACGCATTTTTTCTTTATTTTTTTAATCGGAATCACCCGAAGCAAGACAGCAATGCCACTAAAGCACAAGGGGTTACAGGGTGTGGAAGAATTAGGAACAGAAACAATAATGATGAGCAGAAACAGAAAAGATCAAACAAGAGGACAGTAGAGACTTTTTGACATTGCATTTATTTTTTCTTTCAGATGAAAGTTAGCTGGAAAGCATAGAACCGGAAGAGAGTTCCACAAGCAAAAATTGCGAGAGAAGGAACTGTTAATATAGAATTTACGGCTACATCTAGCCAGCTCTCGATGCCAGTTTAGTGTTGCGCTTAAATTCAAACACGCGGAAGAGGCCATTGGAACAATTAACATGAACGTATTTATAGAAAAGATACATGGGGGAAACCTTACGGCGGTGGTAACGTGA
>OZ038493.1:97983479-98013479 GCA_964036315.1 Acanthosepion esculentum | reverse complement strand
AATATTTTTAGAAAAGGCATAGGGAAGTTACATTAGGGCGAAGGAAAAGTGACTGAAGCCGAGATGTCAGGTCAACACCTATAACTTTGCAGATTCTTTTGATTATTGCTGGCATACCTGTGCTGTGCAGAAGCTGCCTAAACATCCCTTTCCATTATTGACAGAATAGAAATGCGTTTACTCGGTTTTTGTAGGTGGGGAATTATTTTCCACCCTAACCACATACACAATATCGGAGTTCTCTCGCAACAGTCCACACGGTTTACTTCCCTTACTTATATACACTCAGTCATTCGCCTAGCCGTCGTTCACTTCCTTCTCCATTGTTAAGGAACAAAATTCTGTTCAAGCAGTTTCTTCCCTACAAATAACGTTGGGGCAGAGACTCCCGAAAAGACCTTCTCCGATCATTACAATCTTAACCATTTCAAGTTTAGAGCCACTGTTTTCTATTCTACATATGCTTACTTTACAACACTCCTTGCGCACGTCACAACACTTGCTAGTTCTACGAAGTTCAATAATTGTCTTTGCCTCCAATAGTTAAATAATCTTCTTTTGCTGATAGATTTGTTTTACTCCTGTGGCAGTGGAGACTTCTGGGGTTATTGGCCCTCGCTTGATGGCGTTCCTTCGGAGGATTGGCGCGATTGCGTCTCGATTAAGGGACGAGCCTCGTGAAACGGAGTGGCTCTTGCAGCGTGTCTCACTGGCGATGGTTCGAGGTAATGCTTTCTCCATCATTGCGGCTGGCAGAGGATAGAAAAAAATTGTTTATAATTATGGTGTTCTGGAATTGTCATCAATGGTCAACTGAACTTGCTTTGTTTCAATAAATTCATTTCGATTCCTCCAATAATGATGACCTGAGAAATTAGAAATCTTCTACCATATTTCTTGCATATGTTTCCGGAAATGAACTTTCTGGCGTAATTTCTTCTTGTCTGAGAAGAATTACTCCTAATTTCGAAAATACGATCAGTAAAATTAACCAACAGAAAATATCTATTGCCTTTTATTAACATTTGTGTTATGGATAGATAGATTAGATAGATAGATTAGATAGTTAGATCAGATAGATAGATAGATAGATTAGATAGATTAGATAGATAGATAGATTAGATAGATTAGATAGATTAGATTAGATTAGATTAGATTAGATTAGATAGATAGATAAATAAATTAGATAGATAGATAAATTAGATAGATAGATAAATTAGATAGATAGATATTATTAAATAGATTGTAGAATGTTTGTAAGTGATATGGTGAGTTTATTGTGTTATCAAATAAGTTTAATGATAGACTTTTACAAATTACGAATAATCCTTCTCGGTCAAGGAGGAAATTTTGTCAGTAACATTAGAAATCTACTCACAATAGTAGCGTTTGATAGCTACTCAAAAACCATTTGAAAATAGCTAAAATCAAACAGTAAAAAGTGACTCGTGATCATTGAAGCAATAATCATACAAAAAACAACAATTAACAACTGAAAACAATTATAATTTAAGAGGACACATCATAAAATATCGACAAAACACACACCTTGCTTATGTCAATATTTGCCTAACACCAAAACAACGCATTCTTACTAACCTTTCTTACTACATCCACCATAATACCTCATTGTCTCTATGAAAATCTTAAATAGTCGCCATATGTAAAAATCGTCGTATGTGGCGGGGATAAAACATCTAATTAAAAAGATCCCCAATGACTATATCCAATATGAATTAATCTATTTACAAGAAACTAAATAAAATCATTATTAGAAATAACTCCCCCCTCCAGAATACTTAAATGTGGCAGAAATATATGTTCACTGGACGAAATCAATGCGGGTCTATAAGAACACAGACACACACTCATCCACACAACAACAACTAAATCGAAAAGCACACACAGGCGAAAAAGAAACGAAAAGCGCCCCGCATCCACCAGAGAACTGACATCACTGACCACCTAACGAGGGAGGAGATGGGGAATTAAACCAAAGAAAAAATAGGGACATAAATATAAGGGGCCAATGAGCAAACACACCCTAGCTAAGTTTACTGGAAAAAAGGAAAAACTAAAGATTCAAAACAAAACCTACACTAACCTAATTTGCGGACCATGAGACCTTCAGCCCACCGATGAAAGTCTTTTTGGCGACACAGAGGGCCGAACGAAGCATCAACCAGGTGAGTGATGCCTCATCGTTATTGAGGCATTTCAACCCGGCGGCCCAAGGCCGTATTGAGCGAGCCACCTGCTTCGTAAGACCGAGCTCGTCAATCATCTCATCACGCACGAGACCCCCCCCCACCCGACTAACACTTGATATAATGCCCTACAAGACAACACCTGGAGGTTGCAGAGGCCATTCGACGCCCATAAGAGGCGTTTCAGAGCAATGCGACACTCAAGATAGAAGGAGCATTCGGCTCGGTGTAAACGATAGGCCTCCTCCACACTCGAGTGCATACTTCTCAGGGATGGGAAAGTTAGGCAGGCGTCTTCCTTCCAGAAGGCGTCCTCCTCATCCGAATCGCGACACATTCGACCTAGGAACCCGAGGCGAAGCATATATTGAAGAATCTCAATGCTAGGCATACCCAGACCGCCTTCACATGGATGAAGGCAACAGATCTCCCATGATACCATAGCGGCTTTGCCTCTCCGCAAGAAAGAGAACAAAAGCCAAACTAATGACATTAGTGTGGTATACGGAAATGGAAGTACAGGGAGTCCGTAAAGGAAAGATTCCTCCGAGACCACAAATTGATTGCGATTTCGGTCTTCCCTTCGCACCTCCGACCAATTCATTTCCAACTGGAGATCAGGACCGAACAGGATGCCGAGTATCTTGCCCGGCCCGGCCCGTCCGTCCAGACGAATGGTCCGAGAAGAGAAACTCCCTTCCACGCACCCAGCCGCAAGCCAACAGATTTATCGGGGTTGAACTTGGCCCCTGTCACCATCTCATAACCACTGATCTCTTTGCTGACTTTCTCAATCTCGGCTCTGCTCGACACAAGAACCGAAACGTCATCAGCATAGGGAGAATCCCTGGCCGAAGTGGTATCTCCAGGCAGGGAAATTCCGCGCAGGACCGGATTCGCCTTTAACTTGCGAAGGGAAGGTTCCAACGCAAGAACGTAAAGCAAAGGCGAAAGCGGACAACCTTGACGAATGGAGCGAGACAATACGAAAGGCTCCGATCGCACCCCATTCATCTCTACCAGCGCGCCGGGAGTCGCATACAGAAGTCGGATCCAAGTAAGAAATACGGCCCGAAACCTGCCGCCGAAAGGATAGCCTCCAGGAATCGATGGTCAGCTCTATCGAAGGCCGTGGACTGATCTAAATTGATCAGCGCGGCTTCACTGTCGACTTTCTCAACGATCAAGCGTACCATATGAAGGTTGTCCTGAATAGTCCTATCCTTTACAGCACAAGTCTGTTCGGAGCCAATCAGACTAGACCGGACAGCCTGGCTAAGATCTTTGCCAAAATCTTTAACTCTGTATTGAACATAGTTAAAGGGCAAAAATTACCTATCCGATCACCACCGTTCTTGCCCTTGCGTAGCAACTTGATCACACCCCTGTTGAAGCGCTGAAGTATAGACCCCTGCTTCATCCAGTTGTTGAAAATCAGTGCCAGGAAAGGAACAAAAACGGGCGATCTATCCCGTCCAACCTGTTTCAACGCTTCCCAGATTTCTGACACTGTGATGGGACCCTTGTATCCAGCCGCTTCAGCTAAATAGGCGTCGAACTAAGCAGGGCTCAGACTGGGCTCCCTGGTGAAAATTTCCTGAAAGTAATCACGAAAAGCCTCACATATGCCAGCTTTTGATGTCACGGTCCGCTTAGCCGGCAATGTAACGCATGCGATAATGCGAGATGCATTCCGGGACTCCCCTGCACGCAATTCAGCGGCCATATTTAGAGGACATTCTTTTTAACATAGATCTAACTACCAGAGCTTGATCCTTCTTGATAAGCAAGGAGGACAACGCTGCCTTAGCTGAAGCTATTTCCCTACTATCACGGGATTTCAAAGCCCGATCTACTTTTTGCTCTAAAGCCCTTTGCGCGGCTCATCTATCTAGATTGAGTCGACGGCTAAAATCAGCAGCAAACGTTCTAATTTTGGATTTTAAATTGTCCCACCACGCATTCCCAAAAACCGCCCCCGTAAATTCCTTTTGTATCATTAGTAGCAGCTGGTCCCGGAAATCCTGCACACCAAATAGTGAGCAGTTTAAATTTCCAGTATCCAGCCAACCTAACCTTAAGTTTATCTAAGTTTACACGGACCCGGACAAGCCTATGGTCCGTATAAACTATATAATGAAAACTTGTACACTCTAAGAGCCCTACATCGACTCTCCTAACTAAGACTCGTTCGAGGTAGCTAGAAATAGGCGCAGCATCTGAGCCGCCCCTATTTGTCCAAGTCCAAACTACCTTCCAAGGGTGCTCATTCCGGTACTTATCGACAAGATCAAACCTGTCGATAAACTCCCGAAACGGTTTCACGTCCCGGTTGTTAGTACCCGAATGTGGCCCTATACGATCTATATCGGGGTCAAGGAAGGCATTCCAATCCCCCGCTAAAACTACCCGACGAGATGTCATAAAAAATGACTCGATCTGCCGAAACAAAGCAGGCTGCTCGGAATGGTTATTCGGCGCATAAACCCCAATGAAATACAGAGTTTTATCTTTTATGGTCACATCCAGCACGCAAGGCCTGACCGCCGGATCTGCGAAGACAAGGATCCCAACGGCCTCTCCTATCGAGCCTGTTCCCATCTCAGTTTTGATGGTAGCTTCGGGAGACAGGCCGCCAATGTACAGAGGGAAAGTCAGTTTTAGCGCTCTATACAGGGACGGTTTAACAAAAAGGAACCTCCCTAAACAAATTTTTTGCAATTATTTACAATGTCATTATCAAAGCAGGCCATAGGCGGAAACATGCCAAAGACTTAATTTGCCTCCTTAACCAGGGTCCAAATTTGTTTACCGGCTTCACCCACTCTGATGATAGTTAAGACCCTTTTAGCGTTGGGGAAGTTTCTGGGGTCTTCAATGTTTAAATTGTTGATTTTTCTGAAATTTAATAGGGATTTAATATTTCTCATTTTCTTGGAGTATTGCAAGGCTTTGTCCTCTAGTTGTTTAGAGACTCGGCACACATCTTCCCCTATGTTAAATATGGGTTTGGATTTTTTATTGGATGCAGGTTCTATATATTCAGGTGAAGGTCTTCTTTGACTTTTAGAATTCTCAGTCTTTTTTGGTGTGGCTGCAGGAGTTTTGAGAGGGGATGGTTTAGGGCTAATAGTTGAAGTTTGGTCTTTGACAGGTGAAGTTCTGATGGAGGCCTTTTTTAATGTTGTCATTTTTGTGAGAGATGGAGATGAGGATCATAGGACTGGAAGAGGGGACATTATGTGTTGTTTGGCTGACAGGGAAGACGGTGCCGAGTAGTTGGTTCCAGATTTTCTTTCTTTGTTTAGTTTAAGTGACTGTGAGTTGGTGCAGTTTTTCGGTTTTCTCGAATGAAGGTTCATATTTTGCTTTTGTTGCCGTAACTTTTTTGAGAAGCTGGTCAGGGAGACACCCTTAGTACTACTTGAGGGAGTGGGACTGTTTGTGTCTTTTCCCGTTAGGGCTTTTTGGGACGAAGACCCGCTTTACCAAGAACCTGCCATTGCCCCTTTTCCTCCTCCACAAACACACTAGCGGTGGGCGAAGGCTTTTCGGGGAGTGGGGGCCGAGAGTCGGACCCAACCGGGGTTGTACCACACCTGTCCTGGCTGTTGGCATGCCCATTACAGGCGAGACGGAAACAACAGACTTAGCCCGAGGGGGATTTAGGTCGGTGGGTACCAGAACTCCAGAGGACTTCATCTCTGGGCAGGAAAAGGACAGGTGACCAGTCTGTCCACACTTCCAGCAAGCCGGTCTTCGACCTGTTACTATGATCGGCATCTTCTGGCCCTCAACATCCAGGCAGTTGGGGATGGAGACGAAGGCCTTTTGATCCACCATCAATTCAAACCTCCATCCCCGGTCAGATCATCGGAGGAGTATGTGGCCAAATTGGCACAGATAGGCGGTCAAGTGCTCGCCGACAATCTGAGAAGGGACCTCATAAACTGAAACGTTGGTCCTACACCTGCCTTCTTATTCTGTCCTTAGTATCAGGTCTTTTGTAATTAGATCGACTGCTCACTTTCACCGTCGGCAGGCGTGGGTAACATTATGCCTCACATGAAGAAGACTTTGCCTTTAATGAGACTCTGGGATTTAATTCCGAGGGACGTCAAAGATTTATGACGGTTTCTTTAGTGGAGCGACAAATTTAGCACGAACGCTTGTCCATCACAAAGCCCGACACAATTCGTTTTTCAACCTTCTGTAGCTCCTTAAAATTTGTCAAGAGCCCATCTTTTGTGCGTAGATTTAGCTTTCTCAAGCAACTCCGTGATGTTGATACTGCATTTAGGAGGGGACGACCAGCAAGAGGACGTCTCCCCCACCGCTACATTGTCATATTTCTTGGTAAGGTCTGTTAGGTCATTTTGTGTATTAGTATTTTGTCCTCTTCCGGTTTCCGTAATAGCTTCTTGGTTTTGTGTATTTTGGCCTAATTCGGCCTCCATAGTTTCAGTAGAAGTGGGAGAATTTTGACTCTTTTCCGATAAACATGTTTCTTGAATTTTTTGGCCATTATCGGCCACTATATTTGTCGTCGAATCATTAGAAGTTACCAGCATTTATATTTTCTTTTGATTTATCTGGTGGCTCAGTCTTTATTATTAGTCCCAAACAAGTTTTTTTTGCGTTCTTCTTGGCATCATTTTTTTAGAATTACACACTTTTTATATTTTCTTTTCACAAAAATAAAGTATTACAGAAATAAAAATATAAGTCACTAAAACAAATAAAACAGTTATACGTGCTAAAGACAAAATCTTACGCAAAAAACAAACAAGAATTGAATGTTTAACTTAAAAATGCGAACAAAAATTAAATATACAAACCAATCACAAAATGACTTTAAAAACTAGACATAAAAAGGTTACACGTACAAAAAGGTAAAAAAATCACAAAGAAAGTCAAACAGCATTTAATAATACAGTAATAGGACTAGAAAATCAAAGAAAGTTCGAGAAAAATACGAACATAAAAAAAAAATCAAAAACAAATATGGCCGCTAAATACAAGTCTGGCCGTTAACGGAGAAAAACAAAAACGGAAAAAACGAACAGATTAGACAAAAACTACAAATAAGAAACAATTAAAAGAAATATGTACAGAAAATCTTACACAAGTACAACACAGAAAACTTAACGGATATTTAAAAAGGGAAAAACAAAGAACGATATAACACGTAATAACGTAAACAATGAAAAAAATAAAGTCTGACGTTAATAAAAAACGATAAACTTTAGCTGGGAATTACAGAAATAAAAATGGAATAAGAAAATATAAAATATTAATTTAAAAATAAAATCAAATCAAAAATCTAATAATAAAATCATGAGAGGAGAAAAAAAAGAAAAAAGAAAAAATAGGCAGGGAAAGAAATTGAAAAAGAAAAAAATCAAAAACTTTTCAAAGATCAGTCAGTTCAAAATTGAAAACATAAGAAAAACTAAAATAAAAACAGACTTCACAGACCGAAATGGAGATCACAAATCAATCCAAGTAATATCGCGAATAAACGACGTGGCAAAAAACCGTTCAGTAAATGGTCTTTCTGGACAGAACACAAGTAGCACTGCGTCTACGCTCCCCCAACTGACTCTTGCAGTTATCATTTATGTGAGGAGGAAGAGTTCATTCTACTGTAGGAGGGTTTACCACAACAGATTCACATGCTTTTATCATGTAAAAGATTCCAGTTTCACGCCACTTAAATGACCTGGCGGTTCGAATGCATTTTCACACGTCGAGATTAAAACAAATTTTATTGACGTTATTTGATGTGAAATTCCGTCAGTAACATTAGAAATATATTCACAGTAGTAACGTTAGACAACTACCCAACATCAGAATACTAGCAAAATCAAATAGAAAAACAGACTTGTGATACAAAAGCAATAACCATACGAAAAACAACAATTAACAACTAAAAACATTCATAATTTAAGAGCCAGCATCAAAACACAATTTGCTGGCATCATAACATTATTTGACTACGTCACACTATTCGTTGCCTACGTCTCAACACACGCTAGTTCTACGAAGCCCAACAATCATCTTTGCCTCCAATTATGATGACTTAAGAAGGTCGAAAGTTTATACCATGCACGTTTCTTCAGAAATTTCTGATGTAATATCCTTCTTATCTGGAAAGGATTATTTGTGAATTGAAAAAGTGGATAATTAATATTAATCGACACAAAAATGTCTGTCATTTTAAATAATATTAGCTTTCAAGAACATTTTCTGCCTAAATACGCATAAAATCCAATAATATGCACTTCTCACGCCCACCTTGTATGCAGCCACATTCATTAAACCTCTACGTTGAGAAGCTAGAGAACAGCGTAGGTTTCTATTCATAACATAACCTTGGCTTAACAATTTGAGAAGGAAAAAATAAGAAATTTTTCGTATCGTATCCATTAAAAATAAAATAAAAAACTTAATATCCAAATAGTTAGCCAAGACGATATAATTTTAAGCTCATGGTAAAAAAAACAATCGTTCTTAAATTCATTTTGCTTATTCAAAATTATTTCCAAATATTTAGATTTTTGGTAAGTTTATGTTTAATTTAATGGCTGAGATTGCAATACGAGATGTGTCTTTAGCTGAAATTTAAAACGTAATTGTTAAAACGTTTAAGGAATATCAAAATGGATATCTGACATTGCTTCTTCTTTTATATCCTATTCTTCTGCTTCGTCTCTTCTCGCACCTGTGTTATCACATCTGGCTTCTTGATTTCCAATCAATTTTAATGTTCAATACCGTAAATGCAGTGTCTATCATTATCTTCTATCATCTTAAATTATGTTCTTTTATTATTCTTGCTTCGTAATAATGTTTTCCTTTTCTCATATTCTTTCACACTCATTAACTCTCTGCATCTTATTGGCTTTATTGCCTCGCTGAGAAACGATTAAAAAAACAAAAATATGAAGAAAGGGCAAATAATTGGATCTTTTATTTTATGTACCATGTTCATTCAGGACGTAGGCGACCATGGCCCTCCACCTCCCTCTATCTATTGCAGCTCTCAACAAGTTCCTTCCTTCTGCTTCCTCCTCCAGACCACGTTCTGTCTTCCACTTGCTAAATTTCGCCAGGTTTATCATGCATTGTTTCCCCTTGTCTCTCTTACCCTCTATTCGATCCATGAGTATCAGATACTCCAGGCCCTTCTTCCTCATTATGTGTCCCAGAAACGTCAGCTGCCTTTTCCTGATATTAATTATAAGCCTCCTCCAACCTCTCTAAGATCTCATCGTTTCTCAAACGTCCGGTCCTTGATATGCTTAGCACCTTTCTGTAGAACCACATCGCTGTCGAATCGAGTCTCTTCTTCATTTTTGAGGAAATCGTCCAATATTCGTAGCGAATAAAGAGGGACAAATGTTACGTAACAGTTCAGTATTCGTTACTTTGTTACCAAAAAATACCCTCCTGTCTGGCAGTACTCTACCCAACTTTTGGAATGTGTCCTTAACCATTACAATACGCCTACATATCGCAGTGTCGCGCTTACCGTTCTCTGTTAAGACTCTTCCCAGGAATTTAAAATTCCGCGTCTGCTTGATTCTAGTGTTCACGACCTTCAGATCGCATTTCGGTCTCATCCTCTTACTGACCGCCATGCACTCAGTTTTCTTGTAGTTTATGCTTAGTACCTTCTTCCCACTCTCTTTTGCTACCTTCTGTAGGAGATTTTGTAATTTCATTTCTTAATCTGCTATCAGTACTGTGTCATTTGCGGATCTTATGTTGTTACGATTGTGGCCGTGAATGCTAAATCACGGTAGGGTTTCCAATTCTCTCGGGATTGCCTCGCTATGTAGGTTGAACAGATCGCGTGAGACGGCGCATCCTTGCCTTACACCCCCTTCTATTTTTTGTGTATTCGCCGAACTCGCTCCCTATGCGCATGCATTCTGTTTGCTGCCAATATAGGTTTTTGATTATTCTGATATCTTTCCCAAATTTATCGAGGTTGCTGAGCAGTTCCATCAGATCCTTGTAGCTTACTTTGTCGAAGGCCTTTGCGTAGTCTGTGAAACATAGGTTCATGTCCTTCCGCATCTGTATCGCTCTTTCTGTTAATATTCTGTGCATGAATATCGCATTTCTTGTTCCAGTGTATTTAACGAACCAGCACTATTCTTGTCCTATCTCTGGGCTGATTCCGCTGCGCACTCTGTTCATTAGAATACGGATGGTGAGTTTTGTCACGTGGCTCATTAGGCTTATTGTTCGGTGGAGTTCACATTCGTCTGCGTCGATTTTCTTCGACATAGCTACGAAGATAGATCTGCTGAGGTCTTTGTACTTTAACCTACTAATGTCCGCTCCAAATCGGGACAGTAAGTATTGTTGGTCTCATAGTCTTTTTTTTTGTTTTTGTTGTTTTTTAAAGCATGTCACCCCAAGCAAGGGGGTGTCACTAGCACGCAAGGGATTACAGAGTGAGAGTAAGAATAAAGAGAAGTGTTTGAAAAAAGGGTAAAGAGAAGGACAGGGGTCAAGGTCAATGTCAAGGCATCAGAAGATGTCGGATGACATTCCATTTGAATATTGGAAGATTATATTTTTATCAGGAAAGCAAGTGATAGGGAGGGCGTTCCACTGACGGGAGGTGCGAGATAAGAAGCTGTCGAAGTAGAAGTGATGCCTACATTTAGTCGTTTCAACAGTGAAAAAATGATATTGTGTTGACAATCTAGTAGCGCGGTAAAATTCATGCAATTTGGGAACCAGAAGTGATTACCAGTGTTCTTGGTTGTTATCTACAAGGGAAAATATCTACACCCTGCAAATTATAATTTGGAATGAATACTAAATAATAAAATATGTTGTTACTTTGGCTTGTTATCTACAAAGAAAAATATCTACAGCCTGCATATTTTAATGTGCAGTGATATCTACATAGTAAAATATGGTGCTACATTGACTTGTTATCTACTAGGAAAAATATCTACACCCTGCAAATTTTAATCTGGAATGATATCTACATAGTAAAATATGGTGCTACTTTGGCTTCTTATCTTTTCCTTCTAGATAACAAACCAAAGTAGCACCATGTTTTACTATGTAGATATCATTCGAAATTAAAAATTGTACAGTGTAAACATTTTAGCCGACGAACATGCTGTTTGTCGATAAAATATAAATAAAAGAAAGATATTAATACTTTAATTACATTTCATTATGTTGGAAAACTCTATGAAGTGGTGAGTGTTGGTGGATGCTACACTGCCAGTGGAGATTGTTGTGTCTGGTCTGAGACTAGATCTGGTCTTAATTGATTTCGAGAAGCAACATCTGTTGCTTGGCGAACTGACAGTAACATGGGAAGAAGGAATTGAGGAGGCGCATGAAAGAAAGTTGCTTCTGTATGAGGAACTGGTGTCTGAAGTCCGTTAGAGAGGATAAAGCTACAGTGTGGTGCCATTTGAGCTTGACTGTAGAGAATTTCCTGCTGCCTCTTTAAAGATTTCCTCAAGTGTGCTGGGATCTCAAAGCCGGAGTGATGAAAAAGCCGTGAAAGGAAGTGTATCGATTACCCAAAAATTCTTATCCGGTCGCACTTAATTTAACATAGACTGGTTGCAACGTAACATCATCCAGCAGTTGCGGGCTCACCGTGTGGAAACCTTGCTGAAGCACGGCGCTCAGCTGAAGATTCTACCTGGTCTGGAGCACTTGATATATACTTGTGTTCTATATATATATATATATATATATATATATATATATATATATATATATATATATATATATATATGTATTGTCATCCACATACAGACTGTTTTGCTGTATCACAGCTCTTCATTGTGGCTAGACGTGCTGTTGCATCTAGTTAGGATCGAAATCGGCTGAACTGGTATCAATCGGAGATTCTATCACTAAGCCGTCGGCGCACGAAGGGACGAAAGTGAATGTTAGCTTATTTATTTTTAGATAAACACACAGTGACTGATAGGACTGGATTCGCTTTACCGAAGAGGCTTGCTATAATAACCGAAATAGTCACTCTTTACAAACCCACACTTCTTCCCCAGAGAGCTCAACAGAAATAAATTTTTGTTGTCATCCACAGACAGACTGTTTCGTTGTATCACAGCTCATCGTATTTATTTTTAGTGACTGTGAGAGAATTCGATTCGATTTACCGAAGAGTCTTGCATTATAGCATAAAGAAATGTAATTAAAGTGTTAATATTTTTCTTTTAAAAAAGTATATATATATATATATATATATATATATATATATATATATATATATATAGCAGACTTTGTTCGGTGTAGATATTACTTCCTTAGAGATAACAAGTAGCACCTATTATGTTTTTGTTTTTTTTTAAATGTAGATGCTTTTAAGTAATAAAATATTTCGTTTTCCAGCAGTGCATATATTAACATTTCCACATTCACCTCGGAAACCATTTGTAATATCGTCAATTAAGAGAAAACAACTTAAATGGCATGTAATCATATTACGTTTCTTTTGTGTTCAGTGAATCTTATCTTTTTAACTGTTCTAATGATTTAATGATTGCGCTCGAATTATGGCTTTCAAATATTTTTTTAAAAAAGCTACATGCTTGTTAATTCATTTTAATCCAGTTAAAGAGATGTTTAGCAAGATGGCTGACACGAAATGTGGACATGCTTCTGTGAGTTTAACTGTAACCCTGACAATCGCAACAATAAATAAATCTGCGCGCGCATTGTTGCTCGATCGTTAGCGCTGAAAGGACATAAATTCTTATTCATGTAAGATAAATTCAGTATATAACAACATGATTAAATATTTTAATATGCATTAATTTTTACAAATCATTTATTAAATAAAGGTCATTCGAAGGTTTCGCACGCATGCGCTTCAGAACTACAGCAAATGCGAAGAAATTTATCAATATTTGCAGTACTTTGTGCGTATGCAATATTTCCGACAAGAAAATTTAATTAACTTTTATGTTCGGACTCTATATCTAAAGAGTTATTTAATAGTGTGTTCTGAAAATAACGTATTTCATTATTATGAATTATGAGCTACCCAAAGCAGAATCAAGTTTGCATGGTAAGGAAATTTGTCTCAAATAAGTTTAACACCTATTCTATTAGGCGGCGCTACAAGTAATAATGTATTTCATTGCAATGAATTTTGAGCCAAACAAGCAATTCAAGACCAAGGTTGAATGGTAAAAATCAAACTGACATTAGAATTAGTTGATCATATATTCTAATAAGCAGTTTGAAAAGAAATTACATATTTCACTGCAACTCATTTTTAGTGAACCAACCAGGCAAAATCAATGTTGACTGTTAGAAAACTAGGATTTCTTTAATCTTTTCTTTTACTAGGGTGTATGGAGAGTAATGAATTATTTAATGAATTCAATGAATTTGAGCCAACAACCGAAGGCAGAAAAAAGCATGAATGATAGGGAACTGGGTGCAGTATTAGTCTAACAGCTCTTCTATTTGAAAATGAGTTTTTCAAAATGGGGCACTTGGAAATAAGCGGATCTGTCTTATTGCCAATGGAATAAAAAAAGAATAGGAATGGTTCGACTGCGTTCGCACCATATTATTTCTTCAGATAACTTAGTATTATTCAAATGGCCATCAGAACATTCGCGACTTAATATAAATCCCTAATCAATAAGAGTTTTTAAAAATATGAATCTCAAAAATATCTTTATTAACCGTCTTGTCCGATTTCAGAAAGTTACTTATAAAAAAAACATATTTTTCGCATTTTGCACCATGTACAAGAGACGTGTATAGGACAAGATACCTGACGAAGCCCATCACTCTTCAAGGTTGTTTTTTATTCAGTATTTTCTCTTCTACTAGACTGGTTAACACCTAAGCCAAGGGAAACATTTCGGCGCTACTATTTAATTTTAATGGGTGGGCCAGGAAGAGATAAATTCATACTATTTTCAATTGTATCGTTGCGAAAGTGAACGTAACTAACACGACCTGAACGCGAACTCTGCTCGCCTGATTCCTATACCGATTCGCTAACCGTTACAGTAATCGCTCTGAGGAGCTTGAAATGACATCAGATGCTTTCCTTCTCTTTGTCTCTTGCAGCATTTTTTCTTTTTCTTGTTTTTAGTGGGGGTGGGGCTTTCACCTTTTCCTCAGTTGCAAAATGATTCAGGTTTATTGCATACCTAATTTCAAATATTCTCTAATGGAACCTTTCGCTTCCTGAAGCAAAATGAACGATTATTTAGCATCATCGTTCGATCTGTCATCATTAGCTCTCGGCCATTTAATCGGACCTGTAATCTTCACATTTGTAGGTACCTTCGAGCAGGGCTGCTCTGTAATGAAAGATTATTTATCTGAACATTGATTTCTAGTATCGACGTATTGACAGCAATTCCAGATTTGTATCGATCGTCCAGAAAGCAGAACATAATTGTGTTCAGATGCATCTACGGTCCCTGAAAAACAGTACAACTGCAACATTGTCTGCCTTTTTTTTCTTTCCTGCCGAATAACGTGGTCATTATTATCACTTTTCGGAAAATGAATGGCTGCTTTTTCGTACGGCTATAGTGTACTAATTTCATTTGAAATATTAGAAAAATAAATGGGACCTAAGGTGTAACATACTACCAACTATATTTCGAAGGTGTCGATAGTCATTTCGAGTTGTAACAAAACTTCCTAAAATATATCTACGCACGCAAACTTCAGAAATGCCTTTAGGATGTCTACGCATATTCTTTTCTTCTTCGGGACCTTTCCGGTCATGTCGCTCCACAAGTTCCTGTCCTTTTTAGCTCTCAATAAATTGTGTCTATTTTGTTGTCTATCCTCAACCTTATTCTCCCAACGATTTACACAGGCCGAGGTAAATTATACGCTGTTTTCCCCTAAAATTCTAGACTTCAATGTCCTGTGAGTGTGAAAATTCTCTAACCCTCTTTTATGTTTCCAAGAAACGTCAACTGCCTCTTTATGATGAAAAGTGTAAGTATCGGGGTTTTTTTTTATACATTTTCTCTAAAACTTTGAAGTTGGTTACATATTCGGCCGATGGTATTTTCCGCACCCTTCTGTAGAATCGCAAATCTATCGCCTCAAGTTTCTTCTCTATCTGTGCCGAGATTGTGCATCATTCGTTATATTATATGAGTACTGATATTACATAAGAGTTCTGTACCTTTTCCTTTGTTTCTAAGAAAATTTTCCGGTTTCTTAATACATTGGTTTTCTTTTGGACTCATCATTCGTTAACCCAATGAGGCCTTCGCATTTCGCTGTTCCCTTTTCCATCTTTTGTTAAAACACTTCCCAGATATATAAATTGTTTTACTTACATGACTTTGGTATACAAGCTCTATTACTTAATGATGAAATCATCATCATCATCATCATCATCATCATCATCATCATCATCATCATCATCATCATCGCGAGCAACCGACTGACCGGATGTGGTCGGACGGCCAATCTACAACTTAACACATTAGAGGTTCTA
Source organism: Acanthosepion esculentum (assembly GCA_964036315.1). Lineage (NCBI taxonomy): Eukaryota > Metazoa > Mollusca > Cephalopoda > Sepiida > Sepiidae > Acanthosepion > Acanthosepion esculentum. Next base: position 97,997,762 of record OZ038493.1, on the reverse strand, counting down.
TCTAGATATCTGGTTTGAAAGCCAGGTAAGAATCCATTCATAGGCAGCTCGTCTTTGGCAGTTATACCTGTCGGTGCCCATCCGTTGTCAGGTGTTCCGAATGTCCTTCAACTTTTAGGCTTGTCTTGGTCACAGACACATGGCCGTTGCTTTTACCGGGGACATCCTCCACGCTGGTCGTTTACAGTATACGAAAGGCTCCGCCATGTAATACCCTGTCGTCACCTAACAAGATGCATGGCATGGAGCTCATTTTTTTCATTCTGCTAGATGGCCGTTGACCTTAAAAGAAGTTCATCCGCTCTTTGACAAATCTTGTTTTAAATCCCGCTAGATTTTTCATACTCCACGCGAGAGAAACCTGCTGGGGAATCGGGCGCAGATGTCCCAACCATGGGGTAGGTAGTATTGAGTTTTTAAAAAAAGTCGACCGTAATCTGGATTATCGAGTTAATGCAAACAATCCTTTCCTTAGCTTCGTAGTATGTGCTTCGCCAGGGCTACATACGCTTTTGAATTCAGAGTTTTCCTTCTCTTCGACTGGTTTACAACCGAGGCTATAGAACTATATTTACCCATATGTGTGGGGGATGAGTTGGATTCATATCTTTCCCAAGGGTATTAACATGTAAGTGAATGCAATACACACGACTGGAATTCGAACGCGACTCTTTGATTCCCCAGTCTAAGCCGTAGTTCGTGACTCTACCATGCCTTCTGGGTTAAATGTTGCTAATAACACTCAGTGTGACCTGGCATATGTGACAGAAATAAATATTTTACATTAGTGTTGGCTAATTCAATTACGAATGTAGCTTACGCAGATACATACATCATACAGTGAAAATTAGATTCTTGATATAGTACAGATATAAATCTGCAATGTTATTCATCCTGATCTGGCATCACGGATTCAGTCACTTTCGCGCCGCCGTAACGTAGCTTTCTTCTATGATAACTAGTCTTTATGGATGTAAGCTCACTGCTATGTTAGCGACAAAGTCTCATCATCTTACTGTTGAAATAGCTAGATTTAACTGTAAGATCAATGCGACTAATTTATTCGTTTCGGCTTCTTGCTATCCAGTCAACATTGATCTTCAAATCTTTAAATGAAATGTCAATTATTATTATTATCTTCTGTGTCATTAATTCATATTCTATTATTATTCTTTATCCTTAATAATATTTAAAATTTCTCATATTTTCTCAAACAATGTAAGTCTTCTTATTTGGGGGAAATAATTTGCTTTTAAAAATCCTGAGAAACGGAAGATTATAAAATTATCAAGGAAGCACGAAAGATGATAGAATTCTCAATAATTAATTTTTTTTTTGATAAAACAAAATGTATTTACGTTTAGTTTAAGCATCCAGAGCTTTACATTAATTGAACTTCTCCACAGATAATTATATTTCAATATGTGTTTATCTACGAATTGAAAGAAATACGACGTAAATCCAACAGAATGATTGAATAAGGAACAAATACGAAAACGTTTATAAAATTTAACCTGTTTCGCTTTTATCACATCTTAATTTGTTTTGGAAAATGTGACGGGGAAAAGAATGATTCCGTATTTCAAAACAAACAGTACAGACTTCGAAATAGCAAAACATTCTCTCCCGTAACTCATTTCCCAAAAATACAATTCTGATGAAGCTTAAATAAACTCGAAACACATTGAAATTTACATACGTTTTTCAATTTGTTCCTTAATTACACATCGCCTTATACGTCTCAATGTTTATCATTCATACATTAAGAATGTATCATTAGCCATTTGCATTCATCGTTAATATATTTAACTCCCATAATTTAACTGTCAACATTTTTAATAAGATGCGTTGTTATTCAAGTTAGATGGATATTGTTATGGGATTTTACCTGTAACGACAATGAACTCTTCCTGACACTATAAACACTGCGCCTCTCAAGAGAGACAGATATAACGGAAGTGTAACGAGTCAAGACAATAGTAGTTCACTCGAAACCAGACTGACAGTCATTCTAACACCTTTCAACTTCTTGTATTATTATTCTGTTTAATATATCTTTGTTATTTCTACTCTTGTGTTCGTGTTGTTCTTCCTTGGTCCTAACCTTGGACCATAACAGTGGTGCAAGGATATTGGACCATAACAGATATAGAATGTTTCCCTCAAAACTGGACATAATGAGACAAAGGGAAAGAGATTATACAGAAAAGACGTTCAAATTCCGTCTGGTGGGCGCGTTCAAGACGGACTTACCTTGGATAAATTTAAAATGCATTGATTGATCTCACATGATTCGTGTTACATCAAACTGGTCTTATATGCAATATCACAAAAGAAATAGTATGACAAAATATTATGAGTACTAATAGAGAGAGAATATTTAGAATGGGTGAATTTCAAATCCAGCAGACGTTAAACGTTTTAATAAAATGACAAAAATCAATTTTATTCTTTAGATTCTGATAAGGTTATTTATTAACTCGTCCTTCAAAAATCTAATGTGCTTCTTTGAACAGAGGTTTAGCCATCATTCCAATGTGAAAACGCCTACCAAACGAAGACGAAACGCGTTGTTTTTCCACTTTCTTTCAAGCATTCTATTAAAAAAAAATGAGCAGAAATAAAAAAAGAGAATTTATAACAAAAAACACTTGCTTATTATAAGACTATTTATATTACCATGAGTTAATCCTCAGCCCCCCACCCCAATCGGGATCATAAAGGACTCGAACTCATATCTTATTTTATTTCAATTTAATCTATTTGTAGGTACTTTGAAGTCAGCCCATGAAAGCTTTTCAATTGAAAATTAATAGAAACAGGTGAAAGGAAAGCGTGAAGAAAATAAACTTCATTGTTATAATTAATTTCCCGTCGGGGTTGAGTGTCCTGATTTCGAAGCTCTTTCAACTTCAAAATGCCTACGGTTTCTTGTAATGAGAATCATATGTCGACTGCAATGTATTGCAAAGCATCGGAATATCTCGCCCGTTTATATGCGGCAATATGGTTGCACATTTCCACCGGCAAAGTCTGATCGAATTTTGAGATGCTACTAGGTCAGTAGGAATTTAGTTGTAATGATAGTCCAGACCACGACACCATGTTATTATCTGATTATTTGATTCAAGAAAGAATTACTGAAAGATACTTCAGCAATATATATATATATATATATATATATATATATATATATATATATATATATATATATATATATCTGTGTGTGGAGAGATAGAGAGGGTGGGAGAGAGAAAGGTGAGAGGAGATGCAAGTGTGTGTATATATATATATATATATATATATATATATATATATATATATGTATATGTATATATATATATATATATATATATATATATATATATATATATATATATATATGCATATATATTTATATTGAGAGAGTGAGGTGAGAGGAGAGATGGAAGTGTAGATACAGAGTGAAGGAGGAGGATAGGGAGGTCAGAGAGAGTGAGGTGTGGCAGACAAAGAAGGAGGTAGTGTAAAGAGAGGGAGGAGTAGAGAAACAGAGATAAAAGCAGGGTAGAGAGAGATTGGAGGGTGGTGGGGAGAGAGACAGCGAAAAAAAGAGAAAGTAAAAAACGTATGGAAATGTACTTCCATTGTGAAAAATTATGTTATTAAGCGCCAAAGAAAAACATTCTTATTCGGTGTGAAATTGACCAGAAACAATTCGTTTATTTACATTTAACATTAAGTATGTCTGTTTTCATTGAATTGTTTTCTTACTGTTTATCAACCCATTGCGGCTTATTGAAACCGAAGCCTATTTCGAATTGTAAGGATATTCCTATATCTCGGCGAATATTGCATTAACCATTTTATTGAAGACAGCATTGCTTTTTTTACCATTTAACTAATTGATAGTGGGAAGAGATTGAATTATAGGTTATTTGCGCAGAATTTTATATACGGAGCAGGCTCAAAAGTCTCGTGGGTCGACAGCAATTGTTTTTCGCTACTATTAAGCGTTGGAATATTATGGTTCGACCACGTTTCACGACATAACAGCCTCTGCAAGACCATCATTCAAGGCACTGTTGAAGGGGGGCGAAAACGGTGGCAGAAACGCAAAATCTGATTAGAGTGGACGGATATGACAATGCCAGAACTCATGAAAACCACTAGCGCCAATAGATCATCATGGAGGAGTTTGTCTGATCATTCTACCTTCAGGCTCAACTCCCACGATTGAAGCAGTCAGGGGCCTGATGATGAGGAGTAACATAACGAACAAATTTAATGATAAAATAAATAATATAAAGGCTTGCTCTAAACAGTCGATTGAGCGACTAAAATAAATTCTACTATGTAAAGAAAAAACTGGGATTTAAAGTTGTGATTAAATGGCCTTTCTTAAAGAAATACAGTGACTTTTTTCTCGTAGTTTTCAATGCTATGCTCTGCCATCAGTTGAGGTCAAACGCAAAGTGAAGAATGTTGTGGTTAAGTCAGTAAGTTAAATGCCATACGTGATATACTCTTAGGCGATCATGTATCATTCGATACATGAGTGATGAGGCAGATTTTACCTCAGTAGGTTACCATTTCTTTCTGCGGTAGACTGGTTACCAACCAAGGCTGTCCTGCTATTCACCCCAAGAGATGGTTCATAGCTTTCCCGAGGGTAACTGTGGCAAGTGAATCTAACGAACTCGACTGGAATTCGAACTCAGCTCTCCCGAGTTCTCACTGCGAGCCGATATCCATTACACCACAACACACATCTTTGCCACATGTTGCGGTAAGGAAGGACGAATGAGGAATTTCGGGAGTAGGGATGTGACGAAGGCTGGATATGCCACATTTTGAAGCGGCTTTACGAAAAACAAATTAAATTTAATTTCTGTCATGTCCAGAGAATTTGGTTAGCAACTGGTCGTTTCTGACTCTTCTTCACCTCTCAGATTCAAAATGTTAATTACTAATATTGACTTTATAACTAATCATCCTGATTAGTCGTGAATGAATAGAAATTTCCATCGACCAGTTACTTTCTTATTTTGGTCTCAGGGATAACTCTTCTTTTTTTTTCTTCTTCTTCTGACTTAGCGTGACATGAGTTTGAAGCACCGGTTCCTGTACCATCACCGAAGTTAAGCAACGTCAAGCCACTTTTGCACGTAGATGGGTAACCACTTGGGAATAACAGGTCATGTCACTTTCGATGTGCGGTTCGTGTAATAATAACCCTCGGAATTGGAAATCGAACAGCAGAGTTCAACACCAACACCCATGTGAAAGGTATTAATCTACCTCTTCTCCACCATCTATGGGTTAATTAGTAAGACTTTTCTCGCTAAACTGTTATTTATCGTACCTACGAGCATTAAAGGGTATGTCCCAACTCCGCATAAATACAATGGACACCATTGTAAGTTGGGGTAATATGCTGTCTAAGTAGGCCACCACTAGCAGTGGATTACCTATATCACGATTTCATTCTTTCTTTCTGTTATATACCGTACCTATGAACACTAATGTGAATGTCCCAAATCTCATAAATGCGTTGAACCCTATTGTAAGTGAGGTTAATAAGGTGTCTAAGTAGTCCACCACTAGCAGTGGTTTACTTATTTCATGCCGCTGGCGAGTATTGTATTTTGTTGATGTTATAAAGATTACCACTTCATTTCCAACCTCCGTTTTGATTATTCTTCATTCAGTAACACTTGCTAGGTTACAACATAAACCATTATTAGCGCTTATATATTCTATACGTATTTCTTGGGTTTACATAACCTTTAAAGTTTTGCTAAGCCGTAGAAAACGAATAACCAACCAACAGTCTTCTTCTTCTTTTTCTTCTTCTTCTTTTTCAACTTTTTCTTCTTCTTTTTCTTCTTCTTTTTTCTTTTTCTTATTTTTATTTTTCTTCTTCTTCTTCTTCCTCCTCTTCTTCTTCTTCTTCTTCTTCCTCCTCCTCTTCTTCTTCTTCTTCTTCTTCTTCTTCTTCTTCTTCTTCTTCTTCTTCTTCTTCTTCATCTTCTTCTATCTGCCGTATGCAGCAGATCAGGTTATAAGTTATTACGGATCTGCACAGCTTCTTATCTCTGAGGTTTTTATTCCTGCTAAGATGCATAACCCTCGTTCCGCTATCTATTCACAAATGCTCGGTCAGTAATTGACTCTCTAACTTCATCTATATTTTTTGCCCTCACTGTGCCCTGTGTGCGTTATCTTTACCAAACCCTCTTTCCTTATTATGTATACAAATAATTTCAGCCGCCATTTCCTTGTTATAACTATGTGTGTTTTTTCTTTCATTTTCTTGAGGTCTCCCTTGTTGCTTATTCGCTCCGTGTATGGAATGCTCAGCATCTTTCTGTCGAAACACTTTTCTCCTCCATCTAGTTCTTTTCCCATCTGTAAGGAGATTGTCTAGCGTTCCCTACTATATTATATATATATATATATATATATATATATATATATATATATATATATATATATATATATATATCAAACAATAAAAATATTAACATTTAAAATATCCAGACACACTGTGTTGTATATTAATATTCTTTCATTTTTATTATTTCAGTTAGATTCCTCGACTAGTTTCGACCAGCATGGCCATCATCAAGAGAAAAAAAACATATATATATATGTGGTGATGGACTCACGTATTCAACGTTTGAGGATCAAACCAAGTAGCCCAGTTCCTAGCATATATATATATATATATATATATATATATATATATATATATATATATATATGTAACATCCATGCAGCAAAATACTACAGCTCGTACATTTGCATTTATTTTAGTCAACAAATTGGTGTGCCTAGTTAGATTATATCTTTGTCAACCTTTGAACATTTTAGACGGCATATATATATGTGTGTTTGTGTGTGTGTGTGTGAGTATATACATATATATATACATACATATATATATATATATATATATATATATATATATATATATATATATATATATATATAATGAAAATAATAATATATACATATATATATTGGGTCATCCCATAAGTTCTGTCCTATTTTTAACTTTTTGTTAAAATGACCGAAATTTAAAGAGTATTTTATAATGTCTAATGGAGCTGAACATTATTTTTATGTTTAGATGCATTTAAACTGATCAAATTTTATTTCAGAGAACAATAAAATTAAATTTCTTTTTATTAAAAAGCTGATAACATGGAAGTACCCAAGAATCATTTAAGGTACATAATGCTTTATGAGTTCAAGAAAGGAAACTCAGCAGCCGAAGCGGCTAGAAACATTCACTCGGTTTATGGAGAGGAATGTGTGAATGAAAGAACTTGCTGAAGAAGATTTTCAAAATTCGGAGGTGGAAATTTCACCCTTGAAGATGAAGATTGAACCAGACGTCCAGTTGAGTTTGATGAAAAGCTTCTTGAAGCAGCCCTTGAAGAAAATCCTGCTTTATCAGTTGAGGAATTGGCAGTGGTTCTCAGTTCAAACCATACAACTGTTCATCATCATCTTCAACAACTTGGAAAAGTTCCTAAACTTGGAAAATGGGTGTCTCGTGAATTGTCTGAAAACAACCTCAAATCCCGAGTTGACATCTGCTCTTCTCTCCATTCTCGCCAACTTGTTTCACCTTTTTTGGATAGACTTGTGACGAAAAACGGATCTTTTATTTAAAATGTTAAGCGTCGTAGACAGTGGCTTGCTAAAGAGAAAGGACCCCAGCCGAGAAGGGAACTTCATGGGCAAACGGTTCTTCTTTCAATCTGGTGTGATTGACAAGAACAATCCACTTTGAATTCTTACCACCTAATGCAACAATTACTGCTGAAATATACTGTCAGCAATTAGAGCGTTTGAACCAAGTTTTGAGGAAAAAAGACCTGCTCTAGTGAATCGAAAACGGGTGAATGTTCATCAGGACAATGCGCGACCACACACAGCAAGAATCACGTCACAAAAGATCGAAGAACTTGGTTGGGAGAAAATTCCTCATCCACCTTATTCTCCCGACCTTGCTCCTTCAGACTACCATTTGTTTCGTAGCTTACTGAATCATTTGGAAGAAACAGCTTTTGTAACACAGGAAGAGGTTAAAACTGACATTTTTGAGTTCTTCGAATCAAAGCCAAAAGAATTTTACAGTAATGGAATTAGTAAGCTTGTTAATAGATGGAAGGAAGTCATAGATAATCAGGAAAAGTACATTGTTGATTGAATCTGTAATTAAATGTAATATTTGGTAACTTGTTTTCTTTATTCAAAATTCGGACAGAACTTATGGGATGACCTGATATATATGATGAAAATAATAATAATATATATGATGAAAATAATATATATATATATATATATATATATATATATATATATATATATATATATATATATATATATTTATGTATATATAATTGGTTTTACCCTATATGGTTACTGGGTGCGGAAGAGTTAAGAACAGAAACATTAATAGAGCCGGATGAGAAAATCCAGAAGTGCGAGCAAAGAAAACCTTCACATAGAACTTACGGTTCAAATGTAAATTGATTAAATCTCGACGCCAGACTACTACTACGCTTAAATCTAAAAAGAATTGGTACCATAGCGAACAGCTTATCCGAACAATTACCTTGAAAGTATTATAGAAAATCACAGAGGCAACCGTGCCGCAGTGGGAAACAGGACTGATAATATTCCTGATTCTTCGTTAGATTTTATCAAGGAACTTAAGGTGCATATATATATATATATATATATATATATATATATATATATATATATATATATATATATATATATATATGGTGGAAGTGCCAGTTAATGTGGGCTCTAAGTTAAAACGTTTGATGTTCTCCTACCAATCAACCAAGGTAGATACTTCACTATGTACTAGCGAAATATTTCACACATTTCCTCTCATGCAATTTTAGCATACCAGTGACGAGCATATTTAGATGCCGGAATGGAACCCAACGAAAACACGGATTCCTCTCTTTGTTCATGGTCATTAGGCGAAAGGGTAAATGAACTGCCCTGATCGACATTCCGTTTTGCACTACCTTGCATACAAACTAGCCTTAATGTCGGCTTGAATCTTAAGTTGAAGTTTTTATCAGAAACCCAGGGCCAATCCATCATAAAAGAATAAAAATAGACATGTAAGCCTTCTTACAGAAAGTATCATAACTATTGAATATGATTAATTGCTTTCTACGAGGTCTATATATACTCTCCACATCAATCAATCGGCTGAAAGATGTGGTAACATTTCACGAAACGTCATTTTTGTTTTTCCTTCTTCACTATTTTCTTGGAATGCAGAATGAAATTACAAGTTTCGGGGATCCATTTCTTTCTTAATTCGTATACTTCCTCTCTGTATGTCGAAATGTATTCTTCTAACACGAATTGGACGGACTCCTTTCATTGCTTCAACCGGCGTCAGCGCACGTCAGTCATTTATGAAACTGATTCAGTTCTGTAAATCAATGATGTTTTTGTCCACGTAGTATTTCTTTTTTGGCCGAAGCAAACATCTGAAACTGTTGCTTCCACTGCACTCACTACTATTATGACTACGTCTACCAATGCCACCGACAGCAGTAGATATACTCATCCTCCTAGTTACACTACTGTCCTCATCTTTATTGCCATATTGAAGACGTTTCGGAAGTTGTACGCTCCGGCCTTCTTCAAGTCGAATTTTCTCGATAAAGTTCTGTTTTTGTTTTAGCGGTGTTGCTTAATTTAATGGTATTGGAGATTTATATGATCGTTTAGCTAGCGACGATGATAAAATGGTGAGGTGAGAAGCTAGCGAAAAAGTGTAAAATTAATTCCCTTAAGTAACATATACGATCTACTGGTTGAGATGCTAGAAATATGGTCGGTTCATTTTACTGACGTCGGAATTGTTCATCTTATCCATTGGCTATGTTTATTTTTCACATGCACCACCACAACAAATCTAGATGACCATAGACTGAGAGCAGACTCATGGAGGACGCCTGCCCAAGTTTTTGTTCCCTCTCCTGTAACCAGGTATTTAAATCACAACTCTTTGGGTCAACTCGCTTTCTGGATTACACAAGCTGCGACTTTATTCACAGGGAAGCAACATTACGGCGATTTGTGATGCCATATCAGGACTAATAAAATTACAGTTTCTTCTTTGTGTTTTATCAAGAATCTTTTAATATATTGCAGGAGCAGCAGATCAAATGTGACAGCAATATTCAAACCAAGGACGAATTGTCGACATGTAAATATGTAAGATAGATTCTGAAGAGAAAAATTGTCTAGCGAATAAACTTTATCAGCAGCAAAATTAGCAATTGATTCGAAAAACTTCATGTCAGATGATAACGTTAGTCCGAGAAGGCGAAATAAGTCATTCTACTAGGGGTTAGCATCATCCATGCGGATAGATGGTAAAATGAGTTCTCTCAGATGATTAAAATAGAGATTGTTTTTTTTTAGAGGGGCTGAAATGAACAAGCCACTTCTTGCCCCATTTAACAACAGATTGTAGATTGTTTTTTAGATTTATCGAACCGATTAGACATGCTATTAATACAGGAGTAAATATGTGTGTCATCAGAAGAGATACCGACTTGAGAACTGATGACATCATGAAGATCATTTCTGACAATTAGAAAGAACGTAGGTACAACAATAAAGCCTTCGGGAACACCTGCATTTATGTAAAATGATCTTTATTTTCTTTTATTTAGTAACAATTTACTCACCACCTTTCCGTCTTTGATGGAGAGGAACGACATGCAGGACATATCAGAGACGCTGTTTAATTACGTTGAGAAAAAGAAATAATGAAAGAAAGAAAGAGAATAGAGAAGAGGCGTGTTTAACATTTGTTTCAGTGAAATGGGGAACCTTGCCTATTTCAACTCTTTTGATTTGTACCCTCTTACTTCTTTAAATAATGAGTTACATTCATACTTATGATCGTTATTTTAATATTTCCTAACGTTGCTCATCTCAAATATTTAACGATGCAACAAGGGAATTTCTACAAGAAGCTTATCCAATCATTAACTTGCGATTCACCAGAAAACCCAAATGAAAATAAAGGAAACACTGAACATTTCAGTAGTATTTCTCATTATTATTATTATTATTATTATTATTATTATTATTATTATTATTATTTCCTTTGATTTCTGTTGTATACACATTTCCTCTGGTTCCCAACAAAAGACTTAATGTCAGAAATGGCTTCATGTCATTTTTCATTGATTATTTGTGTAAAAATTACCCTAACATTGCACACATTTTAGATAGATAAAGCCCTTCGTAATATGTGAGCTGTACTTATTTCTTTAAGGCATAAGCTACCTGAAATCCCTTCAATGAGTTTACTAACCGAGGCCAAACCTTAATAGATTACTTATTAAACTATAAATGACAAGACGAAGAACAATGTTCACTATATGACAGTAGTCACTACCAACAGAAAACACAGAGAGACAGAGACACCTTGGGAAAGATTCGAGAGGGACAGAAGACCGTCTCGCATCAACTCGTAATGCAACTGTTAGACTGTTAACCTCCAACTAACTTCGCTTCATCTTTGTCTCGCTCGTCTATAGCAGTTTACAACCAGAATAAAATTAGCTTACTGCTACAAAATTTCATGTTTTTATTTCGTGGAAACGATCTGGCTAGTTTTTATTAAGCCACACGCGTTTCACTGGAAGACAGTGCACGATAAGAAGAAACCTGGGGTGTGGTCTGAACTGCAGCACTACAGGACCTCGTCACGATTCTAGTAGTTCCCAATTGGGTTTAGTATAGAAAGCGAGTGATTCAGCGAGTTTAGCGAATCGCTACTCGGATCACACCATCCTAAAATGTGTATACATGTCACGAGCGTTAGAACCGCCATTGGTTAGCTCTTACTGACTCATTTGCAACCGACAGCCGAACTCGGTCGGCTTTCGTTCCGGATGCGGCAAGTTTTGACTGACGTAGTCGGCTCAGTAGAACTCGCGTGCAAGTTGCAAAAATTAAATCACAAGGTTGTGTTTAGATGCCCCTTTCTTGCAATTTCTATATTCATCTCATCTCATATTTTAAAGGTCTGTCAAGTTATTGTATTTATCAGATGCGAAGTTCATGTCTCTGAGATTTCACTCGCGATTTTTGAATACCTCTTATAATAAATGCCTTATTGACTGCTGTAATGTGGTGTATGATGAATTCCTAGAACACTGTAATATTGTTACTATTTAACTGTTTTTCAGTTTTCGTCAACACATTGGTATATCTTTTAATGAACTGCTATACTTTATGATATCTGGACATATTCATCAGAGTTACGATATATTAGATGGTCAGTTGTTTCCTATGTGTTTATAAAATAATAATAATAATAATAATAATAATAATTATTATTATTATTATTATTATTATTATTATTATTATTATTATTATTATTATTATTATTATTATAAAAACGTCTTTTTTATCTACATTTTTTACGATATTGTGCCTGATCATATCCGATGACCATTGGGCAAGCAAAGAATGCGGTATTTCTTGTTTCCATTTAATTAAAAAAAACATACAGATATTAGCAAAATAAAATGCTATTAGCACCAGGTATTTTTTGTTGAGTTCCTTTCTTTATCAGTCCCAAAGCTTCAACCACAACAAGAACAGTTTTAAGTTTTATGTACCACAATCTTTTCTATTTCCATCTGCAGGACTTTACACTTGTTTATTTTTCCAAAAACCTTCGCAGTTTTCTTTTTTGTCACTTGGGAGACTCTTGTTAATCAATGGAGAAAAATTTTCTTTTCTGTTTTTGATAATAATGTCTGGGGGATTGTGCTTGTATTGTTCGAAAAATCCCAGAGGATGGTAACATCTGCTGCCTTAAGTACAGACCCAATATGGCTACCATACCAGTTTATTGCTACCATACCAGTTTGTATCCCGCAGTGATGGCAGATCTTCAAATACAGATATTGACCTACACTATCATGACTGTTTTCTTAATCACTGGATGTGAGTATTAGATAAAGTGATGAAGGGTTTGAATGTATTGGCCACAGGACTTGAATTTTGGTTTCGCAGTTGCGTATAAAGCAGGCTCTTGTTCTGTGCAGCAGTGATAGGCTATTCAGTCTCTGCGTAAAATCCTGATCTCCTTAGCCACTGCTAGGTTGCAGATTGATCAACATCACCGTTTTCACTTCGGAGAAAGATTGGATATGCAGAATCTTTTGCGTCTAGCTTTGTTCTTGTTGCTTTTGGCCTAGGTTTTCGCTTCAGTTTTCTTGCTGATTCTTTGAAAGTTGTAACTACTTTAGTGCTATTTTCCTGATTATTATTATTGTTGTTGTTGTTGTTGTTGTTGTTGTTGATGATGATGATGATGATGATGATGATGATGATGATGATGATGATACTATTATACAAGTTATCGTAAAAAATTACTGGCAAATTTTGTTCATGCCACCTAATCCATCCTATCTGAATATACCACGACAAACTCCTACCATTAAGCAACTAGAATGTGTAGAAAAAGAAGCCTATTTCAAAGATAATCTCAAGGATAGAACAACATTAATTTGACCAATATAAAATTACTCCCAGAAAACAGATGTCTACTACGGAACAAAGTGCATGTGTTTACGTAGTTATTTCTTTGTTTGTGTTCATTACCTTTAAACAAACATTTACGTTTACAGTTATCGCTAAAGTTCTACGACGCAAAGATGTATCAGTTGATTCCTCCATGTGGAAACGATTACAGCTATTCATCAGCTCGCTCGGAAACAAACCAATGTGGTTATGAGCAGAGTTAGGCGACGGGTAATGGATCTCAGAAGCGATGACAATGATATGCATAACAAGTCGCTTTCGTGTCGATAAAGAAGTTCACAGAGAAGATTTTCCTGACAACCTTGTCACTGCGAAGAAACTAATAAACAGTGGTTTCGAATGTAGAAACTTGCATAGTAGAACGATAAAATGATCCCTTTATCTGTTGTCGCTTTTGTAGAAATATCAGCCGGTACTATTTTCGGATCCTTCCTCATCTGTTATATATTCCGGTAATGATCGTTGTAAAAACAAATTACACATATAAATATTAGATTTTCAATGACTCTGAGAGCGATGCCCTCGGGAGTTCTAAACTCCTGATAAGGCCATCCTTGGCAGACACGTCGAAGGCGATATCACATAGTAAGCGCGGCCACCTCCAAAGCCCTCAAATTTGGAACAAGCAGATGATGTTTACAATATATCTCAAAGTTTGAACCAACTGCATTA
>OZ038493.1:97920979-97978479 GCA_964036315.1 Acanthosepion esculentum | reverse complement strand
AACATTATTATAAAATTATTACATTGTATTATGAACATTCACTATTAAATTATTACATGATTATATTAGTGCATTACATTATAATATTATCTAAATATTACATTGCATTATGAGATTTCATTATTAATTTATTGCATAATTATATTAGTGCATTACATTATAACATTATTATAATATTATTACATTGCATTATAGGAGTTTATTATTAATTTATTTCATAATTATACTGGTGTATTGCACTATAACATTATTATTAGATTATAACATTGATCTATGAGATTTTTATTAATTTCTTACACGATTATATTAGTGTATTACATTATAACATTAATATTAGATTATTACATAGCATTATGAGATTTCATTATTAATTTATTGCATTATATTATTCTATTATTTTATAACATTATTATTATATTTTTACATTGTGCTATAAGATTTCTTTTTTAATTTCTTACATGATTATATTATAACATTATTATTAAATTATTACATTGCATTATGAGATTTCATTATTAATTTATTACATGATTATATTTGTGCATTACATTATAACATCATTATTAAATAATTATATTGCATTACGAAATTGAATTATCACTTTAATACATGAATATATTGCATTATGAAATTATAACGTTAGTTTATTACACAGATGCATTTGAATAAAGTGATTTATTGCAAGCAAGATTAGAATATTTCACAATTCCGTTGGCTTTCGAGAAACCAAATACTTATCCTGATTCATGCCAAATCTTATTCGATCAATCGTTTGCATCAAGGCGAAGACAAGTCATTGTCAATGATTCATTCAAAAGACCTTTCCGACAAAAGCTAACAGGAAAGGGCTGATGACTTCATTGATTTGTAAATAATGCAAAAAGGAAGACACATAGCTGGATAAAAAACATCTTCGAAACAGCAGTTTCACGCATTTCGAAATGAACTCCTCACGATTAAAATTTATAGGCTAACCCTAAAATTTGGACAAATAGGCAAATATTCAACATTTTATTGAATTGAGATATTAACAAATAACATCTTCAATATGATTTCCATCAGTGGGTGCCTCATATTTACAGCCTAATACCATAGCCAAGCTTAGAAAATCACTAGACTTACATTGAAACGTTTGATTGTAATTATAGAGAGGGTTTGAATTTTAAAATCATTGGTGATTATTTTGCATTAGAGCTACATTTTATTGATTTTTTCAAATCTTTTTAGAAGTGATTCCTCTTATTAATACGAATAAAATTGATAACCACTTCTTAAAGAATTATAATTACTTTGCTTTTATTTACAAAAAACATATTTGAAACTGTTCAGGTCATTGATAACTACGTAAATTGGAAGAGAACAAAAGACAGAAATACGCTGTTATCAAGGACGTAAACAATTTCGAACTTGACATTTGTAAATAAAAACAAAGTACAAATAACTATGTAGTCAAGAACCTATTTTCATAGTATGATCAGGAATCCCATTTTAATGATAAAAAAATCAATATTTTTCCATTCAGAAAAATATATTTTCTTCTATTAAGATTTTACTTCCAACAATTTTCCGTATTTTTTTTTCAGGTACGGACCAGTAAATTTACGTAGATCCTAGTTAAACTGAAGCTTTTGCAATTGTCTGGCACAGACAGTCAAAAGAAAAGAAAAAAAGCTCGCTCGGAGAGAAAAATTCAATTTTCGTCCGCACATTTGTTTTATTTTCTTTATTTTTTTTAATCAAGTCTTGAGAAGATGTTTGCTGTCACACGCTGGAAGGCCTTCAGACTGTGACGGTCGATTAAACCACACAATCAGTGAGCGTGATGAGAGCCTGCTAAATACACACAGACGCTGTCCGGGGACCAGCAAATTGGAAGATGAAAATCTGTCAATTAGAGGGGCGAAGAAAATGGAAAAAAAAAATACTTTTTTTTGGAAAACTGTCCTTGCGTTTATTGAATTGAAATTCACAACCATACATACAAATGCACCAACTATTTGGCAACATATACACTTCCTGGGCAAACAGTAGAAGAAAACCTAACGTGATGTTACGCGGCGAGTGCCAAACATTTTACATTCTCATTACCCTTCCAGAAAATACCGAGCTCATTAAAACATCAGCTTCCAGTCTGACACAGAAAAGGACACAGAACGGCGAGATCCGTGCCGGAGAAAACGAATTTTTTGGAGGTGTTCACTTGAAACTGAGGAACAACAAATTACCATAGTCACCGCCAGCATGTCTGTGCGGTGATTATGGTAATACAAACAAAATTTAAAGCCAGTGCTGTAGTTGGGGTCGTGATTAACGAAGGCGAAACCATCGTACAAACTATTCTTACATAACATAAATGTGAATGTAATCGCTTAATCACAGTGTTTGAACATGATGGATAATCTCTGGATTAGTTGTGATGACCCTACATGTTTATATGCAATGATGAGACTCCATGTGGAATATGTGCCCTCGGTCCACGGGCTGTAATTACTTTTGGATTTAATCTTTAATCAAAGGCAAATATAACGCAAGTGAGCTGCTGCTTGTAACATCTTATTTACTCTTGAAGACTTGGTAACACTATTTTGACTTCACGGTGATTCTTCAGGAATCGCTTATCTATCATCAACCATTCATATCTGTTTTTGTGCAAAAGTTTAATATCAGGGCGATTGCTCTCCAAGTTCTTTTCAGTTAAGACAGTTACATCCAACATGCTCTTCAGTTGCTTTTTCTATTTTAGTGACGGTGGTGACTGCTTGTACGACTTCATTGCGCACTCGACGGCAGTGTAACTTGCAGAGAAAACAATGTATTCCGAGGATAAGATTGCCATTGCCTGTACACTTTATGAGTCAGATGAATGCTGCTACAACACAATATGACTGCTCACAGCCTGCCCAAGTCTAAATAAGCGGTTGTATCACTAGGTTACTTAATGCAATTTGCTCATAAATCATTCTCTTGTGCTGCAGAGATCATCACATCGGTTTCCTTATTTAAAAACCGATTTCTACTATGCCGGATCTGCCACGTCTGAGGTCCTTGAGAACATTATTTCTGCAAATCTTTTCACTTCCTTTTCAGCGACGTCCTCATCATATATTCTCTTCCAACCAATATATTCGAATATTACCTGAGTGTAAATGCAATTGGAAACGGTATAGACAATTTCTGGATCACTGGCGGGCTACTAGACGTGTTAATGAAATGTTGGGTATGTGTTTGGAGGATCATCCTTCGACCACAGGCTAAAATTATTTTTGTCTATTCTTTAGCCAAAAGTTTCTTTTATACAAAAGATAAAAGAAACGCATGCACTTAAAAAGAATTTAATTCCCCAAAACATGTCCAATATTGAATATAAAACCACAAACAGATTTATAAAAGTGAACTATTTTATTTCATTAGTAATCACGTTCACACAGGCATATATATATATATATATATATATATATATATATATATATATATATATATATATATATATATATGTATGTATGTATGTATGTATGTATTAGGATGTTACACTGAAAACATGTCAAAATCGCTACACAATCACAGTCGTATTTCGATACGTATCAATGTATCTCATCAGGCGAATGTAAATTACGAGCGAGTGAACGATTTTAATTTAGATTTAAAAGCAACAATCGCCTGATGTGATCCATTGATACGCATCGAAACACGACTGCAGTTGTGTCACGGTTTTGGCATTTTTTCGGCGTAATATCCTTTTAAATTAAATTTTCGAACGCTGGAATTGTACTCTATTATTCTCATCCTACCTGTATATATATATATATATATATATATATATATATATATATATATATATATATATATATATATGATAAATCCTAATGAGCCAGGTTCTACCTACCTAGTTTTCATCACATGGAGTCATCAAGGTGAACTACCTGGCTCATTAGGGTTTATTTATTTTACGTTTGGTCTACTTATTGTATACAACATTCTTAGTTTTAACTTATTACTCGTTGGTGTTTTTTTTTCTTTGTACCAGAGATTTAAGGTACTGGACGATTTTTATCGCTCTGTCCTGAGGTTTCTAATTCTTTCTTTTTTTGCCTAATTTTTTCCTGGTATACCAATTTGTCCTATCCAGGTGTTTTCATCCACCGAATCTAAATAGATTTACATTATATATATATATATATATATATATATATATATATATATATATATGTGTGTGTGGGTAGTAACGGTTAGAATGGACTACAGCAATCAATCCTAAAATTGGACGAAAAAATGGCTTTAATTACCTTCCCAGACCAAAACAATCTATTAAATAAACGATCTAAACTAATCTGAAAAAAGTTTTAACACATTACTATGACATCGAAAACCGAAAAGAAATGAATAAAAAATAAAATAAAATAAATAAATAAGAAACAAAAAAATCAAATTAACCCAAATAAATGAATAAATAAACAAACCACTCCCGCCAAAATAACCGTCAGAAAGGACTACTCACAATGCACCACTGACACGTATGTATAAATAGTCGAGAAAAGATACAACACACATGGTCTGACGATTTCTTCTAGCATGGAACAGCCTGTCGCCTCTGAGTGTTGGCTTCAATGTTCAATGTTCACTTGAATATATATATATATATATATATATATATATATATATATATATATATATATATATATATATACACACAAATGAACATTAAGGAGACGATTCCACGTAATTTACTATTTCGTACATGACTGGCCATGCGAAGATGTGGCAAGACTAATTTTTTTTCTCGCAATATCAAAGTATGTCTGACATTTTAGAAAAGAACACTCCGTTTTACACTTCTGTTATTTTCCCATTCAGTGTCTTCTTTTTCTATTGTTTTTCAACGTAACACATATCCAGCTCATCATAGGCTGAATGCTTGTGACACTGATAATATTTCTTCAGCTATTTTAATGTTTTCAATAAAACCAACCCCGCACGCATTGAGAATGACCCGGAAGGTCGTAGCATATAGAGGCAGAGATTGAGACGGTAGATGGTGGCGAAATCTGCATCTTAAAATAAAGGTGTTTCATGAAGAAGGATTATATATATGGGTGTTTCATTAAGACGGATTAAGACAGCAGTAAATAAATCAGTGTTATTGGAAAAAGTGTTTATTTCTCTAATGGATCATATCATTTAGGTCATGGCAATTATGTTGTATAAAATAATATCACCCAAACGTCCATCAAATCTGAAAAAATATTAAGAATATCATTAGACGCTTAAATTAATTCTCATTAAAATCGGTCGAAGTTATCGGAATACATTTTACATATAAGTGCGCTGTCTTTATACATATATATTTTTCCACCAACAATACACACTACTGCAAATTCTCAGCAACATAGGTCTAGAATATATTTGGAAATAGTCTAGCATTTCACTGATTAGTCCAGTCAAATTAAGATGAAACGTTGTTTACAGGCAGAATTCGGTACCATTAGAAGCGCAAAAACATCTACTAACGAAATTGGAAACTCCTCTCTCGTCCTTGGCGAAAAATATTGATAGAAATGTCCGGAGTAGATTTAGTTTTAATTCTATGATATCATATACTTTATTTGTATCCTGTCTGGTATATTTAAGTATTTACAACTTTTCCAATTATAACAGAAATAAGTACATGGAACTATAGGTGTCGTATGACTAAATTATAGACTAAAACATAAACAAAATCATTTCATCAACTGTATTACATATGATAGGATTTATCTGAGCCCGACCTGCCAAATATATCTTTTATCCTTGCTATCATAAACACTTTATTGCTGACTGTGAGCATTTATCTTTATTTTTTACATAACAAATTAATATTCCTAAGTGGAATTCGTGCACTTAACTAATTGCAAGTAGCTAATCTTACCTGTCCTTTGTTCAGCTATGAAATGGTTACTTTTATGTGCTTTCAGCACGTGGACGATCATGGCTCTCCACAATTTTCTATCTCTCTAGACCTTTAGCAGTGTTTCTCCCTTTACCAAGCCCCGTTTTCTCAATCATTCACATTCAATTTCATCAGGTAGCTGTTTCTCTGTCCTCATATCTCGCTTCATTGCGACATACCATGTAAGGGTTAATTTTTCTTTCTCATTATGTGTCCCAAAAATGTCAGTTGTCTCTTGCTGATTCTAAGTATAATTGTTTTTTTTCTTACCATTCTCTTTAAGTCTTCCTTGCTTCTGACTCGCTTCGTCTATGATATTCTCAGTATCCTTCTGTAGAACGACCTTTCAGTTGCCTCCAGTTTCCTCTTCCTATGTAGTGATATTGTTCAGCATTCACTATCATACAAGAGTATTGATAAAACAAAGCATTTCTGAACGCTTTTGTTTGTTTCTAAAGGAACTTTCCCGATACGTAGAACGTTATTTGTTGCAGAGACATAAGCGCAAATACCCTTGTAAAATGTAGCAATCTTTTTCCCCCACAACTATGTGTTAAATAGTACGCATTGCATCGGAAAAGTCAAAAAGATTGTGAATGCAATATTCAATCCCATGTAAAACATATTCTTACAAAGTAAAATATAATTTGCTTTTAATAATACGAAATTCAAGCCCGTAAAAAACATATTAGGTTTTTGAGTCAGCGCTTATTCGGCATGATTATTGTTAGAGCAGATGTCAAAATTTTAAAATCAGAAATAAGAGAAGCGTCAGGTAGAACTGGCAACTATTCTGACAGTGATTACCACGCAAAGGATAAAGAGTGCTTGCCCGATGTGTTGATGTTTTCTGTAAAAGTGATTCGTTCTGAATTAATGTCAACTATCCTTGTCTATCCACTGCCATTTACATTGAAAATTGTCATTGATTTTTCATCAATTTTTCTGATATATTAAAAGAACAGTTAGGATGTTATATTAGACATTGCAGTTGGTTCCCAAAAACGTATATCTCTCATGAGTTTTGACTCAAACTAATAAATATATATTTTATTGTCATCCACGTGGAAAATGAAATCGGCGGACCGGTTTCAAATTTCGGCTTAACAAAGATTTGGCAGAAATTTGTACCGTCAAACCACTCATCAAAAAGCTTGATTAGATTTTGAAATAAAGAACGCATTTTCTGCAACTAGAATAACTGGGCAACATGCATTTCAGTAAATTGATTTTGTTGGCTCTGATGACAACACGTCGGTCAGAGTGTATATTCATAATAATGGTGATAGCTGCCTCCTTGTAAGGAAACATTCGGCATTAATTGAGCGAGCAGCTTCTACTGCTTTAGGTTGATATTTATGAAAACTTTCTCTTAAGGCAATGTTTCTTTTTTGTAAATGAATATGAAGATTGTTATATTTACCTTTAGGATGAATAGAATAGCCGAATGCGCTTGGATATATAGAACATTTGGAAAATTTTCACACATTCTCTGTACAGATAGGAAAACACTTATACGAAACAAGAAAAATTGAATAAAAAGCTTAATCGCAGTTCCTTGTCAATTGTCTTAAATAAAACTTGCACAGTCGTTCGTTGTCCAAGTTCGCAATGACCTGGAAGCTATTGACGGGGATTCTACAGCAGTAGCTGAACGTGAAAGGTCTAGTAAAGGTCCTGCTACCAACAGAATAGCCATATTTGTAAGGTGCAAACATCTATCAAGAAGAGCCCCCAAAAATCAATGAACGTCATTGCTAATAGTCACAAGTTTTCAAGGCATTCTATAGCAAGATTTGTGCATGAGGACCTTCGATACAAGACATGTGATTCGGAGAGGTCGTTTCATGTATGCAAAGACAAAAGATAATCGTCTGACTCGCGCAAATTGCTTGTTGAGAAAGTTGGCTCATGAAAAGCCTGATATTAATTGGTTTATCACTGAGAAAAAAACATTGATCAGGACCGTATGGTCAAGAGAAATAATGGAAAATGATTATTCAGAGATCCTAACGGTGACTAAAATAAATGTGATGGCAGTAATAGCAGACAATATTAGGCTAGCTAAATATATTGCCAGCTGGTAATGTCAGTGTAGAATGCAAACATTTTAATATTCACCATTAATCTTTCAACATTACTGTTCAGCAATCAGTTTTCATATACTTCTTCACCTAAGATAGGCAGTCTCTTTGTGATGTTTGAATATTAAAAGGCTTCTTTAATGCTTTGTCGTTTCTCACGGTTTACATTAGCGACACCAGTTTCTTCAAAACCTTCTTTCGAGTCAATCCGGCTTTCCCGCTTATTAACTTCTTAATTTTTCAGAAAACTCTTTTTCTGACATTAAGCCAGATTTTTTCTCTCTTCTATTTTGCCAGTACGTTCAATTTATTTTTTTATTCTTCTGTAGACTCCTCATCATTATCTTAATTTCAAACGTTCTACTTTTATCACTCACTAACATTACATCTTGTTTTTCGTTTGAAGTTATATATATGCCTTATGACCAATATCACAATTTATATGATCGAAAATAAACAATAATTATAAATAAATATATTATCATATAAAAATTATAAAATTTAATTTTAAGGATGGCCACCGTGTGTCTCTGGAGTAAGTCAGACAAATATGTGTACTCGAGCATATACGGTTCAATTTCTTGAGACGCAAACAAGATAAATTATTCGTTACCGAGATTTAGCGGAAGTTGCGCGTGTTCATACAATATTGTTAATCGAATATGAGTGAAAGGCATCTGAAAGAAGAGGTTAACATTATTTTTTTTGTTATGGCTGTTAAAGTGAAATGTTAGTCGTCTTAATAGACGATGTAGTCACAACAATCTCTCACAAAATTTATCAGATTCCCTCTCCAAATACAAACACGACAATAAATATATTTCGAAATATCATCCTTACCACCACATCCGGAGTCCCACGATCAAAAACTAATAAACCATAATCAACAACTAATAAACATTATTTGGAATCTTATATCAAACTTCAAGACCGGAGATAATATACTAAAATATACACATAAATCAAATGAATAAAGAAAAACATTTTTTTAAGCTTATCACCCCAAGCAAGGCTGGAAGCCACTAGCAGGCAAGGGGTTACAGAAGGTTTGGAGGAAGAGCAGATAGGAGTGGTAAAGGAGAGGATGTGGAGAAAGATAGTGGATCGATCAAGGCAAGGGGGTTACAGAAGATTTGGAACGAGAGCAGATAGGAGTGAAAGGTGAAAGGATGTGGAGAAGCGAAGTGGATAGATCAAGGCAACTGGAGATGTCGATTGACGTTACACTTAAATAGTAGGAGATTGTATTTGACAGGGAAACAGGAATAAGGAAAGGAGTTCCACAGGCGAGATGTGCGAGATATGAAGCTAGTGGAGTAGAAGAGACGTGTACATCTAACAGTTTCAACGGTGAGGGGGTGGGAACGGGATGCCAGCCTCGTAGAACGTTTAAATTCATGAGGCCTAGGAACCAGCGAATGCAGCTCCTCGGAGCAATTACCGTGAAATATTTGTAAAAAAGACAGAGCGAGGCAACGTCGCGTCTGTGAGAGAGCGACTGCAGACGAGTTGACAGATCAGGGCCAATTACATTGCATATCCATCTCTGGATCTTATCAAGAACCCCGGGGCAAACAGCAGGGGCTTCAGACCATATATGGCAGCAATACTCCATGCAAGGGCGAATGGTCGATTTATAGATTTGCAGTATCGATTACTGGGAGAAAAATTTCTTGGCTCGGCACAGGGAGCCAGCTTTCCTTGCGGTGGATGATGCAATTGACTCGATGTATTTGTTCCATAATACAATAAATAAAATAAAATATATGCAAATAAAATAACGAAACTCGAAACAAAATTCAAGACGAGGAAAATACGAACTAGCTGACACCATCAGTTTTCAAAAACGTATTCTTGCCTGTCTCTATTTCTTTGCTGTCATATTCACGACGTTTCGGATGTTGTATGGTCCGGCCTTCTTCGGGATCTGCCTATATATCTGAAATGAGTTATTATAATTATTTACACTATTTACATTATTCGGACTGTTGTCCATATGCTTTTTGCCAAATTCACGACGTTTCGGCCATTGTACGCTCCGAGCTTCCTCAGGTAATTGGAATTTAGAACTGAACTCTTTATTTCGTCCACTAGGGACCAGTAATGAGGACTACCAGGAACGGAATAATAACAACAATAATTTCAATATGAGCTTTGGTAAAAACACGGTAACCGAGACATTAAGTTTACATGACACAATGGATAAAAGACTTGGTCTGATTTAGTGAATTGACCCTGTTCAATACCTTGAGTGTTGAGTTAAAGAGAGATAACTGAGACATCTGGAAGAGGTATGGTACGTGAAACTAGAACAATCTACCCGGTTGACGAAAAAAAGGATTCAGTTTAAAATTCCAATCACCTCGTCTTTGTTGCCATATTCACGCCGGGAACATGGCAAACGTGTCTAAATCGGGTAACAGCTAAATTGTCCAATTGCTAGATTAAGTTTGAACCGTTGTATTTTAAAAGAATTAAAGATATCTTACTGAAATTCTCCGAGTTTTATACTTTGAACAATAAGAATGTATCTAGCTCTGAGTTGAAATGAGGCTCCCTCTTGCAGCTGTGACCTCCTGATCCAGTTTTTCTCTCTACTCTTCTCTCTTTTTTCAACTTATTGCCCGTTATTTTGATGGTTCTTGGATGGACCTTGAAGATGAAAGAGAGAGTATGAATGTTGCTACCATTACTGTAGGAATGAATAGTCTTTTTTCCTCTCGCCATTGTTCAGTTGGAAAGACATAGTGGGGCTAACACAAAAAGATTTTAACCTGTCCTCTTTTGTAGCTGAATAAATCAAAGGATTTTCAGTGATTCTTACGACAAATGGTGTCAAGATGGCTAAATTTCTTATCTATAAACCTGTAAAAGAGAAATTCAATAAGAGTGTTTTCAGATATTAAGAAAACTTTTGAGATGGCAATTATCCTATGCTGTTACATGAATTGGATGATTTTAGAGTTACCCCCGGTATATATATATATATATATATATATATATATATATATATATATATATATATATATATATATATATATATATAACAAATGTTTGGAGGTACAAAATCTGTATACTGTTTTAAAAACAAGGAATTTATTAATGATAATAGTCTCTAAAGCTCTTTGTATTTGTAAACAACAATTAATAAACATGTACCTTCTAAAATACGACTTGGAAAAATAGAATACAATGTTTTATCTTCCATCTGCAAATATGGAATCGGCTATTGATCAACACCTAGTAGAAAATATAGCCTATGCCAAGACGTATACGAAAGAGTGGTTCGAAATTATTGACATAGCTGGTTCCAACAATCATTTGAAGATTTTGGAATCAATCTGTATAGGATTACGGAAACCTTCTCTTTGCCGGCAAAAGGATTTTGTGAAGTCGCTTAATTTGTTGGGGGTTATTTTATTTTAATTGTCCCTCCCTAATTATTTCCCCTCCACTCGTTATAATTATATAATCATATATACTTATATGTTATTGATTCTAGAGTCCCCACCTTTCTTTTGCTCTTCAATTTCGTGGCTGTTCTTTTCGTTTAATTTATCAATTTTTTCCAACGATTTTCTACTGATGAGATGTTGGATGAAAGGGCCTTAGGGACTATTACCATTAATAAATTCCTTGTTTTTAAAACAGTGTATATATATATATATATATATATATATATATATATATATATATATATATATATATATATATATATATATATATATATATATGTTGTATCATAATTTTAAATGTATGTTTTTTACAAGACTCTGCACACTTTTTTGTGATATGCCAATTTTCTTTCGTGCGTTGCCTTGGAACAGACTGTTTGTTTAGATCCCTCAACTTTATTCACGTTCTTACCGCCGGAATGTAGATTCCTTCTTCTTTTTCTATAAATAATTTCATAGTAATTGTTGTGATGCGCTTTCATCTTTGGTTTTTAAATGTTATTTTATCCGCTTCCCTAACAGAGGATTTTTTCATATGAGAACTAGTTAGGACTACATACAGACTTTGAAGTATTATGGTGCCTGTACTAAGAATGTTAAGTAAGAATGTGTTGTTTTGGTGTAAGAAATACATTTGGGTCAGCAATCAAGCCTACCGAAGTTTCAGATAAGACAAACTGAAGACCAGCTTTCCCCCTCCATCGTTTTCTGGGCTTGTGCTACAATTTTTGTATGAAAACCAAATAAATATCTGTCCTCTTTTCACATATCGGGACTAGTTAGGACAACATAGAGACTGTGAGGTTTTAATGTGGTTGTGGTATGAATGACAAATAATAATGTGTTC
Organism: Acanthosepion esculentum; assembly: GCA_964036315.1. NCBI lineage: Eukaryota > Metazoa > Mollusca > Cephalopoda > Sepiida > Sepiidae > Acanthosepion > Acanthosepion esculentum. Next base: position 97,966,170 of record OZ038493.1, on the reverse strand, counting down.
AGTATTTACATTAGTCGGACTATTGTCCTCATCTTTGTCGCCATTTTTGTCACAACGTTTCGGCCGTTGTACGCTCCGGTCTTCTTCAGGTGGTTGGAATTTCGAACCGAACCCTTTATTTCAATCACTGGGGTAGACAGTTCTAGTACCACGAGTCATGTTTGATGGGTGTCAGTTATCAGTTATCTCCTGCTAATTTTCCCTCTGAAAGTTCTCCACTGCCTGAACCGGGTATTGAACTCACACTCTTTGGTTCTGTCACTGGATCTAACCAACGCCTTTATCCACTGTGCCATGTGACCTTGAGGACACATGGCACAGTGGATAAAGGCGTTGGCGAAATGGCGACAAAGATGAGGACAATAGTCCGACTAATGTAAATACTGTACATAATACCTCATCTCAGAAATATAGACAGACTCTAATAATGTGTTGTTTTGGTATAAGAAACACTGTGGTATTTTGGGGTCAATAATCGTGACATGCTAAGTTTAAGATAAGACAGATTTAAGATCGGGCTTCTCACGTCCACTTTTTTGGCTTTCTACCACATTTTGTATTAATCGAAGTAGTGCTTTCCTCTTTCGTACGTTGAACTTAAGAATTTAAAATTATTAATAAATTGGTTGCAAATTGAAATGGCTAAATGAAACTGTAAGTTCTATACTAACATCTTCGTATCACACTTCTCACTGAGTCAGGTCTTTCCAGGCTTCTTTCTTTCCAGTCATGTGTGTTCCTAAAAAATTTAAATGCAATGTAAATCGTTAAATTCTCTCTTTTTATTCCTGTGGATTTATTGTTATGTCTCCTTAATAATGTTTTCTTACGCCATATTCTCTCCGTAGTAATCGCTTGCGTATTCTTGACATTATTGCCTTGTTTTCGTTGTAATGATGGGAAAAGCATTGCATTCTAACATATTTCATTGTATGAACGTCGACATTATTATGAGGCGCCTATTCTATATGAAATAAATCAAGTTTATGGCCATGTTGCTTAAAGAACGAGTATAATTTATTAAGTAATAAATGATTGATTAAAAATGTTTTCATTTTCAAGTACAGCCAGTGTGATATATGAGTTGCAGGATTTTACTCTTTGTCATTTATATATATATATATATATATATATATATATATATATATATATATATATATATATATATATATATATATATATATATATATGTATGTATATATATATATATATATATATATATATACACATATATATATATATATATATAATCATTTCGAAAAATAGTCATTTTTTCAACAATAGTAGTGTCTTATCAGGTGATGGTGTTGAATATAAATATTGTGTATTTAGGCAGCATGCAAGTTTCATTGAATATGACAGACAAGATTCTTTGATTAAGTTTTTTATACAATTTATGTGATCTGATATTTTTTTACTTTTGCGTAGATAAATTATTTAAAAACTGTCCAATACTCAATCATATCGACTATGAACATGGACACAATATCTTGACAGTGTTCTGAAAATGAAACATTATATAAATACATGCATACAACAATCTGTTTCGTGTTAACATTTAATATATTTAAATCTAGAAAATGATTACATATATAGCTGAAATCGTGAAATTACATATATAGCTGAAAACATTTTGATAGTTTTCAATGAGATTTACACAGACACACACACACACACACACACACACACACACACACATATATATATATATATATATATATATATATATATATATATATGTAGATATATATATGTAAATATATATATATATATATATATATATATATATATATATATATATATATATATATATATATATATATATATTGGAACATGAATTCCGCCTCGACTTAGATATCGCTCACACTTATCTCGAAGAGCTAAGGTTTAAGAGATGCTAATTTTAGCAATAATATGACACGCAGATAAGATTTGTTTTATTATATACGATTATACTTATATGCGTAAATATATATATATATATATATATATATATATATATATATATATATATATATATATATATATTATCAGACCAATAACTAGAAAATTAATTTCCAATGTTGATGTAACAAAAATATTACTTCATATGATTTCCCAAGATGAATTTTCCCTTTCAAAATTATCAACATGCAATAGTTTTACATTTTTACCCATCGTATATTCTTATCGATATATAAGATAAGATATAGATCAATATTTGTTTATCCAATGACACCATTAAATGTTATCAACACTGTGTCATATTCTGTTGTGAAAAAAATTTCAATCAGTAATAAATCCTGCTAGTTCTCTCGAGGTCCCCTCACTTAATGTTGAAATAAGTCTAATGAAAACTGCAGTGAATTCCTTCCCTATTATCGAGGTGATATGACTGGCTTTTAGGTTGAAACAGATGCAATGTGAAAACCCGTTTTTACAAGATGCAAAGATGCAATGAGGAAAGACATTCTGACCAAAATAAGGAAGAAAGCTGCATTGACCTTCAGAATGAGCTTTAGAATCTTTCCATCCGAGATATGGTGTACATGCCCAATCCATGGGATTCGTCGCTGGTGTAGAAGGTGTATCTGGGCACGGGTTAGAACTACAGCATTGGGACACAGTCGTGCCAATTGATGCCCAAAAGCCGTCTAAGACAGCTAAGATGTAAGGAGCTGTAGCGTTGCTGCTTTATGAAGTAGATGTTGCCGTAGAGCGGTACGCTGACGAGGCGTCCTTTCAAGGGTGCAAACCTGGGCAGAATTTTATGAGAGAATACCGCGTGTCCCCTCTCCACGCCACAGATAGGTAAGTTAGATGCCAATACATCTTGGTACTGGCGTCCTCGCAGGAGTTTCTATAAAAAGTTGACCATAACATAACACTGTCTGAGGGAACCCGGCACTGGACGTCTTTTGAAGCTTTACTCTCGAAGCGTTTCCCATGATTGGGTATGGCCGCAAGTCAGCGGAGGTTTAATATCAGATATTTAATTTGAATACATACATATATATATATATATATATATATATATATATATAAGTCGTATTTGACTTATGAGGGCGAAGTAGTTCAGTTCCTAGGAACAGACAGGAAGACACCGGCACGTATGATTTGATTAGAGTGGTAAAATGATTGTGTAGAACTAACCACACTTTTTGAAGCACCGAATACAGAGAGCTGGTGCACTAAGTGCTACATGATCTCCAAACGACCCTCCGCAGGTTTTGAATTCATTGTTGTCCTTGTCCTAGGTCAGTTTCAATCCAAGGCTATAGAACCCAATCTGTTTTGCTACTTACTCATATATATATATATATATATATATATATATATATATATATATATATAATACTGTTATCGAAATTAGTTGAAATTTCAAAGAAACATAAGTAAGAATATGCTACTCACAGGACATATTGTAAAAGAATGAGTAAACTACATAAAATTTACAATAATTGTTGTATTCGCACAGTTTGGGACTTATATTCAAAACAAAGAGAGGGGAAATACCTCATTGTCAGAATACCACACCCTGGAGACATTCTGGCCCTGACCTGCGCATTCCGTAACATAAACTTATATTAAATGATCAGTAAACACAAAATTACCAGTGACCACACGTGGATTTTAAAGATTTGTTATTTCGTGTGGCATAAACGAGGCTACGAATCAACCATTGTTTGATAATACATAGCCCGCCTTTATTAATTTGAAATTTTAAAATTGAGATCATTTTATGCAAAATGAATGCTTTTCTTTGAATCTGGTCAAAAAGAAACTGTTTAGTCTTTAAATCTGGTCAAAACGACTTTCACCATTACATCTAGTCAAAACGAAAGTCTTTTCAAGTTAGCATCTGAATAGAAAATCTTTCATCATTAGGTCTGTTCAAAACAACCTTTATCTATTCATCTTATCAGAATGAAACCCCTTTCATCATTACATCTTTTCTTAACCGCTTTCATATTTGCATCCAGTCAAAATGAAACGCCTTTTATCTTTGTGTACGGGAAACTGGCCACCGGCAAGAAGCTACGAGGACGATCTCATCTTTGCTACAAGGACCACTGCCAGAGGGACATAATGGTAATAAACATGGACATCGAGATGCATGAAGACATCACCAACCATCGCAAATGCAGGAGATGCAATTGACACCAAGGACTACACAGACGAGAGGAGAAACTGAGGCTTACCACCGGCAACTACTCAACGGAAAGAAAACAGAACTGTGATATCTGAATATAGCATATTTACATAAATTCCTTGCATTCGAGTCAGTCCCTCATATGTGTGTCTGTATAGTTATACCTGCTGCGCCACGACCAATAGTTGAAGTATAACTCTTCGGACGATTATCCATGGTCTATCGAAACGGACATCGGAACATTGAAGTCAACACTTAGAGGCGACAGTCTGTTTCATGCTAAACGCAATCGTCAGTCCACAAGTGTTGTTATTTTCTCGGCTATTTATATATACGGGTCTGTGGTGCATTGTGGGCTGTCTATGTTGGCGGTTATTTTTCCGGAAGTCGTTCATTTGTTTATTTATTTATTTCAATTAAATTATTTTGCTTGTCATTATTAATTTTTATTTTTTTATTTTATATTTTATTATTATTTCTTATACATATATATATATATATATATATATATATATATATATATATATATATATATATATATATATATATATATATAATAATCGGTGTTTTTATTAACGTAGTAAAAATTTATTTAAATCGCTTATTTAATAGTTTTGTTTTGGTTTGGGAAGATAATTAAAGCTATCTATTCAATTTTGGGGTTGACTGTTGTAGTTTATTCTAACTACTATTTTGGCGTAAGATTTTTTAATTTGTTTATTACTTTATGTATTTATTTGGATTGATTATCTTTATTTGTTTTTTCTAACTGTTAACTTATCGGTATTCGTTTCTTAGATTGTTTATTTATTTGGATGAATTACCCACAATGCATCACTTACCCGTATATATAAATAGCCGATAAAAATGGTCTGACGATTGCGTCTAGCATGAAACATACTGTAGCCTCTAAGTGTTGACTTCAATGTTCACTTCTATATTTACACACGCTCTATCTCTGATATTGAGTACTTTATCCCATAAATATAGCAAACCTTAAGACTATATTTCTTCATATATATATATATATATATATATATATATATATATATATATATATATATATATATGGATGACTGAATTAACATTCTGTGACTTTTTTCTTTTGATTTGAATATAGAACCAAGTCAACTATACCAAAACATGAAAGAAATTGAAGGCCGAATACGAAAAGCTGTCTTCCAGAACACAAGAGTTCCTAGTGAAATCAGTTGACGCGATAACTGGGATACACGAAAGCTAATAACGAAATCTGGTGCCCCTATCGAATTGTTGATAAAATCTCATGCTAAATGATTTCCTCTCATATCCCTTTCTTGTAAAATTAAAATGTATCGTTAATAAATAAAGAATTTTAAATTGGGAAGTACTTTTCAACCACCATGTATATATAATAAATTCACAATTGTCATTCTCATAGGTTGATTGCCAACAATGGATAAAGAACCCCGTATACCTTATTTTTAACAAATGGCGTTAGTAGGAGGTATGGTTGGGGATCTTGCGTCGCTATTTCCCATATATGTAGATGTTTTATTCAGAGTTTCGACTGCATACCCGTGTGCGTATGTAGATGGCACTTGATACAATCTCCGCTCTGTCGATCTTATCGATCAGTCCTTCCCACTCTCTACACTTGTAGAGTAACTGGTGACGCTTATAAGACCAGACTCCCAAAAAACATCCGCTGGATATAAAACAGAAACAGGTGAGATTACGATAAAATCTCACCCTCCCTATCGACGTGTGTGTCCGGCCATAGTGTCATATTATGATATTTGTGAAAACTATGTCTAAAGCAATAATACATTTACCTAATACATCAGAAAACGTAAGAACTTTAAATATGTGGCAGGAATTTACACAAGAGACTAAAAATATTCCCCCAAATACTTCTAATCTCTAGAAATTTAAATAAAATATATACACACGAAAGAGATATTAAACGGGACAACTTAATTCATTAGCTGTTCATCATAATCAGTCTGACCATATTTTCGACAATATAGAGTCTTTTATGAAGGAGTTTAAGACGACCCACAACATCGCTTCCTTCAACATTACCCAGGATATGTTAGGTTTGTATTTAAAGCGTCTAACATTTAATATTGTCTGAATTTACAACGACTTCTATGCGACAGATTTGAGAACATGAACGCACAATAATATTTTACCAAGGGACAACTTGAAAATGGCTACTTGCTTTCGACAGTAGATAGCCTCTTGAAAAATAATGTCTATGGATGGTTAACATATTGTCATACACTTCTTAAAAGAAAACGCCTAAGAAGAGACATAAACATGAATAAAAAGGATTATACAATTTCATCTTTAGCTCACATTTAATGAGAGATGTCTAAAAAAAGGATGTTTGCAGTACCAAATAGCATATATATATATATATATATATATATATATATATATATATATATATATATATATATACATATATACATATATATACATATATATATAAATATATTTATACACACACATATATATACATAAACATATAAATATATATATATGTATACACACACATACGTATATATATACATATATATATATATATATATATATATATATATATATATATATATAGATAGATAGATAGATAGATAGATAGATAGATAGATAGATAGATTTGAGATAAAAACCTACCGAATGAGCAAGTAACAGTTTTAACATCAGGGCTATCAAGACTTAGCCAAAAATGCTTGGCAGCTTCAACCCTCAACGAAACACATGTCGAGTCGCTATTTAAGTGGCAAGCTCACGCGATCGTCAGGCAACTTTATATATGCATATATATATATATATATATATATATATATATATATATATATATATATATATATATATATAGGATAATAAAATGTACAGATCAATGTGCAAACTATTAAATCAACAGAGAGAATTAATCACTAAATGTTGGCATACAAATAAATTCGAAATTACATATGAATACAGGTGTAAATATTTGGGAGTGTATGCGTACTTACAGTGACATTTATGTATGATGATGTAAATGTCCACATATCTATGAAGATATGTACGCATACATGTGTGTTGGGTGATCTGGTATTACCCAAAATCTATAAATATATAACTCAACTAATTTACATTAATCTTAACTGACTTAAGTTTGAATCCCCCATCGATTACTATTACATAAAGTATTTACTGTGAATCCCAGAAAAACATACTCCGGAACCTTTATAAGAAACACCATGAAGGAGGAACTGATATTAAACTACAAACAAAAATTCTGACCATAAATAAACTCTGCTTCCACCGAGAAAATATTACCTTAGGCCCCTATCATACGCTAACACAAACCCACTCGGATTAACAAGGCGCCAATTATAGGAGGACTAACTTTGAAAATTAATTTAGAACAATGCCCCGAGACAAGGACTTAGAGGCTGACGAAAGCCGTTGAAGAACGGTGTGAAATAGACTATCCCTATATTGAGGATTTTTTTTTGTTTAATATATATATATATATATATATATATATATATATATATATATATATATATAAGTATATATATATATAGTGAGAGAGAGAGAGGGAGATGAAAAGAGAGAAGATGAGTTCTATATAAATATATATGTGTCTGTTGGTGTGTGTTTGTGTATGGATCATATGTGAGTCTATATGTTTATGTGTGTGTTTTTTAATGTATAATATTTATGGGCGAAATGTGCTCAATATCAGAGATAGAACGTTTGCAGATTATAAGCAGAGTCAAACATAGAATCGATACAACTATACACAGATTAGCATATATATATATGTGTGTGTGTGCGTGTGTGTGTGTGTGTGTGGGTGTGTATAACTGAATTGATATCCGATTGTAGCACATATACCTAACTCATGTGAATAATTATATAGTAATATGCGTCAGCATCTTTACATAATCGGAAAAATAATTCCTAACACACACAGGCATATATATATATATATATATATATATATATATATATATATATATATATATATATATATATATATATATAAAAATGTTTGATAATGGCACAGTAAACCGTTTCCATAATCAAGTTATTAACAATTTCCCAAATCCCAATGGATGCAATTGTTTTGTTTAAATATAGTTGAATACAGACACACACACACACACACACACACACACACACACACATATATATATATATATATATATATATATATATATATATATATATATATATATATATATATATGCATGTGTATGCATGTGTTCTTTGTATTTTTTCAAAAATTCACTGATTTCTTTAGCGCATTTCCTCCTTTCAAAGGATTCTTTTTTTAATTATACTTATTTAAAAGCCATTAAGTAAGAAACGCTTCTACGTAATCTAATAAAGAATCCTGATGAAATGCAATGGGGCAGAATGCCATTTTGCGGTCAAGAATTCTCTGGTGCCGCTTGTCCATGTTCTCGCCTCGGCACCATACTCAAACAAAAGCTTATAGCCATTTATAATTGGAATATATTCACCATCATGTCCGTGCATGGTGGAAGAGTCCTTCATTAAATGATAATAGGAATAATTAAATAAAATGATATGTGGATCCGAGAATGCGCAGACGAACATTTCAATCATGGCGCAGAGATAAAAACGTGGATAACAACATTGGTTGAGGTCGTTGCAATAACCCCTTTCTTGCGAGCTTGTTCTATAGAAATCGCCAAGATTTTAGCGTTGGAATCAACTAAAAAAAATGAATAAATCACATACTGGATTTATTCTGGAAATAAAAGTAGATGTCAGGGAGTCGTTCGTGTAGACTTGTATAACGCTATAAAATCCCGAAGAAAAAATTGCTAAATTATTGTCTTATTCCAAATAGGATTTTTCATAAAGCATTCTTTTTTTTGTTGTTTCGTTGCTGTCTTTTTCTTTCTGTCTTTCAATAAAATAAGAGTACCTTGCAGTGCGTGCTTTTCTTTCATGTCTTATTCTTAGTCGAAATACTGACGTTAAGAAACAGGATTGTGTAAATGCATTTTCCTTTAGGTGACAAGCAAAAGCATTCAAAGAGATTTTGCTTGAAGAATTATAAGTGCTAAAACTGCCATATTGTCCTTATCTCGCTATTTTCTGTGACTTACAGACACGTGGTCGAGTGATTCACAACTATTATTAATGCTTCACTTCGTGCGCGATTATTTTTTAGGATATAGGAAATATTAGATTGGGTGGCCTATCCGGGGAATGTATTATTTTTTATTCGGCATTGGCTTCAAGTAAGCGTTTGGATGCTGGTGAAATGCTGGCTCTTTTGGCGACTTGATTTTGCGAGGGAACTTTTCTGGTAGATTTGAAACTCTTATTTCAGGCAGTTAGAAAATAAGGGTTTATTTCAGTGAGCCCTTTTCTCTATCCACTTGCGTTCACACATCTATTTCTGTTAGAGACCCTTTCCTGCGATTGTCTTTGGGAGATTTATGGTTTACCGTCTGCATCAGGTATACATAGTATGAGTGTGTTCGGAAAGTAATTATATTTTAGATATTGCCAGAAAAGAATGTGTCGCTTTTAAGTAGTTTATAAAACATAAAAAGGTTAATTTTCTTTATATGGTTTTGTGGTTATAAAGATCAAAGATATATATTAATTCGTACATATACGTGTACCTACGTTTTCGTGTGCGACTAAAGTTTCGCTGGATTACCAGCTCATCGGACACAAGAACTATGTTGTTAAAAATAAACAAATGGCTTTTGGGAGTATCACTGCTACGTTGCGTAAAAATAAAATTGCACAGAAGTGCGTTAAATGCGATGCTGATGAGTTACATTAAAAAAATAACAGAAAATATGAGAAGGATAGAAAAAGTATTAGGTTAAATAATTATTTCAAATTTAAAATTAATGACGCTGTTTTCTTGTAGTCAATATAACGTTAAGGGCTAAAGGGAATAAAAAATGAATGAAAATAAAAATAATGACAATAAGGAAAAAATGAAATAAAAAAAAGCATGTGGAACTGAGGATGAGCATAAGGAAAGTAATTATAATATATGGGAATATAGATTAGTATAATAACGTAAACAGGTTAGAGTGGATTATGACACCTATATTTTAATAAAATAAAAGTGTAAGAAAAAGTATGTATGACACCTATATCCTAATAATGTAAGAGTATAGGGAAGAGTGATTGGAATCAGTCAGGCTTAAAATATTTTAAGATCTTTTTTGCCTACATGCAATCATTAACTCGGTCCGTTTATTGAGTTAATAAGTTGTTAATATTTCTTAGGATAAATCATTTATCTAATAGACATAAATCGCATCGTTACCCAAACTTACTGTAAAAAATTTGGTTTGTGGTACGAATTCCCATTTTACATTAGGTGTGTAATTATGTGTTTTAGTACCCCAGTAGAACTTTTAGAGTGTTGTGCGTTTGTATATTTTTTGTTGTTGAGTGTCATTTATATATATATATATATATATATATATATATATATATATATATATATATATATATATATATATATATATATATCACACAAGCACTTGCTCAATTACTCACACACGCACACATACTAAGGATAACCAAACGTCTGATCAGCTTCCTAGGACTATTGCGAACAAAATGGTTATTGCTCTGATGAACTTTCCCCCATGGTACCTAGACTTCATGAATTTAAACGCCTTTCAAAAATTCTCAACAACGTCTCAGCAGTTTCCACACGAAATGGTTAGATGTACCTGTAAGTTCTTTGCTAACAGGTTCTTCTCTCTCCCTTCTCAATTGTGCAACTCCCTTTCGGTTTCTTGCTTTCCAGCAAGCTTTCTATTTGATTTTTTGAAAATCAATATCAATCATTATCTACTGTCTTTTTGAATACTCTGCTTTTATTTTTTTCGCTACTTAATAATGTTTCCTCGTGTCTTAGCGGCTTCACTATCCTGCTTGGGATGAAATGAAGAAACAACTAACCCAGATTGCAAAAAGTCACCTAAGGCCCTCGAAATTTCTATGTCCATCATGTCACGTACAATAAGCGTTCATTTAAATGAATCGTTAATCGACATATTCTCTCTTCCTGAATTCGCTCTTTTTTATTGATGTTTCTCTTCCCTAACGTCTTCACTTTCTTTTCCACACACAGTAAGCCCTTTGCGTCTTAGTAGCATTTACGCCTTGCATGGGGTGAAACGATTAATTAGAAAAAATATTCGCATTCAAAACATTCGCAGTCGGGAAAAAATATTTGACTTGTTTAAAAATGTAAATAAATCGTTTTAATATTTATTTCCCACATATATTTCCTACCATTCAAACAAATTGCATTTTTGTGTTTTGACCTGCAGAGGAATCATAACCTGCACGTTCGTCCCTCATTTACCTTCTTTTTTCAAAGTATTACAGCCAACCTTCAGTATGGCAGCAGGATGGTTGTAATGTTTTGTATAAAATGTAAACAAATTCATTTCACATAGATATTTCCTCCTGTATTTTCCAGTTGTATTTATCCACTTTTACCTTGCGGATGTATCGTAACATGAGTTTAATATATCACATACAATGCCTCGAATTATGACGATGCGGCCGATATAAGATGTTACTTCTATAGAGACGTTCCTGGAAACATTGCAGGTAGTAAAACTTTTCATGGATATTCATAAGCTCTACTATGAATTGAGCCCTTTCGCTGTTTATTCAAAAAAAATAAATAGGCAAAAATTCACGTTCCTCTCTATCGGGCGCCAATAGTTTAGGTGTAGAATCTATCGATGCCGGCTTGAAGCAATCGGATGTCTAGCCACATTGAAGAGCTGTGATACAGAGAAACAGTCTCTCTCTCTGGATGGCAATATATATATATATATATATATATATATATATATATATATATATATATATAAAGAAATACAGTCTTAAAATGTGATATATTTAAGGGATAGTGCTCAATATCAGAGATAAAGTGTGTGTAAATATAAAAGTGAACATAGAAGTCAACACTTAGAGGCGACAGACTGTTTCAGGCTAGATGCAATCGTCAGGCCACCGATTGCATCTAGCATGAAACAGACTGTCATCTCTAAGTGCTGACTTCTATGTTCACTTTTATATATTTATATATATATATATATATATGTGTGTGTGTGTGTGTGTGTGTCTGCGTGTGTGTATGTATAGAGAGAGAGAGAGAAAGAGAGAGATAAAGATAGAGAGAGAGACAGAGAAACTGCGTATTACAGTATATATTTTTTCACACTCACCTGGTCATGTCTGATGACTTCCAGATTCAGTGCCCTTTTCGTTCTCTCAGACACGATGCTTGGTCTTCCTGAACGTTGTTCCACACGACAATCGCATTCTTCATTAAATTTCTTGACAATATTGTTAACCATTTTATTATTAACCTGGAAAAATCTCGCAATTTCTCTATTTAACTTGCCACACTGATGCCATCCTATTATTTGCCCTTGTTGAAATTCATTAGTTTCCTTACTTCGACGAACTTGTCTAAAAATAAGAAGTGGCATTATTAAACAAGCCAAAATTGCAGTAATCAAAAATGGCTAAATACCTATCAAAACCCACTGTATAAGTTTGAGGTATTACAGATTTATTTGTAATTATGCAATGTGTGTAAATAATTCTATCCACAACTGTATAGATAGATAGATAGATAGATAGATATGAATAGAAATATATATATATATATATATATATATATATATATATATATATATAGAGAGAGAGAGAGAGAGAGAGAGAGAGAGAGAGAGAGAACGAGTGTGTGTGTGCGTGTGTTTGTATGTGTGTGTTCTTTTTAACAGAGGGATGAACAGACTTATACATATGAAAAGACTGATAAACATATATATAAACTGATTTAAGTAGATTGATAGATAAATAAGAATATATATATATATATATATATATATATATATATGTGTGTGTGTGTGTGTGTGTGTGTGTGTGTGTGTGTGTGTAATTTGGCAGCAACTTTTATTTTAAACATGTAGTATTGAATGTTAAAGACAACATAGACTTGCATATTTTCTTTTGAATTTTCTCATATTCTCTAATGAGACTTTTTATTTGAAAATGATTTCGAAATAAGTATTGTCCGTACGATGACCTAGCGCTTTCTAACATCATTGTTCATCTTCATCTACTTTTAGTCAAAATTTTTTAAACAAACATTTGCCAATTATCTTGTAGCGTAATTATGTTGCTACTTTTTTACAAACTAAATAAACGTTAAAATCCTTTTAAATTCAAAAGACGCGATGATGTTATCACGTGCATGGCGAAGATTTTTATCATGTGACAGCGTGAAAAAGATTTTTATTATACAAGCCAAAAGATCGAAGAATACGTTATAAAATTTAAATATATTATAAACATTGTAATATGTTACCAGAAATATTGTAATCTATACGATTAATAAGAGGTCTTTTGCTTTTAATATGTAATGCTTCTAAGATTTTAAGGCGTCTAATGTCTGTATGTTTATCTATAATGTTAGTATTATCTATAAGTATTTTACGTATATCAGATTGCATAAGGGAAACAGTATGTGACTTAATATGTTGTTTAATGGAGCTAGAATTATTTAGATGCATAGTTAATCTTCTGGAGAGCCGGGTGGTTGTAAATCCAATATATATATATATGTGGATTAGAAGAGCATTCTTCCATGGGGCATTTAAACTCATACACAACATTGGTTCTATCAACAACCGCAGCAACTGGAGAATGGTTATTACTCATTATCAGGTTAGAGGTTTTAAATTTACTATAATATATATTAAGTTTTAAGGCTTTGTTGGAATCAACAGGAAACACATTATGGTGTATTATAGACTTAAGGGCCTTTTCATCCATGCTGTATTGTCTATGCATTTGTCCTCTGTAAAAGAGGTTAATTGAGGATAATTTTCTGTGTGTATCTCTTGTTATGTCTGAGAAGTATCTATCAAATTCATTATCAACTAGATAGTTAGGAAAACCATTTTTAATAAGGGTTTGCATGATGTTAGTCAATTGCTTATGAAATATATATATATATATATATATATATATATATATATATATATATATATATATATAGAGAGAGAGAGAGAGAGAGAGAGAGAGAGAGATAGAGATGAATAAAAAAAGATAGATAGATAGATAGATAGATAGATAGATAGATAGATAGATAGATGGGATACCAATCCTTTTTTTAATACTTTTTTGTCTTCCATCAGTATGTAGGTTGTTAAACTCCAGGAAAGCACCACTCTACGTCTTGTTCGCAAACATGAAGTAGAGAAATTATATCGAATCACATGCTTTTTCAACTGTAAGGAAAATTGTTTACTGAGTCAGGGCAGATAATTTTTCTCATCACAATACATTTTGCACAGCTTTAAATCTACCATTCGTCCATGTATCAAAAACCGTTGCCATATTTGGTCTGATGATCCTGCTCTACATCTCAAGATTCTTGAAAAAATCCCAAGAAGGATATGTAATGTAAACGATCCTGAGATTCATGCTGACGTCAGTCACTTTTTCACAGATGTGACGTTGTTTCACTTTGTCTAGTCTACAAATTCTTCTAAGGGAAATCCTCTGATGAGCTTTTTTTTTCTGGTGTCCCAATTACTTGAACTTAAGCGTGCTATTAGATTCCCACAGTTTTATTGTTGAAATATCAAAAGGTAAACCGCCACTTCTAATCCAACTGTTTTCTTTTCTCGTACATCCCGCCTTTGGAATTTCCATTCAGTTTCTTGCTTCCCTGATAATCTTCAAATTTTAAAATACAACGTCAATTGCCATCTTAGGTCTATTCGAACCTGTTAATTTTTCTCCTTTCCTCTATTCTTTCTCTTCTCAGTCTTCTCAGTCTATTTACTATCACTCCCTGTAAAGCCCCCTGCGTACTAGTGGCATTACTGCCTTGCTTGGGATGAAATGATAAACAAATCAAGAACATTTTGTGGGGAAAGATATGTGACAAAATGGGAAAAGGTTTACGTGTGAGGTGTTTCATCCATTAAGATTCATCTGACTAACTTTGTTTGCCTTTTTCTTACCATACATACACACGAACTAGAAACACTGGGAATATATATATATATATATATATATATATATATATATATATATATATATATATATATATATATATATATATATATATATATGTTGTATCCGAAATAATTTATAAACTTTGGGGCAAGCAGCTCAAACCAAAACTGGGGGAAAACATAAGTCTGCAAACCCTACGTTTTTTGAGTTATTAAGTTTAAAGAAATCTTAACATCGATGTATGAAGCCCTGCTTCATATAAATTATTGTATATTGTTTATTAAGACACTTTTCTGCCAAATTTTCGTTAAGGTGTAATTTCAAACCAGTCTGCCACCTTCATTTTCCGTGTGCATGACAATTACACAATACATGTAATATTTATTAATTTGAATTATAATTAAATTCCGATTTTGTGGACCCTTTTGTCCTGACTAATATATAATCCTAGCTAATAGTTCCTTATATATACCATAAAAGATGATTAGTGAGTTAGATTTAACAATATTCATCGCAAATGATAATGCCTAAATCTTGACAACCGAACTAAAAAGATAAAACCTCTGAAAGTAACGAAATATTGAGCGAGAATTGTGACACTCTGTTTATTATTCATTTAGTGTATTTAAAACGCAGTAAATACTAAATGCACATCTACATGCTCATAAGTAGCAACATGTCCAGAAAGGTTTGGTAAAAAGTGCCAATATGCGAAATGTTTTTTTTTTTCTTCACCACAACAACACAATTCCGCATACAGCAGGTATAAGACAAGGAAACATTTAAGAATTGGTCAGTTCTACCTCACCCGCCATTTTACGGGACCTTGTACAAACCGACTATCATGGTTGCTGGGAAACACTTATTCTCTATTAAAAGCCAACTTGAAATCGTCGTCGAAATATCTTTCACATGAAAATCTGCATTAATTTTACACAAAATTCGGTCAACGAGTTGCCTAAGTTTAAAAAAAGTCACCTCAAATAATGGTAATCAATTGAATAAAATGCAATTGTACTTTATGTTTGGGAAAAATGGTGTTGATAAACGATTAAATAAATTATTTATGAATCGCCCTAATATTTTACAGATTATTTCGTATACACATTGGCACAAGATAAATACATCGTTCGTGGTAATGGGTACCACTATAGTGCCCACGGTAGCATTCTTTTGTTCTTCAAAGAAGGAGTTCAAGACCTTTCGCTGTAAATACATTTACTACTACTGTTAAAAGCGAGGTGTGTTTAGTGGAATTCCATCCTTTAACTTGTGTAACATAGCTGCTTATCTATCGCAACATCTCTGCACTTGTGGGCGAGGCAAAATGATGAATTAGATTTCTTTAAATAAAGGCCGCCATAAATCATTGATTGTCTTTTAGATAAAAACAGAAGGGTAATAAAGATAAATAAAATAAAAGAAAGTGATAAATAGAATGTTTTACAAATGACAGAAAATAATAAGGAAAATTTAACAAAATTTAAAGGAAATTTACTGGTTTTACAGTATTCGTAGAAGTTGAATTTTCGATTTGATTAGAAAATAAAAACTACCCCCAAGAAAATACTCTGATTAAGATATTATTACCGATGCATTTAAGATTCATAGAAACACAGATAAATCTTCTTTTACGTCACATGTAGTTTCAGAACTTGAGGTGACCACGGCTCTTCACAACTTCCCGTCAGATGTCAATTAATGTAAGTTTTGACGCATTAATATCCTTTTCATGCTTTGCCATTCATTCACACAACGTCATTAGATAGTATATATATTTGTTTTTTTTTTCTCTTTCTGCCTTTCATATCTCCGGGGAGTGCTACATTTTCCAAGTATTCTTCCCTCATGTGTGTACTGGAAACTGAAGTAGTCCCTTTCTGATTTTAATTATAGGTTCGGATGCACATTCTTCCATGTTACATAGACTCTATGACTTTAAGCACAGTGCTAGATTTACAGGTGAAATGGCAAGATGTAACCGTACGTTCTATGCAAAAAGTTTCTTCTCTCGCACTTCTCGCTTGTGGAACTCTCTTCCGGCATACTTGACAACTTTCATCTTCAAATATTTAAATGCAATACCAATCGTCATCTTCTGCCTTCGTAATTCTTGTCTTTCTATGTTTCTTTCTCCTAATCGTGTTTTCTCGCATATTCTCTGCCATTTAGTAACCCCTTTCGTTTTACTGGCTTTATTTTAACATAACATACTTCCTAAATACATGCAATATATATATATATATATATATATATATATATATATATATATATATATATATATATATATATATACACTGCTTAAAAGTCGATTGATATGGCGGCATTCAAGCTAACTCATGTGGAGTGCAATAGCTAAGGAGCAGTAGATGCGATTGACAACAATAAACTACAGAAGAACTCAAAAACTGATCGCTGCATTTAAGCATTGTATTATTATTTAAGCTTACCTTTTCAAAGTTCAACAATAATTCTTCTGCCGCTACTTGATTTAAAGACAAATGTACGTAGTTCCTTAACTCCCGTTCAAACAATTATTGTTAATTCATTGGTAACTTTCGTTGGGTTTCGCAATTAATTTCGATTGTTCCCACATTTATTTCCAAGTTATAAAAATTGTTATTGTACAAAAAATTCATACAAAAATTCGTACATAAAAAAAAATGGCCGCAAACAATGGCAGTAATGAAAAGTGTGCAATCCAAAATTTCAGAATTGCTTGTCCAGATACGGCCCCGAATGTTTTTAAATTGCTCACGGAATCGGCCTGATTCCAAAATGGTATGATACGTTGGGCTACGGCCTCTAGCAGTAAATTTGTGTGACACAATGACACACTGACATTCGTATTTATATATAGAGAAAAAATACAGTACATTCTTCTCTAGGTAAAAGTGGGATGCATGATTCTTGTAGTTGTTGGAAGAGTTTAAGTAATGTGCTTTTGTCATATGTTAAATAAAGGAATAAATTTGAAAAATTGTGACACACTGATACTCGCCTTTAATTTCATTCTGTATTCTTTTTTATTTTATCGTCTCCCTCTCTCTCCCTCTCTCTCTCTTTCCCCCTTACTAAAGTTTCCATCCTTTTTTTTTGTTATTGAATTGAATTTATTTTTCCTTCTTTTCCCTCTTCGAAAACTCTTAATATTATGTCTTTGGTGATTTTTTTCTGGTTCATACAAACATTGCGTGTTGTTTTTTACTCGTGGCTCAGAGACGTTGGAATGCTCTCTTCTACAAGATGTGAATGTTGGACTTTAACTATGTTAAAACTTTATATTTACCATTTACGATTCCTTATCCATAGTCTTCCGACTCATATGCTTCTCTATCCGTCTATAACAATATGGGCCGCTGTATTGAATACTCAAGCATATCCCTTTACCCTCTCCTCCCAGTGTGACTCTTACACCTCTAGCCCACGAGTGATCGATACATACATAACTTGCACCTCGGCTCACAGCCCACCTCGGATCTTCAGTTGTGTTTTCAATAACGTTGTTGTTGTTGTCTTTGTTTTTGTTTGTTTTTGTCTGTTTTTTATGCGTTTTTATTTAATTTCTTATAGGAGTAAAAATACTCCCCCACTTTGACTAGGAGTAGAGGCTCTTCCTTTGTTTCCTGTTCAAAAAATGGTTTCAGGATCCAGTCCTTTTCTCTGGCTTTAGTAGTAGTGCCGTCGTGAATCTCTTGCGATGTGTGAGGTTTGTGGCAACGTGTCTTCATACTGAGAGTACTTGCTTGGCAGTTTTCTGCTTGCTGTTCCCTACAGATAGTTAGTAGCCCGACATCTTGCGTAGAATCTGGAGATGTTGCTCTGATCAACAGTTGCATAATATCTGGGTTCTTGCAGTGCCATGTGGCGCTCGGATGGGTGTCCCTGCAAGCACCTCCGGTGGGCAACGCATAGGCCAGATTATGTTGCAGTCTGAGCCAGTTCCTTTCTGCTTATGCCATATTTGATGACCGACTTCTTCTATTACTTTAGACATTTTCCTTCCCAAAGTAACTCAGCATGACTTTATGCAACCAAATGTATAAGATTAAACCACCTCAAAAATCGTCTTCTCCAACATCCGTGATATTCGTACAAACTTCTGCAGAGTGGAATCGTTCCTCTTTGAAAAGTCTCCTGATATACTAGCTCTCTGCGTGATTAGCCTTAACTCTTCAATTCCTTTCTCTGATTTCACGATTATTATTGGTCTGGATCTGTCGGCTCGGCTTCAGTCACTTTCCCACCGACGTAAGGTTGCCGGCCTGTGGCTTTTCTATAAATACTTTTCATGGCACCTATACTTTTTGAATTTAAGCGCATTACCAGACAGGCGTCAAGATCTCATCAATTTACAGTTGAGCCGGCCAGATGTAACCGTAAATTCTAAGCTAATAGTTTCTTGTCTCACACTTCTCACTTGTGGAATTCCCTCTCAGGTCCTATGCTTTCCAGTCAACTTTAATCCGCAAAAATTTAAATGCAATCTCATCTACTGTCCCCCTGATTACTCTTTCCACTTCCTCCTCATTAGTAAGGTTTCTGTTCCTAATTCTTCCACACTTTGTAACCCCTTGGGTGTTAGTGGCTTTACTTCCTTGTATGGAGTATAACGATTAAACAAATATTCTGATCGCTTTTGTATTGAAATGTCAACATCGATATTTTCTGTGCCAGGGAAAGAGATTCAACTTATTGAGTGTTTGGTGTACGACGGTGCTGTTTTCCTTATTCTCCAAGTTATTTCTGGTCCGTTTTGATTTGTGCTTTGTGTTGCCGTATATGCTTTAAAACATTAGTAATGTTTCTCAAGAGATAATGAATTTAAAAAAAAAATATTACTGCATATGTTATTCTCAGTGGATACCCGTATTTGATTAGGACTTCACGTTTTTTAAACAATGTTTATTTGGTCTGTCGCCCTGCACAAACCGAGAAAACCTATAGGGCAAAATTTCATCAAGTTTCGTCGATGAGAAAACTGGTAAACAAATTAAACAAAAACTGAGTTTCTGCTCAAATATTGGTCCCCACTAAAAAAATGTAGCAAAAGTTATAATGTTTGCATATTGTCTGCTGTTAAATAATCATTTATGAGAACACCTTCTTTGTCGAGGGTACATTCTCTCATTACTATATATTTTCCGGGTTCCTTTCGATTGTAGCTTTGTATATTACATCATTTTTAGGCAGTTCCCGTTTAGCGGGTAGTCATATATAATTTCTCCACTATGGCACAAACACTCTCTATAGTTCTATCCCTAGATACATTAATATATGCGTATCCTAATAAAAATCATTTATCTTGGACATTTTCATTTTGTTCTTAAATATATTGTGAATAATAATGACACAAACCATACATAATACAATGAACATATCACATTGAGCTTATATATATATATATATATATATATATATATATATATATATATATATATATAATTGCACCACATACCCCAGGTATTAAAGTCACAATTATTTAGTCATCTATTTCACTGACCAATGAGTTAATCCTCTCGGCCATGGACAATGAAAATAGAACTGAAGAGGATACAAATATACTTACTCAGTGGAAACCGTACCATTAATAAAAGAACAATTAGGCAAGACGATATGGACAAAGTAATCGGAATTTTTAATCCAAAGATTGAATAAAGTCTTCTCTGGATCGACTGACACTGGAAGAAGTCCAAAGGACACAACGCCGAAATTAAGTTTGTGGTAGCAAGGAGAAAGCTGAAGACATAATAACAAATCTAATTCGTGTAAATAACGATAACTCATCATCGCAGAATGTAAGGCAGAAATTAACCAAACACGATTTTGGTGTAATTTTCATAATTTTATAATAATATTTATATAAGCATTCGGATCCACAAATATTCCTACTCTATAGCCTATAGAATAATTTGAAACAAAACCATTACCGCCTACTCAATAACCGTGAGGATAATACAATAGCCTTTATTACCTAGAAGGCGCCATTAACCAGCATATATACATAGTCGAACTAAGACACAACACATATGACCTGATGATTTGTTAAACCATGAAACAGCTTTAGCAACTTGGTGTTGACATTAGTGTCAATTTTTAAATTTGCTTACACTCTATCTTTGATATTGAGAACTTTTATCCATAAACATAGCATAACATTAAACAATAATTTTTCTCATATATATAAGTTTTTAAATTTAATTGATAAACATTTGCTGAAAAATAATCCACTAAGGAAAATCTTCAGTTGGAATACTCTAAAACTTATCTATATGTGTACTAACAATCTAGAAAAAACAATTAAGTTACACAACAATAAAACACTGAAATTATATAACAATAATAACTCTAATGCTGGTATTAATTCTAATTTGTCTCGGGAAACCAACCTATGTAATTGTAGGAAGCCTGGCCAATGTCCATTATCTAACATGAGCATAACGGAATCCCTTGTTTATATGTGTTCTATTTCATGAATTGAAATTTCCAGGATTATTATGTTTTATATTGGAAGCACCAAAATACTTTCAAAATACATTGGTATAACCATCTCTCATCTTTTACTAATGCTAACAATCGCAATATGACTTTACTTTCAAAATATTTTGGGAAATTGAAAGAAGAAAACAAAACACCTATAGGTAAATGGAAAATCCTTAAACTAGCCAGAATCTGTAGATCTTTATATGAACTTTGTTTTCTATGTCTATAGGGAAAATTGGAGATATTTAAACTTGTGAATAGCGACCAATTGTTAAATCAAAGATTTGAAATTACCGTTAATTGTAGGCATATTACGGCTTTAACATTACAATCTTGCTAAGCTTTATAACTTAATAATTACTTCTCTTATGTTATATTAACTTCATATAAACACTTAATAGTTTATTTTAAATTAATGTGGTAGACAGGTTTATATTCATAAATTACTGATAATAATGTTTGCCGTAGATAGCTTTATGCTAACTACATTTCTTGTAATAAGGTTTGGTAGTAGCTGTTAAATTTATAAAAATCATATAAATATTTCAACATTTATATTTATATTTTTTATATAATTGTTATATTTATAATGTAATGGCTTGTAAAGTGAATTAGTTATTTTGTACGCCTAATGTTATTTTTACTTCTTAAAGTGTCTTTTGTTTACATACTGTGTTTAATTTTGTTAAAATATGTGGCTTCTTTCAAAACGCCAAACGGCTCATGAACTGTTAAATTGTATGTAAAAAATATTTCTATCTAGTTGCCATCATTTCCGGTTAAATTTCGAATTCTTTCTGTATTACATCTCTCTCAACGTTAAAGGTTTATTTATTGGCTGAATTATTCTCAACAACTTCCTGTTTTCCCTTCTTATTCCCTTTATTTTCTTTTTCCTTAAAATTGTAAATTTTGATATATAACATTTCTTCTTTGTTTTCATTTTCCTTTTCTTCGGAGAATGGTGATTTCTTATGTCTTTCTTTTCCTACCTCTTTCTATTTCTCTTTTTTTTTCCTTTTCTTTTTTATTGATTTCATGTCCTCTTCTTGTTTCTGGTTTATCTTGTGTTTTTCTTTCTTTTCCTTTCATGGAATATTTTCTTATGACTTTCTATATTTTAAAATAAAAAAAGAGGTGATGTTTTATTAGTAACATTAAAAAAAATCATTATAACTATCTTTGATCACCACCCGATGAAGTGCCTGAATTGATCATCTAATAATTATGCATTTTTTAGTGATAAAATGTATGTTCGAAAGGAATAGCTTATAATAAATAACTATCGGTCTTCTTTTTGTATTGAACTCCCTTTAAATTAATATTATGAGCGTTTGAATTTATATTCGTTTTGTTCTCTTTACATTTGTGTGTGTGTGTATATATATATATATATATATATATATATATATATATATATATATATATATATATATACATACACACACACGCAAATTCTACATTCAACGCATAACTTGATAAGACACCAGAAGTGTTGAAACAAAATTGCTAAATTGTAGTGATTTTATATCATATTTATATTACAATTTTCGAATAAATTATATATATATATATATATATATATATATATATATATATATATATATATATATATATATGAAAAGTTTTCCTTTTGTCTTTATTCATATTGTCTTGTCACAGATTTATTCTATGTGAATTCTTACACACACAGACACACGCGCGCGCACGCATTTAAAAAATAAAGTGTTAGGACATGAATTGATGCAAAACCACTTGACGATACCGAAAAGTTGAAAACTACGTCGCGAAATCGACTGATCTAATTATATATATATATATATATATATATATATATATATATATATATATATATATATATAGAGAGAGAGAGAGAGAGAGAGAGAGAGAGAGAGAGAGAGAGAGGGAGAGAGATAAAAAGATATAGATTAATATATATATATATAGATATAGATATATATATATAGATATATATTAATCAATTCAGGCCAAGCCAGGCAATAATGCAACTAAGATGCAAGAAGATACATTGCGAGATGATAATTAGAAAGAATAATTTAAAAAGAAAATGACGACTGCCATTGCATTTAAATGTTTAAAGATCAAAGTTGACTAGTAAGCAAGATACCAAAAGAGAGCTCCACAGGTGAGAAGTGCGAGAAAAGTAAATACACAAAAACCTGATCAGTCAATCTTTGGATAACCCGCTGGAACCAGAAATATTTAAGGAAAATTTGAAACGTGCTAGTAAGATAAAAGAAATTAATAAAACAATCAAAATACTTTCGTCATTCATCTTAATAAAATAAATAAATAATAATGGTATTTATTAAGTTTATGGCCTTTTTTCATTATAGTATGCTCTTTTATAGAAATCTTTTTGATATATATCAATTCTAAAATTATTAATTAATTATGAATTTATACAGTGATCATTTCTTGCGGAGAAACTTCCCCCCGGTGATCTTTTCTCGCGGCGAAATGAAGGCGATAAAGTTTCCTGCGATGAATTGAATGCGGGGAAATTACCTATAAATAAAAAGTAATATATGTTATTTTTTTAATTAAAATAGTAGAACGAATTGCCTTATTCAACTCGTCGTCATACTGAGAACAGTTGCGTTCTGAGTACATTCTTCATGCACCCAAACTAAGGAAAGACTGAAGATGTCAGATTAAAATTGCATTGTGGAAAAAGAAAGATCTTTTAGTCACACACTGTGATTGTCTTTCTGGTTTTGAAGCTACTGTTCTATCGCAAAAGAATATAACTTATATTCTTTTGAGGTTCAATTCCATGAAACATTGCACTGGGTTTTGACAATGAATACAGCTATGACGAAGTGTTTAGTTGTGCTAGTTCTAAAAAAATAATGTAATCCTTTATATTGTCTTAGTCCGGAGTACCGTATATTAGTTCCACAAACTAGCTATGCAAATAGCGGTTTTTAATCTTATAACTTCTTTAAAATGCACAAAAAACAGTACATCTTTATTTTATATGTGTTAGATTGAAAATTAAAAAAATAAACCTACTTATTATGCAGGTCATAGTAAAAATAGCAGGTGGACAAAGTTGGGTCATATTTTTCATACTGTTCCTTGAGTGGAAGCTATTTCAACGACCTACAAGAGTTGATGAATAAGAAAGAGGAAATTATGACCGCGTGTATGGATCAGATTCATAAAGGGTTTAAATACATCATATGCAAATATTGTGCACCTATTATTGCATTAATCCACGTCAACCTAGAGATGGAAACTATTTGGTTATATTTGTCTTCCTGATGTGAAGCGGCCAGCAGGGCAAACCGATAATAGCAATTATTCAAATACAATTTTAATATTTACTTGTCACTTTATATAAGTAATTATTTTCTTTGGAATTAATGGGTTTTATTTATAATTTTCATGGTTTCTTATTAGTTTAAAAGTAACATTAAACTTATTGCTTTTGACAGAGCATTGAATATTGTTGAGAAAATGGAGAAAAATTGAAAATGGATCGGTTTACCGAGGAGTTTAAGTAGTACAGCATTGTATTGGGTTTCTAAAGCATTGCAACTTCCCTTCAGAGGATTAGTGGAAGAGTTTAAAGTGGCGAAGACGGGGCAGGCAATCCTATATAGGGATTCAAATGGTCCTAAAGTTTTAGAAGCAGATATTGAGGTTCGAACTGGAAGAAAGGTGAAGGCATCACATGAGCTCAGTACAGTAGAACAAGAGTTGAGACAGAATACGCTAGTAGGAACGGTAGCAGTGAGCAGATCAGGATTAGGTTACTGTTCCAATCCACGAAAGAGGGAAAAAGTAAAGAAAAGAAATACTCTCTTCAATATGAAGTGAGAGCGGGTGTAGAGGAAATTAGATGCAGTAAAATGGTGGCCTTGGGTCAACAGGGGTCTGGACGAAATGGAGAAACCTGGAAAAAAGGAAGATTACATCGACGGACCACTGGTATACTAATCCCAGTAATACAAGCTTCCTTGTGCAGGCAGTGTATGATACACTGACCAGTCCTGCAAATCACCACACGTGGGGAAAAGTGAATCTCCACTATACCCATTGTGCCAGAAGAGAGGATCCCTCTAATATATATTCAGAGGTTGACCGAAGGCACTTACCGAGAGGAGGTACCGATTGCGACAAAATTTAAGTTTTAGGGGTCCTTGGAACAATAGTCTCAAGGAATCTAAAACAAAACAGATCTGAACCGAATAAGAAGACGATGAATTTTGTCAAAGCCGGGGAAAAAGTAAAGACATCGCAGAAGAAGAAAACATCACTCCTCAGCTCTACCCCCCTCAGATTGGCAAATAAGAGTAGATATGGGCAAACAGCTGAAATTCCAAGTGTAAATTATACAAACTAAGATTTGTCCAGATATGATTTATTTATTCTGAAAAGACAAAGCAGAGTCATCATGTTAGAACAGTTTCTTGGGAAGCGAATATGGACGAAGCCCATGAAATTAAGCTTGGAAAATATTTACAGATTGTAGGGGAACGTAAAACTCGTGGTTCGCGAACCCAGTGAGATCCGATTGAAATCGGGCGCAGAGGATACATATATATATATATATACTTACATACATATACATATTTCTATGTAATTTGCAGCCCAAACTATGTCTAAAAGGTTTCGAAATAACATTGGAGGTAGAAGAAACCACTAGATGGTTATGGTTGAAAAGAGCAAGAAATTGGCAGCCAGTAATAAGATGAAATAAAGTAACGGTTATTAGATTTTTTTTTATTGTTGATTTTTTTTTTTCTTGGGGGGTTCTGGTCTTGGGTATAACTTACTCCAATTCATAATGCGTGACGTCATTTGTTTACATTTGGATACGAATCGAGATATGAATGTACGAGAGAAAATCATGGAAAATTGTAGTTTAAAAACAGTAAAATCAATCTTGCTAACCGTAACGCTCCTCTGTGGCTAAATCTGTAAAACCATGTTAGGCCATATCAGGTTTGATTCCTGTCGGAGAACGTATATTTTGTATGAAAATCTCTCGGACATTCAGGCCGGTAAATGCCGTTAATACTGTTTATTAAAAAACAGACCATTTACTTAGATATTTGTATCTATAAAAAAGAACGTATAAACATATATATATATATATATATATATATATATATATAGCATAATGAGAGGCCACGTATACTTTCTTGATATGTATACTAAATTCTAAAATTAGACACATAAACTAGGGGTAAACAAACACATGAAAATTTCAAATCTACATAAATATTTTAATAGTTAAAAATATTTTAAGAAATATTTCTTGAGTTATGGTCAAAAAACCTTTTAAACAACATTTAAGACACTATCATCAGTCTTCCGCCAAAAATTCAAACAAAGTTGCATTGCACATCACGTGACATGGGCACGCTTCACGACAAACGCTGTAAACAAACGCTGTAAACAAACACACAAACACAGTTTCTAATTTGATTTCTGAGGAAAGACCTAGGTGGTCTGAAATATTAAATAAATAAATATATACAAAAACACAGAAATAAATACTTTCATAAAAAAAACACACAATTTTGTTTCATTCATTTTATCCAGATATTATATACATATATATATATATATATATATATATATATATATAGAGAGAGAGAGAGAGATAGATAGATATACTTATATATATACCTACATACATATATATGTATATACCTATATACATATACATACATATATATAGCTACCTACATATATATACATATATATATAGAGAGAGAGACAGAGAGAGAGAGAGAGAGATCCGACATATTTTAGAACACTCTATTAAGAAGTGCGTCGATGTTGAAGAGACGCATTATACACAGAAAATAGACATCTCTTGTCCCACACATACGTTCCTTGCCAACCAGGGCTAGACAGCATGGTTGACTCGGTCGTTTAACCCATAGCATTTTGGAGAAATAGGACATTAATACTTTTCCTAAGGATAATATAATGAAGTTAATTTCAACTCTGCTTACTGATTCTCGAACCGAAATCCATTACTCCAAGTTCACTAGTCATTATATTAAATTATGTTATATATATATATATATATATATATATATATATATATATATATATATATATATATATATATATATATATAATGTGTGTGTGTACGTCCGTGTTTGCTTATATAAGAGCATGCAAAAAATCCATATATATATATACATACATACATACATACATACATATACATATATATATATATATATATATATATATATATATATATATATATATATATATATATATACATGTATGTATAAACAAATATGTTATAATTTACGGCTCTTTCCTTAACCCTGGTATAATTTTCTTTCTTTATTGACCCTTTGCAAAATAGTAAATCCGTGCTTTTCCCTTTCGCAACTTTTGCATCGTCTTAGGGTGTTTTTCTTTTTTTTTTTGGTGTATGTGTGGCATGCCTTTTTTTTTAGACAACATCGAATGGCCTCGCGTCTCTTTTCCTGCTGCATGTCTTCACGCATTTCTTATCTACGTTTTTCATCATTTTTTCCCTACCGCTGAACTTCGAACCTTACCCTGTATATCAAACTAGCCCTATTAATAATACAGCCTCTCTCTCTCTCTCTCTCTCTCTCTCTATCTATCTATCTATCTATCTATCTATCTATCTATCTATCTATCTATCTCTCTCTCTCCGGCTTAAGTGATGTAACTACTTCTTCCATTTTTTTCCTTTTTTCTTTCTTTCCCACGTTTAATCTTTAAGGCCTTTCTTTCGATACTCGAGCCTTCCTTTTTCGATACGTTCATGCTACCGGTTTCTCTCCCCGATTTATCATGAGCGTTATTGTTTTATTATTTATATTCCAAAAAAACAAACCAAACCAAATGTCAAATTTTATGTATGCACAGGACTGCTGAGAAATCACAAAACGCTTACACAGGTTCTAAAACAATGCATCGTACAAAAGCTATTTTCATATATTTAAATATTACATAAGACTACGGTGAAATTCTTTTGTTTTCTTTGCGAGAAAATATTCTGAAAATTTATGTTTAAACCTATTGGAGAATTGTGGTTTATGTGACTGATGGTAATCTTTTTAAAATATGTCACCTTTTTCATTCTCCTTAATGCATTTTATTGCTATTACCCTTCAGAACGTGGACAATCATGACTCTCCACAGATTCCATTTCCTTTATTATTCATGAATTACCATGACTTTATAGAGAAATACAGGGAAATGTGAGGTCGGTTTCTTTCTCCTAGAGGACGTTACCATAGTTTAATGGATGGCGTCTGGAAATACCAACTAGTAATAGTTTGGTAAAGGGTGTTTCATTAAGACGGATCAAAGTCAGCAGAAAATAAATCAGTGTTATTGGTGAAAATGTATGTATTTCTTTGTTGGATAATATTATTTAAATCATGGCAATTATGTGTAAAAAAATAATATCGCCAAAATATCCGCCAAAGCTTCGGCGGCATGCCTACATTCGATGGTTAAAAGTTTTGATGACGTCTCTGCATAGTTGCCCCTCGATATCATCAATATGCCTTATTATATAATCCTTCAGCTGCTGAAATAGTAATAGATTTCGTGTCGTTGCTTTTTCCCTCCAGGTATGGATTAAACAGTAGGACTTGTATCTGGAATTTGCATTGTTCGGACTGACCCAGTAGAAAAAGCGTTGGTTGGATCCAGGGACTTGACACAAACAGTTGTGAGTTCAATACCTGGCTAATGCAGTTTTGAACTAAAACTTGGGCAGTTGAGTTAAAGGGAGATAAATGAGGCATCAGGAAGAGGTATGTCACGTTGAACTAGAACAATCTATTCCGGTGGAGGAAATAAGGTGTTCAGTTCGAAATTCCAATCTCCTGAAGAAATCCGGGGTGTACAACGGCCTAAACCTCGTGAATATGACAGTAAATATGAGGACAATAGATGGAAAAATTAAAATAGTGTAAATAATTGCAATACTTCAGAAATATAGACAGATCTAAAAATGTGATTGATAACTCCAAAAAGTTGTTAATGCAAAATTCATTCCCCCACCAAAAATAAACAAAAGGCACAGAACTATTCTGACAACAAAAAAGATGTTTTGATTTTAAATAACCAACAAAAGGTTGGTAAGCCGTAAAAACAAAAGAAATTATTTCTAGATGGTGAAGAGAAAACCGTTACCCGATTTTTCTCCACAAAGTACCAAAATCGAACCAGTACAATTTAAATATCTGGGAAGTGTTTTAACAGAGAGCGGAAAGCGTGACACTGAAAACCCCAAGATGCATTTGAATAGTGAAAAATGGTTTCTAAAAGCTAAGCAAAGTATTAAGAAACCAAAAAATTTCGTCAGAACTAAATACAAGAGTACGGAACCGCTACGTAATATCAGTCCTCCAATATGGCAATGAATGCTGAACAGTTTTCTCACAGATGAAGAAGTGACTTAAAACAACATATATTTAGCTCTACAGAAGGATGCTGACAATAATATCGACCGACCATTATTTTTTAAAGATTGGAAACAAAACGGGGGACTTATAATTAACATCAGAAAGAGATTGTTGATATTTCTAGGGTAAATAATGAGAAAAGAGGGTCCCGATATTTCTATACCCCTAGGACAGATTCGATAAGAATAGGAACAGATGAAAACAAAGTATAACCTACCTAGTGAGCGTGTGTAACTGGATCGCAGAACAAGCTTTAGGAGAGATAACAGAAAGACAAAATTTATTAAGAGATACAAAAGAAATGAAATTGTGGAGAGCCACGGTCGTCAACGTCCTGATGAGACAAGGCACATTGAAATGTGCTTCTATGAGATGATGCTGAGAGTATTATTTACAGAAGACATAACCATGAAATAAGGAAAATGGAATCAAATAGGACACCTATACACATAATCGGAAAGAGAGAGATGAAGTTTTTAGGGCAAATAATAAGAGGACATGTCGAAAACGACAGGGACAGCGGACGATGTACTTGGCGTGTTTGTGTGAATCAAATTTCGGAAAGCGTGATTAGAGGGATATGAAAAAGACAAGCGTTAGAAAGATCTACAACAAAGGGAATAGTGCAGAGAATGGTTATCGCCTTTCTTATGAAAGCAGCAGGTTCATAGACGTACATTAGCGCGAAAGTGAAAATTGATTATAAGCTGTAATTTGGACTCCTTTCGACAATTCGGCTTTCCGCGCTGAAAACCGTTACGTTACTTGTACATCCTATCATCATATAGGGTTACGTGATAAACAATCATCACGATCATCAGTCTCCCACTTGCTTCTATCGTCAGTATGGGGTTCTACTGACAGAAGAATCAGACCATCTCCTCTATGATGATCTCTTGTCCGTGGCTCTCAAGAGATCCGCTATTGTCATGCACGTCCACTCTTACGTTGTCTGACCAGCTCTTGCGTTTTCGTCTCCGCTTGCGTCCACCTTTAACAGTGATTAGCACGATTGACTCACAGATGCTGTTATCCCGTTTAACGTTGCCAATTCTTGTCACCTCCAGACGCGTAATAGTGTCGAGGACAGATACCTATTGTCCCAAGAGTCATTTGACCTTGTTCCGTATATAGTCATGCATAGAGATATATATCTCGAAATGTTCCTAGAACAATCTTATTCATTCCGTGTTAATCATTTAAATTAAATACATCTTTAACTTGAAAGCAGAATAACCTTTTTACGCTTAAAAAAATCAAAATCTAACATTTCTTCTCAGCCTGTGAATGTGCTTAGGTCCCAGGGAAACTTACGTCCAACAAATGAGGAATGGGTCATTACCCTAAAGTGTTCGCCCATTACGTGGTTGTAGGGCCGATGTAACACTTGGGTAATCATGTCACTCTTCGATTCATAACCATCCGAGGATATGAATCGAACCCGGATCTCCGATTTCTCATTCCAAACTGTTATCCATTACCACCCGTATAACGCAGATTACAGCAACTACTATTGCGAAGTAGTTACTC
This sequence comes from Acanthosepion esculentum, assembly GCA_964036315.1. Lineage (NCBI taxonomy): Eukaryota > Metazoa > Mollusca > Cephalopoda > Sepiida > Sepiidae > Acanthosepion > Acanthosepion esculentum. The sequence continues at coordinate 97,934,517 of OZ038493.1, read as the reverse complement.
TTCTTGATACTGATGTTCTCTTCCAATCAGTTAAGCAACGTCGAGCCTGGTCAAAGGAATCAAAGTATTTTCGCACATTTAATTATTTATCTTCTTCTTCTTCTTCTTCTTCTTCTTCTTCTTCTTCTTCTTCTTCTTCTTCTTCTTCTTCTTCTTCTTCTTTTTCTTTTCTTCTTCTTCTTCTTCTTCTTCTTCTTCTTCTTCATGCCGTACCTTTTTATGATATTCGCAATGATGGCTCTCCACAACTACCTATCATTTTTAACTCTTATTAATATTTACATAATTACTATCCCTACCACATTTTCATCTGCTATCCATTTACACAAGCATGATTGGAAGGTTATCCAATATCCCCTTCTGTCAGCCTTGCTTCGACGAGACCTCCTCCTACATTACGTGTCTCATGAACGCCATCTGTATCTTTTATATCTGACTATAAGTATACTGGGTGCGATGGGTATATAGTCGCCTTTTTATATTTTTAATTTCACGCAAGCGGGTTGATTGATTTTGATTATGTCGACAGCGCACCAGAGTAGGGTCAGTTGAGCACCGTCTGTGAGAAAAGGAGCATCATGACGTAATTCCCTCCACCAGAAAATTGGAAACGACATGCTGTGCTGCTTTCATAGTGTTTGGGTGTCATTCTGTGGAGAGCGCAGAGAGTTGGATGGCGATTAGGAAAGTACGGCAGGTCGTAAACACACTCTGATTGTCCTGAAAAAAAAAAAGAACTTCCGAATTTCTTGGTGAGGGCCGCTGACTCAACACGGAAGCCTACATTAATTGCTTTGAGAAGATAGTGCTGCCCTGGGTCAATAGGGTGACTGCTGGAAGAATCTGTGTCTCGCAACAGGACTCTAGCATGCCACACAAGCAGGAGAACCCAGTCTTGTATGTCAGACAATTTTTGTGATCACATCATCCCTTACATCTGGCCATCTAACTCCCCAGACTGCAACCCCCTTGATTATTTCATGTGGAGCGCAGTTGAACGAGAAACCAACACCAAAGATGAACTGAAGGCAAGGTTTATAACAGCATAACCAACTTAATAAAATGAGTCGTCTGGAGGCCGTCGTTGAAGCCAGTGGCAATTATATTGAACAAATTTACGTTTTAGTATTTCAAAATACGTCTGTGTAATTTTGGGAAATATACTAAACTGAGATGTCAGTGTCAGTTTTGCTTAATGTAGGCGACAATTTATCAATCGCACACTGTAAGTTGCCTATTTATTTGCATTTTGCTTAAAACGTCCCTAGTTATTTAAACACACCGTCCATGGTATTCTCAGTATCCGCCTGTAGATGCACAATGCTTTTGCCTCAAGTTTCCTCTTCTACTGCGAGGGAATTGTCCAGCATTCACTGCCAGAAAGATGGATTGCTATTACAAAGCCGTTCAGCAATCTTAAATTCACAACATGTCAAACTTTACTGCGTTATGTACCACTGAAAATAAATCTTGTAGAACACAAATCATGGTGTGTTACTATGGATTAAGTCATACATCCGGTTTACGTTAGAGTCAGAAAGGCAGAATCCAGCTTATCCGAGACTATAAAAGGTAGAAATAGGAATGCCGTAGATCCGGATTATACAATACCCAAAAAGGTAGATACCCATTAAGCATATATACCGGTCTACAAATATCAACACGGAAGGTGACCCCTGCGTGTGAGAGACATTTACCCGTCTCGCGAGTATTCAGTACGAGTATTTCTAGAAAAATTTTATCTTGTTTTGTTTTGCTAATATATATATAAGGACATAACATCGAAAAAATGTAAAACTGCTACACAATTGCAGTCGTGTATCAACACATATCAATGCGTCTCATCAGGCGATTGTAAATGGCTCGCCATTAATTTACAATCGTCTGACGATATGCAATGATATCCTTTGAAACTCGACGGTAATTGTGTAACACTTTTATATTTTTTCGGAGTAATATCCTAAAATAAATTGTTGTGGATTCCGGGATGAATCAGATATCAATGAATAACAAACAAGGAAAATAAATGTATTAATCTAATAATACAAACTGGTAACACGGGTTAGTAGATCCAGGAATGCGGGTTAGTAGCAATAATATATATATACAGTCTTGGTACTGAAGTATCGCGGTATGACTCCTTACTGAGTCTACGTGCTCCCTAACTGTGACGCTTGCCGCCTGTGTGTGTGTGACTTACTCTACTACTACTGAAATCTACTACTCTTCTGTAGTTCCGTCTCGAATCCTTGACTAAACGTACCACTACTCTCCTCGTGTATTACTAGTAGTAGTATATGTATGCCTTGGGTGAGTCCATTTGTGTGAATAGGGGAGACCCCTTAACATAAATAATATTGCTCTACTCTGTACTGAGCCCTCTTTTATTTATTTAAATTAAATGTTACGAACGATGGAATTGTACTCTATTTCTTCTAATCGTAACTGAATATATATATATATATATATATATATATATATATATATATATATATATATATGGACACTCGTATTCGAAGATACCCGTCTACTAGAGCGGCAGACGCTTGCTCACGGGCATTTGTGCTTATTCAACACCCACAAACCCCACCTGTGGTTTATACTATAATTTTGCTGAGCAAACCTTATACATAGTGTTATCTAGCGTGATCAACAATTTAACAAGTTCAGCACGCTCAAACCCTCGGCCACGATGATTTGTGAACTCGTGCTAGCACAGCTATCGTCTGCCCAATTGCACTCACAGGGTTTGGGTCAACTCATAGTATGGTTTTCAGGCATTTTCTAAAGGTGCCGCACGTTGGGATCGATCCCTCCATTCCGATGCATCAGGACTTCTCCTTCCTGACAAATGACCATGGTGATATTCTCATGATCAGAATGCGAACGGTCTAACCATGCGGCCATGTGCCCATCGAACCTGGGTCTCATGGTCAGAATGCGAACATTCTAACCTCTTGGCCACGCAGAAACAGTTTGTTTCATGTTTCAAAACAATCTTCCGTCCTGGTGTGCTGTGTGTTAGCCCGACTATTAATATATGCTGGTCAATCATGGATTATGGGCAGCATGTTTCACTATATCATCCTAACGGTTGTTGATTAGGCTTTAACTGTTATATTTCAAATTGTTCTATTGGCTGAGTTGAGGTGAACTGGGATCCAAATGCGGTTACTTGTATAATATATAATGATATATTGCGCTGTTTGTTACCATTTACTCATTAATTATTATTGACAAATTAAGTGTTTATTATTACATTAAGAATAATACAATAGGCATTGCTATCGATAATACAGCATTATCAATTATGTATAACTAGTCGAAGCAACACGTAATAGACATGGCCTGAAAACTGCTTTCACGCTCGAAACAGATTGTCCCCGGTCTGTGTTGATATATATTGCTTAAAACAGACTTATTTCTAGCGGTACATATCGGCCCTCTTAAAATGTGATGTGCTCAATAGAATGTAGGGCTTTAAGAAAACGTTAAATTATAAAATATAAACTCATAAAATACCTTAGTTACACCTATAATGATGGATCATCTCTCATTATTATTCTTGGTCTTTCTTTCGAAATTTGTTTGCTCATATCTATCGGAGGATTTTAATTATCTAGTTCTAGCGAGTTACTTTAATAATAATAATAATAATAATAATAATAATAATAATACATATATATATATATATATTCACTAATGCAAAGCTCTTCAGTAAAATGAATGGAGCACTATGGCTGATGGGCATTTGTTTACATTTGTAAAAACAATACGCTAGATTTAGTTGTGTAACTCTACCGAGTGAAGATAGCTCTGGCTGGCACCAAATTAGTTGTGTTTCAATCCTGGCTTGAGGCATTCGGAAGTCTAGTCGCACTGAGGAGCTGTGATACAGCGAAACAGTACTGTCTGTTAATGACATAATTTAGCTCTTGAAAATACATTTCTATTGAGCACTGTTGAGTGATAAGCTAATTCTATAAACAACAGCCACCTGCACTAATGCTAAGCTCTTCAGTAAAATGAATGGAGCACTATGGCTGATGGGCATTTGTTTACATTTGTAAAAACAATACGCTAGATTTAGTTGTGTAACTCTACCGAGTGAAGATAGCTCTGGCTGGCACCAAATTAGTTGTGTTTCAATCCTGGCTTGAGGCATTCGGAAGTCTAGTCGCACTGAGGAGCTGTGATACAGCGAAACAGTACTGTCTGTTAATGACATAATTTAGCTCTTGAAAATACATTTCTATTGAGCACTGTTGAGTGATAAGCTAATTCTATAAACAACAGCCACCTGCACTAATGCTAAGCTCTTCAGTAAAATGAATGGAGCACTTTGGCTGATGGGTATTTGTTTACATTTGTAAAAACAATACGCTAGATTTAGTTGCGTAACTCTACCGAGTGAAGATAGCTCTGGCTGACACCAAATTAGTTGTGTTTCAATCCTAGCTTGAGGCATTCGGAAGTCTAGTCGCACTGAGGAGCTGTGATACAGCGAAACAGTACTGTCTGTGAATGACATATATATACATATATATATATATATATATATATATATATATATATATATATATATATATATATATATATATGAGGGAAAATTTAAAACTTTTAAAACACATCTACTGCAACTTCCATAAACGAATGGTGTTCCGAATCTTGCTTTCTCACCAAACGCACATAGATTGCGACGGAAGATAAAGTTTATTCAAAGTGAGAAAAAAATTGTAGTGATGCCACGAATAAAAACTGACGATTCGCTTTTTATCACACCCCAAATTTTTATTAAAGTATGCATCAGCAACACGATCGTGATGTATACATATCGATAAATATATGTTTGTAAATAAGGCAGCTGAATAATATTCAAATCAGGGCCCTTACGACAAAAAGAAAATTGCGTTCATATTTAAAATTGACGTCCTCTACATATGTAAAAGTGGCATTGCGGACACAATTTATAATTTATAATTGGAACATAGACAGAAACTCGAGTAGTTAAGGTATTATATATATATATATATATATATATATATATATATATATATATATATATATATATATATATATATATATATATATGTATATATATATATATATATATATATATATATATATATATTATGAAATGGACAAAGTCCGACAATTATTGTAAGACATTTTTATGTTTATACATTCTTTTTATAGATATAAATATTTAAGTAAATGCTCTGTTTTATAATAAACAGTATTAACCAACATTTACCGTTCTGATTGTCCGAGAAATTTTCATGGAAAATTTTTTCGTCCTCCGAGAGGAATCGAAACTATATCCTTTGCGGAACAGGCATTCTATGAAAATTTCTTGGACATTCAAGCCGGTAAATGTTGTTTAATACTGTTTATTATAAAACAGAGCATTTACTTTAATATTTCCTTCTATAAAAAGTAAATGTCCTTGATACTGAGAGTTTTTTTTTCTTTCCATAGTGGCAATGAAGTTAAATTACCTACCAATTCTGTGGACAAAACAAATTGGCATCAAAGGACAATTGGAAAAATAACTTAATTTTTTGTCGACGCGTCTTGTCTTCCGACTTGTTCAAGGAAAAAAATGAAATTGTTTGTTTTTATAATTAAATTATATTTGGATTTTGTAATGTAACTATAACACACATAAACATTTCGATTTCATTTTTGCCTTCATATATATATATATATATATATATATATATATATATATATATATACATATACATATATATATATATATATATATATATATATATATATATATATATATATATATATATATATATATGGTTGAATGCTTTGCTCAGAAATTCTCATCCAATTAAACACTCAACTGATTTTCCCCCTAGAAATGAGGCTCTATTGTGTCAGATGCGCATAACCCCGCCTATGGTATTGGATATCATCTCTGAATTAGACTTTCATAAGGCAAGCGGCGGGGACGGGATACCAGCTGAAGTCCTAAAGAAATGTGCGCCTGAGCTGGCTCCAGTTCTCTCCAAACTATAAAAATATTGCCTCACTGGCACTTGCTTTCCAGTCTGTTGGAATTCATCATCTGTTGTCCCTGTTTTAATAACTCCGGAGACTCTTCTGACCCATCTACATACCGTCCTATCAGTCTGCTACCACTCTTCGGCAAGGTCTTCGAGGCTTTAATCACTGCCGATAAGGTTACGCACCTTATATCCTATGATCTACACTCTGACAATCAATATGGTTTCGATTTGCCCGGTCTACCGCTGACGGGCTCACGGCCATAACTGAATTTGTATGCCAGACTCTTGAAAATAACGGCAAACTCGATATCTCTTTGATGCCGGCCTTCTTCGTATTCTTTAGGGATACTGTATTTGATATAAAACAATCATTGCTGTCAAACCGTGAAATGAAAGTCATCTTAAACCTGTCCACCTCCATTTCCTTTCATGCGAACCCTGGTGTCCCCAAGGTTCTATCTTGGGTCTTACACTGTTTTTTTTTTCTAAACGATCTTCCCGATGTCATCAATTTCCAAGTAAGCATCTATGCAGATGACACTACCATTTACTCCTGTCTCAATAGTCAAGCCGAAAAAATTGGTCGCGAAAAAGACCTCCAATCTATGATTGACTGAGTCAGGAAATGTCTTGTGAATTTTAACGCCTCCAAAACGAAACTGCTTTCTTGGCATAGAGACATCCCCTTTCCAATTAGAACGGCTGATGCGCAACTCCACGAGAGCGGTCCCTCTGCGCCTTCTTGGTCTCGCGCTTTCCACTGACCCAAGGTGTAACAACTACATTGAATCAATAGCTTCATCTTCCGGATGTAAAGTTGCTTCTCTGTGTCACGCCAGATTTGTTTTTTTATCGCCTGAGTCCATTCGTCACACCTACAAATCTACCTTTCGTTTTTTCATTGCCATATGTAGTCTGGAGCCTCCGCTATCCATCTTGAGTTTCTCGACAAAATCCAGAGAGGGATATGCGGTGTGGTAGGTCTTGATCTGAAATCTCGTCTACAGTCACTTTCCCAAGAGACGTGCTTTGGCTTGCCCCTGTCATTTCTAGAAATGTTTCCATGACAACTGCTCTGACGAGCTACTTTCACTGTTACACTAACTGCATGAATTTAAGCGTGCTACTAGTTTGACATCTCAGTCGTACCCATTCATTGTCGAAACAGTCAAATGTAACCGGCTTTTCTACTCCAACAGGTTCTTCTCTCGCACTGCTGAACAAAACTCCCATTAAAGCCGTTAAATTTCTTCAAGTGAAATACGCAGTGACTCTCCTTTTGGAGAGTCACTGCGTATTTCGGGATGAATCTACAGTTACAGAAGTTTAACGTTAACGATCATCGTAGATGCGAGCTTGGATGTTCCCCCTTCTTGTCTTCCGCCTTCGGCTATATGCTGGATCCCTTTCAAGACGTAGGCGATTAATTAGCTAATGTCTTTTTAATATCACTCCCACCCATTTTGATGCCATCCATTTACACAAGCTCATTAGGTTTTCGCAATGCCCTGCTTCCTTTCAATATGTCTTGTGAGTGAATCATCCAAGCCTTCTTTCCTCATTATATGCGCAAGTAAGTTAAACTGACTTATCCTGATTTTAGGTTTAAGTGTCTTTTTGGATAAAGTTGGTAATGAGTACACAAAAATAGAAACGGTCACAAGAGAAGGATGCGTCTTCTCATAGGAATTGTTCCATCAAGAGAACTAGAAGTCTAACTGATATTTAATCTTGGTGGTCACGATCTTAACAGTATATGATACAATGCAGATGGAAAATACAGTAATAAAACTGTAGGAAATTCTAGACAATGCAATAATGTAAATTAAGAAAAATGGCCTAACTCTCAGTTATAAGCAGGAAGTACATATGATTTTCAGAAATAAGAACAATACAAAAAATTAGCTAAGAATTGGGTAGGTCAAAATCAGGAAAGTAAATAATTTTAAATATTTGTTAAGTATTTTAGTAGACGACGGAAAATATAAAGGGTCATCGGAAATGCAAATGATACCATCCAAATTCTAAACAGAGTATTATGAAACATAAAAATATCGTCGGAAAAAAAACAAAAAAAACAAAACAAATGGTGCTGAAATGATATGTAATATAAATCCTCCTATAAGGCAATTGATACTGGACTATTTAACTAAAAGACAGAGAAAAGACATGTATCAACAGAGATGTGGTTCTTCAGAAGCTTGGAAACGAGAAAGATTTGGCAAAAATACAAGCAAAAACATGCATAAAATCAGAAAAAGACAGCTGAAATTCTTATGACGGAAAGCATGACTTGATACACAGACGATAGTTGAAGGCAAAGGGATAGAGGAAGCCGGGCATAATTTGTCTACCTCGTGCAATGGTTTGCAAAAGAGAGATTGAGAGATATAGGAAAACGATAACATTTACTAAGAGCTATAACAGGGCGGAAGTTGTGGTGAGCCATGATCCCCACCTCCCCATGGGATAGGAAACCTAGAAGAAGAGGATGCAAGCAGGTATCTCCTGATGAAAAAAAGTATTTCTCTTTGTGGAGTTTTTCGATTGATTTGTGAATGAAGAAACGGATAACGTGTACCGGAGCTGCACATAGGCTGGAAAAAAATTATTTTATTTTCTGAGAAGGTTCGGGCCGTAGATGAAAGGACGTGAACAAAGTCCAACCAAGTATATTGCAACTATTTTTAGTGACATTTCATTATGAAAAAAAATCAATTTCCTTGAATGTTTCAAATAAGACTCGTAGTAATTGTAGAAGTTAAAATTTCTAGGAGGTTGGAATGTTGAACTTAAAAAAAAAGACTGTCTTTTATTTTAGTTAATAAACGGAACTCATTCTTTAGGTTATCCATTAGATCGGGCCAGACATCCGACTGAACTCAATTTCATGATCGGTGCATGTCATCCAACTTGATGGTTGGTCTCGAATCGTCTTTGAAAGCCTAACAGAGACCCAATAGACCACAAAAAATGAGTCTGACTTAGAGCTGTCAATGGCAGACATGCTAAGAGAGAGAAGATAAAATCAATAATTACCAGTGGCTCGCAAGAAAAGTAATATCGAACTACGGGAACGAAGTGTCCAGTAGTGAGCAATGTAATTTCACAGTTCAATAAAAATGCTGTTTAGAGGAGCTATTGGCTTTAAATATCGATTTAGACCAGCTATGGCTTTCTCGGCGCACGTGACCTGACAGATGTCATATATTACTGTAGAAATACCAGATCAATTCTACCTTCTATCTGTATCGATCTAACTTTTTGAAAACCGTTCCTCTTCAGAACATAGACGATCGTGGGTCTCCACACATTGCTCTTCTTTATTATCCAAGGATTGTCATGGTTTCTAGATTATGCGTTCCCGTTGCCTTCTTGCTGGTGCCTGCCGTCTCCTAAACTGTCTACCATCGAAGAATAGCGTACCCAGACTATTTTACGCTTTAAACCAACTTTACCTTACTAATTTTAAATTAGTAGTTACCCTACTTCAAAATATAATCGATCAAGGCTCTCCACTGTTTCTATTTCTATATGATCCGTAAATTGCCATGAATTCTTGGGAATAATAGCTAAGTGATTTTTCGTTGGCTATTCTGTAGAGTTGAATGAAGCAGAATTGCTGCCTATTCTGTAGATTTGAATGAAGCAGCACAAGGCTAGAGGACCCAGTCTACGCACAAGCTAGATGAAATTATGCCCAGCTTCCTCTATGCCTCCTACCTTCAACTGGCCTCTGTGTGCCAAATCATGCTTTCCGTCATAAGAATTTCAGCTGTATCTTTCTGATTTTATGCATTTTTGCCAAGAGACTTGATGCTATCAAAGAACAGAAATCCAATATATGAAGGTTTCAATCCGTTATTTAAACCATCATCTGTTTTCTCCAATCTCATTTTCTTTATGATCTGTGAATGACCATGATTTATTAGGAGCCAATATAGAGTGTTTTTTCCTGGTTTCCTCAACCTTTCTGAAAACAATGTAGCTCTTCTTCGAGACTGGTCGCAACACAAGGCCAGAGGATCCAGTTTACGCTACTGCTTAACCCATCCTTTTTTAATTGGATGTATATGATCACATCTCTCCACAGCAACCTTTTCTTTATGATTTTTGATTTGCCATGATGTATATAAATCATATGATAAAGTGGTTTAACATTGCTGTTGACCATGATCACCATAGACTATAAATATAGAATACAGCGCAGTACGTAATCTGTTCAATGAAACAACGTTAAAGATTAACACTCATGACCCAGACGCTCTACTGAATCTGACTATATCGCCAATACAACCAGCAGCTCTTCCGTAATTCTCCAAAACGTTAAAAAAAGATGGACATTTTTATGTAAGTCAACATAAAAAGTATGAGGACACGTTAAAAGAAAACGAGTCCCTACCAATAAAGGAAGCGTTTGACGCAGTAATCCCGCGGACAATATCCCTGCTGACCTCAGGCGTTAAAACCCGTAAATTAATTGGGGTCAGCAGGGAAAGCATGGATGAGGCCTTGAAGATCAGCCCTAAAATCCTGGCAAGACGAACAAGGAAGGAGGTCACCAAGGGACGTAAAACATCTGGCGTCTCATCTACCACTCAGAAAGAAATAGCCCAGGAAAAGAAAAAGTCTCCTGAAAAACCAAAGGAGGTGCTGAAGCAACCAAAAGAGGTGCAACAACCCAAAGTGGGGCAGCCATCCAAAGAGGTGCAGTTACCTAAAAAGGGGCAGCAACCCAAAGAGAGGCAGCAAACCAAAGAGGCGCAGGCATCCAAAGAGGGAGAGCAGAAGCGGCCGCAACAGAAGCAGCAGCAGCAACAACAACAACAACAGCAGCAGCAGCAACATCAAAAACAGCAGCAGCTGCAGCAACACCACTACCAACAGCAGCAGGTTGAAACAGAAACACCTATAGAGTTGGACAGAATGCCTCCACCTCGAGCTTCGTCCCTGAAAAGGTGCAGGGAGGAAGACACGAAAGAACAACATCAAAGCCACTCTGGCCTTAGCAGGGTGCAGCAGGGCAAGGACAGAACCAGGCCGCACTCTGTCCCTGCTTCACCAAGAAGATCTATTAGCTCCCACAAAGTTAGGAGCCTCCCTACTTCCTCTTCTCGTGCTCTCTCCCCCTCTCCCTCCACTTCTTCCCTAAGTTCATCTACTACTCCTCCGCACACATCCACACAGCCTCGCAAGACTTCCTTCATTCGCGTCGTCCAAATCACCATTCGAGCCGTGGCCAGCAGCGCCTGAAACACCATCCATTTCACCCCGGAATACGGGGGCAACACATTGTCACACGCATATGCACGATCAATGAGCACAAGCATCTCGGGAGCGAGACGATCCGTCAACTCGCCGACATGGTTCTATAAGAGGCGGACCCGGGGGCAATGGTAGAAAGCGTGCGAAGCCGTTTCTTCTAATCCGAGGCCAACCCTTTTATTTATCCAATCTATATTTAAATAAATTCCACGTCCTTTCACCCATGCCGAGTTACACAGCTCGTAAACCAACAGCGCCGGGTCCGCTTGCTTGAACATTTTCACCGGATGGGAGGATGCCGAAGGAGGTCTGCAAAAGAGACATGAGGGCGATGGTCATAAACATCGCAAGGTGTGAAGACATCGCCAACAATCGCTCAAATTGAAGACACGTTATAAAATATAGGTTGGAGCGAGGAAAAGAGAAAACGGTGGCTTGCCGCCGAGGAGAAGCATGCTCAACAGAAAGAAACAAGATGATGACACCGGGGGAAAGCGTCTTCATATGCATTCGTTGCAATCGAGACTGTCATTAACGCTTTAAATTAATATTATTATTTCTCTTATATGGGCCTCCATCCAGAGTTAACGATCCCTGTCTATTTTATTATTTAAGTTCGAGTTGGCGGGAAGATCTGATGCATTAATTCCTTTTCTGTTAATCCACATCAAAAAATGTAGTTACTTATCGCAAATATTAAATAAGCCCAAGAAATTATAAATATTAAATGAAAGTTTGTTTTTTTATTAAATGTGAAAGTTTGATTTTTATTAGATGTTTGGCACTGTTTTGAAATTATAAATTTTAAGTCAAAATGTGTTTAGCTTGCTTTGCAATATCTCCAACGCTCAGCATAAAAAATTGCCAAAAATCAGGGAGTCATATTTTGTAAGAGCGAATTATATTTGAGGTAATCACGAGAAATTTTGCACAATTTAAAAAACAAAAACGTAAAAAAATATGTTTTTGGATTCTTTATCGGGGTGAAACGTAGACCCGACACTTAGAAATAACACATCCGAGTCATCCAAGCTTGGAGCGATCGCAAAGGTCAACTCAACTGGAGTATAATAGTAGAGCCTCGCTCTGGGAAAATTTGATGCGAATTTTAGTAAATATAACTTCTTTTTTTTATTATTTTGGAATGAATTAATATTTGAGGCGTGGATTAAGAGAAAATATCGCATTCGTTTCCCACGGACGGTGATAGTAATGTGAACGCCGCAGATTGCTTGCAGATTGCTTGTTTAGCTTTCGCGCAGATAACTGTTAGGCTACCTTCGCATCGACAATTTTGACGCTATTCATAGCTACATATATTTATCTTTATTCCTATCGTCATTCTCCCTTTTGATCTATCTACTCTTGTCTGTTCCTAACCCTGTGTCCAGTTTTCCTTCTCTTCCGATTCTTTTCCAATATTCGCATCTATCGAAGTCTGTAAATATATCTTTTGATCATGATTTCTTTTTCTCTCAATTCAGCTTTCTTCCCTTCGCATTATCTAATTTCGTACTGTTCAAACGTCTCTAACTATCCATGCATGTATGTCCATTATCTGTCAATGTATTTACCATTAAGCAGTTAATTTGCTTACTGAATAATACCTCGTGATCTTTTTTCATATTTCCTCAAAAATATAATAAAACGTCGCGCTGGTTTAGTTCACTTACGTATTTCTCATGCATCGGCGACAAAAAAACAAAACAAAAAAAACACAAGTTATTTAAATCAGTATAATCATTACATTTTTTTTATGTTTACGAAGAGTGTTTCGAATTTACAGCAAGCGATAGTTGGGTGGAAGGCTGAGTTTTTCGACTAAAATTGGAATTATTATATCTGTGGAATAATGGACTTATAACAATGACATAAGCAGATTTTAATTAACTTGATCATTATTTCTTTTACATAGCACTGCCTTACTTTGTAATTTTCAGACCGGAATAGAAAAAGATAAAAAAGTTAGGTAATATATGTTTACAATAATATATATATATATATATATATATATATATATATATATATATATATATATATATATATATATATATATATATGGATATATATATATATGGATATATATATATATGGATATATATATATTATATGGATATATATATACATATGGATATATATATATATATATATGGATATATATATATATATATATGGATATTATATATATATATATGGATATATATATATATATATATATGGATATATATATATATATATATATATGGATATATA
>OZ038493.1:97907971-97915471 GCA_964036315.1 Acanthosepion esculentum | reverse complement strand
CACATTCTCCCTGGCGAACTTGACTGAAAGGATGGTGGAGCAGTGTTTGGGACTGATGATAAAAAGACAAAAGTTATTAAGTGCTACAAAGAACAGGACAGTGGGAAAAGTGATGTGAATTAACGCCCTGAAGAGTCACGGCACATAGAAGAAGAAGATGCTTTTGTTACCATGGAATCTAAGAGAAAGACTGTCGGGATTATCTCACCGACGAGTAAGGGAGAGGAAAAGGAAAATGATTTCAAGGCTTCCAACGAAAAGTCTGACGTTCCTTACAAGCGAAGTCTTCCTTGTAACGGTAATGAAAGTCAAATGACTAGTAACACGCGGTGTTCTCCTCTGCGCAAGGCGAGCTCTACAAAGGATCTGTAGAGAAAAACAAACTGAATTTGCGACTGAAAGTAGCACCTTTTAAACTCTCAAGGTCTCATTCAACGTGATTCTAGGTCTCGTTCAACGTCATACGACGATGCCAGAGCATCTATAAAAATCGTCAATCCTTTCGCCATGGTTCGCCGGGGAGATATTACTATCTTAGACGACGACGACGACGACGACGACACCGCCAGAGCACATACTTCCCCCTCCCGACCTACTCTCGGTGAATACAATGCCTTGTTCTTTAATCACCACAAGACATCTCATTAAAAACGATTCGGATAGCATCGTATTTGCTCTCAGAATCCTATTCACATCGTCACATTCATTATTTAATTTTATGGATATGAAGAGCGTTCCGAACCTTCTTCATGTTAAAATCAACTTACGGTTGTGGAAGGCAGCTTACTTCTAAACTTACCAGCACATCTCTGGAATAACATGTCCTTGATCGATGATATCAGCAGATTTTAATTAACGTTAAGTTCATTATTCCTTTACATACCAGTACTTTATAAGTAAATTTCCCAGCTGGAATCACCTCACAGGGAGGAAATTTTCTGAAATTCATTCCGGGTGTAAAGAATGGTAAGTAGATTCCTGTTTTTCTATTTTTTTTAAAGACGCTCTCGGGGTAAGAAGAGACAGTTGGTGAATTTGGTCAATTTTTAAATGGTGTATCAACAAATTTTTTTTATATAAATAAGCAGTTAGACGTCTTTGATGAAAGCCCTAGACAAGAGGAAACACGTCGGCTAAGATACGTTTTCCTTTTGTCTTTATATGTAAATATGTTGTTACTACTACTTCTAAAACTATAAAAGACTTAGTCAATAGTAAACAACACAATAAGCTAAAAATTGGAGGAAGGATTTATTCGATCGCCTGTAATAATTACCACAAAAATATATCGGAGAAAGCTTGAGGTATCTAAAGAGAACATTATATGATCACAAAAGGAATATTTACAAAATAATACATCATTTGCGTTGCTTGCTCACCGCAACGAGAGTGACAATTTAGACATAAAAAATGCTTCTCTGATCAAAAGAAAAATTCACTACTTGAAAAATGTGTAGAGAATCCCTTAATCGCAATGTCATCTACAGTAAATATACGCCCAAGCTCTTAAATTATTTCACTGTTCCTAGAAATTATTCTATTATCACTGTATGGGTTACCTAATAACCTAAATGATGGAAACAAATAGGAAAAAAATCTAAATTAAATCATCTATATATATATATATATATATATATATATATATATATATATATATATATATCGGTTGAGCTCTCTGGGGAAGAAATGTGAGTTTGTAAACAGTGACTATTATTGCTACTAATGCAATTCTCTTCGATAAAACGAATCGAGTTCTCTCAGTCACTGACATGTTTATCTAAAAATAAATAGGCTTAAATTTACCTTCATCCCTGCCGTGCGCCAACGTCTTAGGGGTAGATTCTCCGATTGATGCAAATTCAGCCTAGTTTCGAACCTAGCTAGTGGCAACCGGACGTCTAGCTAAACTGATGAGCTGTGATACAGCGAAACATTCTGTCTGTGCATCGCAATATATATATATATATATATATATATATATATATATTTTTTTTTTTTTTTTGAACGATAAAAATTATTAAAAAAAAATTAATTAAAATGTTCAGACATACTGGGTTGTAGATTAATATTCTTATGTTTTTATTATTATTATTTCATTTAGATTCCTCGACTAGTTTCGGCCAACATGGCCATGATCGGGAAAGAAAAAATGTCTGCTTGCTGTAGCAGTAAACTACAGAAATGAATGTCTTGATGGAGAAAATGAACTTTTGTCTGTAGTTTTCATTTGTTTTTTTATTTGTTTTTTTTATCTTTTAACATGAGTTTATTAACATTCCTTGTGTTGGTCAAACAGTCTCTTTTAAGTTGTCATTTGAGATAATAGCTGGATGGATTCACGCTAGTTTCCCTTTTCATCGGTCAGTTCAGCAGTTTTATTGGTGCTTAGAGAGGGGATGGTAACTGCGTGTCTGTGTTATTTAGTTTAGTGTGTGTGTTATTTAGTTATTTAGTCTCTGGTATGTGTGTGTGTGTATTTAGTTTTTAAGGGAGTGAGTGAGTATGATATATATATATATATATATATATATATATATATATATATATATATATATATATATATATATATTTGAAATTCCCAAGATCACTAGTTCTTCCGTATGTGTAGTCACACCAACATAAGAAATTTAGTCCGATGGAGTTATAAAGGATGAAACACGTCAGAAGAATACTTAATTTTCCACTTTCTTATACATTTACGGCACGAAGAGGTTAATTCTTGTTTTGTGTCGTGTGCAAATTTTAACTGCAGACTTTACGTTTGTTTTCACCAAACCAACCACACTTGAAGAAGTAGGAATTGACACCAACCAGATAGGGGGTAATAGAAATATACGTTGCACGCTTTAGCTTTAGTTAGCAAAGACCGCATTCAAAATGAGTTTGGCGCTTGGTAGCACCTTATGTGCGCTCGAAAGACCAGCAGTATACCGACGTGAACTGAAAATATTGTTGCCTTCCACTTTCCTCTAATATGCATCCAGCAGATTTATTCCTTCAGCTATTATTTATTCCCCCAGCTATTTTGTACCCACCAGAGTGCATCTGTGAATTATTTGTCCGTCAATTGGTAGTTGCTCGGAGTTTATGGTGACTGTAAGATTTTCTTTCCTAAAGATTACGCAAAACTCATCTTGTATTTTCTTTTATCTTATTAAAAATAAGTTAAAATAGACGATTTTTGCCATTAACGTACGCGTATATATGACATATGTTAGAATATACTGAATTGTTTTACGTGAAGTTAATTATTGCAGATGTTTCGCACTACTTCAGAGAGAAAGTCTGGAAGGAAAAGCCCATCAGTAATGGAAGGAGCGATAACAGCAACTGAAATTCAGGAAGGTGTGAAATATTGTTTTTAAGGGAAATATTTTATAAGTTTCAACCGGCAGTTGTACTGGCTGTATGGGAAATAAATTTGAAATATTTCCTTATAAGGAAACGGAAATTATAATCATTACTTAAAACTAATATGACCTACTAATATCTATAATATATAAGGTAGTTTGCGTCTAACACATATTAAATGATTCGCTTTGTAAACAACCCTATTTGTTTCAATATCAGCATTCTCTTCCTACAAAATATTTTAATTAACATTACTTTTTTTATGAAGAAACCTGTCTCGTTTTTATTCTTAAATACAGTTTTATGTTCGCCTCCATTCTCACTCAAAATAAATCAGACAGGAATAGTATCATAGTTATCATGTTATTTTCGGCGTCCCATTTAATGAATTGATTAAAAGGGCAGAATTTGTTTTTTTTATATTGGTAGAGTTAAACATAGATTTCCAATTTCATGGAACACGAGGTGTGTAAACAGAATTAACGGATTTGCATGTTACATCTTTTTTTTCAATTTGCTTTGGCAAACGTGCGCGTGCATAACTCCTGAGCGCATGCGCACGGACGATCGCTCTGACTTTTCAATTATGAAACCAAGACTTTTTCTTTATTAGCCTCTTCTGATATATACTTTCACTATTAACTTCTTACTTTATTGGAACTCCACATCTAGGCTTTCTATATTAACTTCTTTCATTATTAGCCTCACGAGATCTAGAATTTTTTTTTTACATCTGGCTTTTCACGTACAGAATTTCTTTATTAACTTCTTCAGAACAAGAGTTTATTAGCCTCTTCGGACTTAGATTCTCTATATCAGACTCTTTCTTTATTAGCCTCTCCAGGTTTAAACCTTTTTTTATTTGCCCATGTTCTTATTAGCCTCACTTTAGGTTTACACTTCTTTACTAGACCTCCTATCTACACTTTCTTTTATTGGCCTCTATCAAAGCGACTAATTATTTCCGCTCTGCAATCATTTTCTCACAGATGAGACGTCGCGAGCCGCTCGATCGCTATTTACATAAAGAGCGTTCAGATGAAGTCTTTAGGTTTGGTTTTCTTTTTGTTTTACGGCATATCAAACTCAATATGTTAATTAATGCGACAAAAGCTTTATTGTTGTAACTTTTTCCTTCAAAAAATCCATTTCTGGTAACAATGTGTCCTTCAAATAGGTATCGCTGGTAGGTTTTTTCCCCCTAAAATGTATTGCTGGCAATAATGCTTTTTACAAAGTATTTCTGGTATTAAAACCTATTTTTACACTTTCATGGTGTTTTGATCCCAGTTCAGGGGTTAACGAGTTGGCCATAACTGGGGCCCTAACAGGTTTTAACGCCCCGGGTCAGGGTGGACCTGAGAACACCAGCAATTAAGAGGTGGTTCTCCGCTTCTCAAAACCACCTGATCAGAGTCCTTGCTGTTGGACGTAGTTTATCGTCTTACTCAGGACGCGGATGTAGTTTTTCGTTATACCCATGCAGGGATAAAGTCTTTAGTTACATCAGTCATAACATTAACGGCTAAAACCCTCCAGGCAAAGTATATTTTTGCGAACAACCCTAATTCCCTTGGTATTCTAGTGGTGAAATGTAAGGTACACGCCAACAGCTTCTTCCCACGATATTCTGCCTTGTTGAACCGATTAACAAGATTTTGTTTTAACGAACACTGCAATCCCAATATGTTCATGTCTAGGGTTAACCGCTGCCTTCAATACATATCCGCATAAGCTATGCCTATTCGTCTGTAAATCTCTAAATCGTGTGAACCTTGGGCCTTGTACAGAGTGGATACCACTGTAAAAACAGACACACACACACACCAGATTTACATTTTTAATAGCCTCTTTCACTATCGGCATCTTCATGTCTAGACTCTTGTTATTAGCCTTCACCCTGAACTATACGTTCTTTATTAGGTTCTTCAGATCGATTTTTCATTTGTCTATAGATTTATCGGACTCTTCTGATTTTGATCTTTTTTATTACCCTCTTTCATTAGTGTCCTCTCCAGATACAGACTTTTTTTTATTAGTCTCTTCGGGTCTAGACTTTGTTTATTAGTGTAATGAGGAACAGAACTAAAGAAGTATCTTAACGAAGCAAATAGGAATACAAGTATAAGAGAATATGTCCATATCTAGTACAGCAAAAGGTGGAGAATTCCAGAAGAATCGAAATAGAGAAAAGTTAATGCTTATGACATTCTCCCCTTCCATTTTATATTATTTTATTTTTTTAATGTTCTGGATATCGTAACGGTTTTCTTCGAATCCTCAAAGATCGTCTTAGCAGAAATGAAACTTCGGGAATCAACTGGAACCGACAAATGTGTTTCAGGGTTACTCAGTGGCTTAGAATGAGTATCAAACTCAGGTTACTCCACTTCTGTAGTACTCGTTTCAATAAGAGTATATTTTTCTTTAATTTTTGCTTCTTCCCATGCTTGTATTTGTTCCCAACAAGAGCCAAATTATACACAGATACAGAAGACAATCGTCTGTCATTAAATCTTACATGGGTATATTGGGGATTGGGTTCTAGCAGCAGGACCTCGTCGACTAGAGGTTCGTACTTATCAGCACAAACACTAAGACGTAAGAGAACTGGGCCAGTGCTTGCTAGCAAATTTGGTATAGGAATGAACACGAGGCGACCGACGTTGATATGAATATATTCTTTGGTGCGTTGTATTTGCTAGCCGCGGTACAGAGTAGTGATCTTACGGCATGTAGTACTGCAGGTAGAACAATTCCCACTGAGATTCTCGTAGAAGACTAGGCCAGTGTGACTTGCTTTCAGGTAATTCCATTGTATCGTTCACACTGACTTGGGGGGATTCGACTCGTAGCTATTCCCAAAATAGTTAAATAGAAATGAGGATCCCCGGTTGGAGTGGATGTAGGAAGGAGTGCCGAACACGGTGAGAATCCGTTTAAGTACTACACTACGTTGTCATCTTAGGGCATGCAAAAGGAAAACGAGAGTACTTGTGTATTACTGTTAACATATAACATTTCTGCGAGTTTGAAGGAAACGGTTTCTTTAAATCTACGCTGATTCTTCCCACTGGTAGGGTAGCCTTTATCAGGAGAACAATTTCGGTTTTGTAGAAAAGTGGTTTCCATCTTGCACAATTGTCTCGTCAAGTGTATATAGTAATTGGAAAGCTCCTTCAAGTGGTCGTGTCAGAATTTAGGAGGAGATAACTCCGCCAAGTCAGTCTCGACTAATAAGGGGGATATTTTCTTCAAAAAGTGAAGTAAGGGACTTTCGAAATGCTTCTCCGGACTCGCGATTTAAAGGGAACTATTCAGCCACAATTAAGAGTGATCTTATCCGAAAACTTTGATATCAATTGGGAATACGAACACAAACTAAGGACATTGCGAAGGACAGCTATATCTTTAGGGATAGGTAATTAAGAGGGCGTAGTCGGTCAGCATCAGATTTAAGTATCCTATGAAATATTGTGTAGCCCAGAAAATGAATAGAAGTGACTGATAGGGAGGACTTTCTGTTTTTCGTTGAAAATAAGATTATGTAGTTTGGTTACCTCAAGAAATTTTCATCGTGCTCCTCTTGAGTCTTGTCACCTACAATATAAGCGTTGTTCCTTGCAAGTTATTCCTCGAAATAATGTTCTCTATTATGCTTTGGAAGAACGATACCCCGTTAGTAACCCCAGATTGAATACGACAAAACTGGTATAATTTGCCATTATTTTCAAACGCGGTGTACGTTTTGTTGTCTCCTCGTACTTGGCGACATGCGCTTTAAAACTAAAGAATAAATTTCATATTTAGAGATTTCCGAAGCCATATCGTCCATTCCTGGTAGGGGTAAGCCTCGAGAATTTTGAATCTATTAATAGTTCTATAATCCATAACTAATTTTTTTTCCAGCCGTTCGTTATCAAAAATTAAAATTTTTAGCTTACTAATGAGACGGGCTTTCCTCAATTATTTCATCTCCTAGCATTTTCTTAACCTCAGTTTTAATGATAAAGGTATTATTGTAAATAATACAATAATTGTGGCACAAGGCCGTGGGGAAACGCTGGTCTTCGCTATCTATCCTAGTCCTAGTTAATCACAATTACGACCCATTCGTCCAATATATCACCCTATTGTCACAAGAACTCA
>OZ038493.1:97880471-97902971 GCA_964036315.1 Acanthosepion esculentum | reverse complement strand
TTGAGACATACGATTCGACATTACGTTTTACTTTTGGTGGGGGGGATTCGTAGTTGGTCTAGAGGTGTTTTTTTCTGCTAGTTCAAAACATTTGTTTATTAGTGTTGTGGGATGGCTTCGTGCTTTTAGTGTTCTATATAGTTCTTAAGTGGGTTTTTCTAAGGTGTTTGTCAGTCACTGTAGTGAAAACCCTACGTGCTAGGGAAAAGTGGGTGGATTTCAGACAGCTTTTAGGGTAATGGCTCTTGAAATGAAGATATTGTTGGGTGTCTGTAGGTTTGTGGTAGATATCTGTAATCATGTGGTTGTTTCTATTTTTCATGAGTATATCGTCAGAACACGATAGATCTATGAAGTGTTTACCATATCCTGATAAGCGGTATATCTTCGGAACTTGAAGTAGGAAGATATATATTTTTAAAATTTTATTGATCTCTTAACTATTGTTATTCTATATTTTATTATTAAGCACTTTATTCTCAAAATTCTCTTCGGTCTTAAACGAGCCAACGTATTTTATTAGGCGTTAAAGATCTTAGTCACTTTTCTTCTTCTTCTTCTTCTTCTTCTTCTTCTTCTTCTTCTTCTTCTTCTTCTTCTTCTTCTTCTTCTTCTTCTTCTCCTTCTCGTTCTTCTTCTTCTTGTAATTATAATAATAATACTAATAATAATAATAATAATAATAAGAAGAAGAAGAAGAAGAAATATATTGTAACATATTGTATAATTTACAGCTGATCAGGCCATATATACATAGATAAATATCTATAGCATTTTTTTAATAAGATTTCTCGAAGATTCAGGCGGGTAAACGAAAATAAATAAATATACTGTTTAGCAAATTGAAGGAGCCTCTACTCTACTATGAGTATTCAATAAAACAACTTTTAAAGTGATAAAACACACACACACCCACACACACACACACATATATATATATATATATATATATGATGATATTCAATTATTTACAGAATGAGGTCAACGTTGAGTGGGGCCGCCATGACCCCGCAGATGATTTTGCAAAGCAGCCTCGCTCCTAGAAACACTTTTACATATGTAACACCCGAAAGGCTTTCTTGAAACAGGCTCTACCCTCGTGCACGCTTATGTGTACCTTCAGCCATGCGGCAGGCCTGCAAACCTTATCAAAAACTGGCATAAGAACATCCATATCGTCGATGGTAGAATGTCAGTTTTCCTCTGATGTTAGATGACCAGCAAATTTAACACGATATAGAACAACCTTCCTGCAGATGTTACAAACAAGTCTAAACTGGATGTCTTCGGGAGTCGAGTCTGAATTTGATTGCCTAAAAGCGCATTTCAACTTCAGATACAAAATTCTCTTGACCTCAAAGCGATTGTAACCATGTACATCTACCTTTCGGCAAAACGACACCTAACCTGATTCTTTTTCCCAGTCATTTGCACTATTTTCAATAGTTTTATATGAACTTTAATAACTTCCTTCAAACATTTCTTGGGTTTGTGTCTGTACTGATTACGAATAGCAGCTCTCCGTAAAATAGCATATTTACTGCCAGAATTTGACTATTTTTTTATCCTTTCACCCCAAGTAAAGTTGAAAAGCCATTAGTACACACTGGGCTACAGGGAGTAAAATCGAGAGAAAAGACAGAGTGTAAGCGGGAGGGGGAATTGATGAAAAGAAAAAAAGATGAACAGGATTGAAGAAGATGACGATTGACGCTGCATTTATTTTTTAAAGGTTGTAGTTATCAGGGAATTAAGTAAACGATAGCGAGTTCCACGGGAAGGAAGTGCGTGAAAATAAGCTGTTGTAGTAGAAGTGGTGGTTGCAATTAGTTTTTTCATCAGTAAACGGGTGGGATCTTTATGCCAATCTAGTAGCACGCTTAAATCCATATAGTCTGGGCACCAGCGAAAAAAAGCTCGTCAGAGCAGCTGTCATGAAAATATTTGTAGAAAGGTCAGAGGGAAGGTACGTCACGTCGGTGAGAAACTAACTAAAGTCGAGATACCAGATATCGATTACATTACAGATCATTCTATTATAATTAACATTAGGCCGTTTCTACAGCTATATATTTTTTCACGCTTTATTTTTCATTAAATTTCCGCTATGTTTTTTCTTAATACTTATCTTCTTACTTTTTTTCACTGTGTTTTTTAATCGTCTCTCCTGTAGGCGATAATATTACTAGGAAGCACGGGGCCTCAGGAAGTGAAATAGGAGGAGGAGGAGAGAAAGGGTGAAGAAAGGACAGTATAAGAACAGTTTTCAGTAAGACAGAAGAGAGTGACTGAGTTTGAGTCTACCTTTTTGGACATTGTGTGTGGTAGGGGGGTAAGAAATCGGGAGGGTGTTCCACAGGCGAGAAGTATACGAAAAGCAACAGAATATTAGAGATTGCAGCCAGTTGCCAATCGACTAGCACCTTTAAATTCAAGAAATTGAGACACCATGTAGAAAAGATAAGCAAAACAGTTACCACGAAATTATTTGTAGGGAAAGCCAGGAAAACTCTTATCTCCCATTCTTCTGAATTTATTTGACCAGCACAGGTGATTGCGAATGATTACTTTCTCTATGATGGGTGTTCTGAATCGTTTTTGTTTTTTGTTTTTAAGCATTTCATTACAAGCAAGGTGGGAGTGTCAATAGTACGCAGAAGACTAAAGAGAGTGAAGGTAAACGAAAAGACTGGATATTCGGAGTATTGACGAAAGGATAAAAAGAAGAACGGAGATCAGGGCATCAGAAGATGTCGATTGACGTTATATTTAAATTTTTGAAGATTGTAGTTATCAGAGAAGCAAGTTAGAGGAAATAATTTCCACTGTCGGGGAGAGCGAGAGAAGCTGTTGGAGTAGAAGAGACGGTTACATTTAACTATTTCAACAGTAAAAGATAACTACCTAGTAAGACGCTTAAATTCATGCCGTTGGGGCAACAGAGAAAATAGCTTGTCAGTTGCCATGAAAAGACAGAGGGATGCCACATCACATCTGTGAACACGTGACCGGAGTCGAGGACCGATTACATTGCTGATCCGTCTTTGGATTTTGTTGAGAACCTCTAGATGAACAGCAGGGGCGCCAGGCCATATATGGCAACAATATTCAATTCATGGACCAATGGTAGATTTGTAGACTACAGGAAAAAATGTCTGATTTGCCATATCGACATCAGTCACATTCAAACTGCCGTGTTGTGTCTTCCCTCTGTCTTTTTATACATATTTTCATGACAGTTGTTCAAATGAATGTTCTTCTTTTGTAGCGTATGCATTTAAGCGAGCTACCAAACTGGCAACTAGGTCTATTCGTTTTAATGTTGAAGTAGTTAATAGCAACCGTATGCTCTAATCTAATTGTTTCTTTTCACTCACTTCTCGCATGTAGAATTCAATTCCGTTTTGTGTTTGTTTTGTTTAGGTTTTTGTCTTCCCTCCTACCTAGAATCAAAAAATTAAATGCAACGTCAATCGCCATCTTGTATGTTCATGAATCCTTTTATCGACCATTCTTCTCACAAAAATCTTCTTATTCTTTTTCACTTCCACTATCCCCTTGAGTCTTCGTGGTATTATCGCCCTTATTGGGGTAAGACGATTAAAAATAATGCATATGTTACGTTGTAACGTGACGTATACAATTATGTATTTTGTTGGATTATCGCACCCTGCTTAATAAAATCTCACTGCTGCGAGATTTTGGAATAATCGCCCCCTGACTATTTACAGGTGGTGCGAGATTTAAAATGCTCAATCTTTTTTTCTCGGTAACTTTTCATAATGAAAAGACGTATTCTTTTCGCTCCTTGCAATATGTGTGTAATTAACTACACTTAAAGTTGATTTGAAATTTTCATATTCCATTCCCTTCATAATCTTTTGTATTGTAAAATATCTTGGCAATATATTTGTTAATATTTCTTTGTTCAAACTCTGTCTTATTATTATGTCCAAAGGACTTATACGAGTCCACCAAAATTGTTAGCGGATCAAATATACCAGGAGCTTCTCATCAAAATAATATATACCCGCTACAATTCTTCGACAAATAAAGGATAATTACATTTTATTCAATCTTATATTCAACATTATTTGCAAAGGCTTACTGTCAAGCAAGAGCGTTTTGATTCCTTTTTAGTAAAATTCTGCCGGTTTTGACCAGGAGCCGTTTTCGACGATCATTTGAATCTGTTTTCTTTTTTTTCTGTTTCCCTGATTCAAATCCTCTCCTGTGTAAGACATTAAACTACATCCAACAGCGAGGCCTCCGATTGGTGGTTTGAGGAGTGTGGAACCACCGCTTAATTGAGGATGTTCCCAGGTGGTAGCACCGGTTAGAGTCCCAGCTGTAGGCAAATAGTTGACCCCCAAACAGTGGTCAAAACGCTGTGGAGGTGCAAAGCTAGGTATTAATACCAGCAATAATTTTTTGAAGAAAGAATTTTTACCTGAAATACATTTTCGAGAATTTTTTCACCACCAATATTTTTAAGAAGGAAAATTATTAACAGCAATACATTGTCGATGAAAAAAATTATTACCGGCAATACTTTTTGAGAAAGAGTTATTGCCAACAATTCTTTTTTGAAGCAAAATTTATTACCAGCAATATGTTTTTCAGGAGAAAGTTTTTACCAGCAATACATTCTTGAAGAAAGAGTTATTACCAGCAATATAGTTTTGATGAAAAAATTATTAATGGATATAAATTTTTGAAGGAAATATTGTTACCAGCAAAGTATTTTCATAGGAAAAATTATTACTAGCAATGGTTTTGTGAAGAAAAAATTATTGGCAACATTATATTTTTAAAGGAAAAAACAAACAAAATATTACCAGAAATAGATATTTGAAAAATATATTACGAGCAATGCATTTCTTTAGAAAATATTATCAGCAATACATTTTTCGAAAAATATTACCAGAAATAGATTTTTGAAGGAAAACACACTACTAGCAATACATATTTGGAAAAAAAATATTACCAGAAATAGTTTTTTGAAGGAAAAAACACTACTAGCGAAACATTTTTTGAAAAGAAATATTACCAGAAATAGTTTTTTGAAGGAAAAAACATTACTAGCAATACATTTTTGTAAAAAAATATTACTAGAAATAGTTTTTTTCTAGGAAAAAACACTACTAGCAATACATTTTGTGAAAAAAATATTACCAGAAATAGTTTTTTGAAGGCAAAAACACTACTAGCAATACATTTTTGGAAAAAAATATTACCAGAAATAGTTCTTTGAAGGTAAACACACTACTAGCAATACATTTATTGAAAAAGAACATTACCGGAAATAGGTTTTTGAAGGAAAAAACCCTACTAGCAATACATTTCTGGAAAATATAACCAGAAATAGTTTTTTGAAGGAAAAAAACACTACCAGCAATACACTTTTGGAAAAAATATAACCAGAAATAGTTTTTGGAAGGAAAAAACAGTACCAGCAATACATTTTTGGGAAAAAATATTACCAACAAATAAAAATTTTGTCAGCATTAAACAAACCATTGAGGTTGATATGCCGTAAAACAAAAGAATCCAAACCAAACTACACATTTTTGAAGGAAAAAAATATTAGAAGCAATAAAAATCTTGTCGGCATTAAACAACCCATTGAGGTTGATATGCCATAAAATAAAACAAAACAAAACAAAACAAAGCAAACCTCCTTCAAATCCTTATTCTTTAATAAAAGGTAAAAATCGGTCGGAGTAATGTCAGATCAATTGATCTCAAAAATTTATTTATGTGTTATTTTGTTGTATGCTGTATTTCGGGTTAGTGGAAGAGAACCATTTTTTTCCTATTGAGGAGCGCAGGTTGCTTTTTGATCAAATATTTATGGACAGGTTGTAGCTGCTTGAGGTATAAATGTGCATTTCTTTTGCGTTTTTAGAACTGTAAATGTATGAAACACCGTCGATGCAAAACACGCAGAATATTACCTTGCTTCCATGGAGCTCAGGTTTTGGAAACTTTTGTAGATATTTATGCTCGTTAATGAACTGAATTCTGCTTTAAACATTGTCATATGTAACCAATTTTACATCACATGATATAGGTATGCATCAGTTAGCTAGGAATATAACTTTGGCATCATAATTGGTTTCCCCAAAAAGAATCTATTTATAAATCAGCTATTATAAACAAGACAAAAAGTCGTCAAATACCTAAAGCCTAGTACGTAGCACTTAATAATTGGAATACATATATTCAATTTAACATTTGACGGAGCAAATGAAATATCTAAACTCAATATTACTAATAGCATTAGACCGTAAAAATAAATTTGCAAGGTGTTCTGCTAAAAGAATTGGTCCCCTGAATCTATCTGACATATCGATAAGTCTACTATTCGTCCATGCCTCGAATATTTCTGCCACATATAGTACGGTGTTGTAGAGCTAAAGATTCTTGATAAACTCAGAAATACTATTGGTCTAGACTTTTTCGTAATGTACCTTCCCTGTTCCTTTACTACATATACATTCATGGTGATTGCTCGGATGAAGTCGTCGCGAATGTACCTAGACTATATGAATTTAATGGTAATACTATATTGGGAACAAGGCCTCATTAATTCACAGTTGATTTCGCTAGATATAACCTTAATTTACATTTCGTTTGTGGAACTCTCTTCCGGTTGTATGCCACATTTAATCTTCAAATATCTAAATGCAATATCTATCTGTATTCTTGATTACTCTTCTATTGTTCTCGTCCTTTAATAACGTTTCCCTTTTTTATTATTCTTTCACACAGTAACACCTTGTCTTAGTAACTTTATCACCTTGTATGTTGTTTTTATTATTATTATTAGTAGTAGTAACTTTATCACCTTGTATCTTATAAATAATAATAATAATAATATTACTGAGAGCGGACCTGTTACAATTCTATGGGACTACACAATACACACTGACAGAACAATCAAAGCCAACCGTCCAGACATTGTTATTAAAGACCACAAACAAAATAAGTGCCTCTTTATTGATATGGCAGTCCCTGCAGACTGCAAAGTATCTTTGAAGATATTCGAAAAGTTGTCAAAATACAAGGACCATGAAATAGAAATATCAAAAATGTGGTACATGGAACATCAGCAATCCCTGTTGTAGTTGGAGCCCTTGGACTGGTTGGAAAAGATTCCAGTAGACTAACTGAAGGGAGCCCTGGAAGTCCATGCCTCAAAGAGATGCAAAAAATGTTTCTGACAAGTAGAGCCTACACGTTACGAAGGGCTTTATCTATGTATTTTTTTTTTTTGCAGTGGAAAGTATCATGATGCCATTTCTAACCTTACGTCCCTGGGCGGGACTCGGAAAGAAATGTTTAAACGCCAGATATCAAAGAAAATTTAAAAAACAATTATAATAAACAAAGTTGTCATTCTACTTATTTAGAATTATGATGTTTCGAAAGAATCCCAGGATGTAATTAATTCAACTTCCTTTGTAACTGATTTCTTTGAGATCTGCGTTATGACTCGTGACAGATCAACTCGAAGGAAAACATTATGAACTTTTGACAGCTTCTTTATTAAGTTGTGTTGTATGTTCGGCAGATTATAAGCAAAGTTGAATTTCTGAAATCAAATTGATTTAATCGAAAACTTTGCACAGAATTATTGATTACCAAGTGTATGCAAGGTAACTAGATGAGTAGAAAGAATCCTATTTCGACTGTGGGTGTAGACGTTTTTTTTTTGTTTTTTTTTTCAATGATATTGTGTAACATATAAAAATAATTGATACCTTGCTAAATACTGTCAAAACCTTGAAATTCATCATCTTCGCTTCTGTAGTTTTCATCAAATCTTAATTTCTAGAAATCCCATATATAGAATAGACTATTTCCCAGTAACGCCTTTTGTTTAATGGCTCTACTGCCATGCACGTTGGGAAAACGATTTTAAAAAAATATCAGAGGGAATAAGCGATTTAAATCATTTCTGTAACTGGTTCCCAGAGTAAGGACTGGGAATGGCATAAATATTGCTTAGAACAATAAAAGCTCGGAAACTGTGGACATAGATAAAAAAGATTTGATAGCGGTATAATATCTAATATGTAGCGAAACGCAGAATAATTAGAGGTTTCATATCAGGACTGAGTAATTCTCCATTGAAGCTGTGTGATTTCACTAATTTTCTAAAAAAAAAAAGACAAGTTTATATTCATTAAAAACTTAGATGAATAACTTCAATATGACAAACACACTTTTTCCTTGCCATGATAAATAGTAGCCATTTTGTTTTTGGCAGCACCGTTTCTTCGATTAGAAGGATAAAATACATTGCGACATTATATTCTGCTTTCGATTGTTTCAGCAGGCTTCTCCGCTATCAGTAACTCGCCGAAGATCGTTTTTGTAATTTCGGATGGGGGGTAAATATATTTCATCAGAAAAAAACACAAAGTGGGTGAATTAAAAAATAATAAATGTGGAGAGATACATTCTCTAACTCAGAATCAAATATATTCGATGTGAAAAATATATTTAATAGAATCGATGGTAGAATCTAGTAATACGTTTAAAAAAACGAATATTTTAGTTTTTGTTTTACATTTTATTCATACACATTTCGATGTAATGTATACGAAATGAAGACGAAATTCAATTATGCGAGCATAAACAAAAACAATTATCAATGAAAAATGTTAATAAAAGAAAATCAAATATACAGTAAATATACTCTGTAGTGTTTACTCTTCAGTTTGCTTGCTGTTTTGGAGATTAAAAAAAAAAGAAACTATATCTATTTTTAATATATAAAGATTTCATATATTTTGCATGAGATCACATGGATATGAAAAAGAATCCAGAAAGACATTTAACCTATTAATGTGAATCCTAAAAAATGGACTGCAGCCATGTTTTCTGTTCGAGGTAGAAATATATACACTTCGGTAGAAAAAATACTAAAATATTAAAATATATATTATATAATCATAAACCCAGAATAGCAGATTCTTGGAAATTACGCCCCGTTACTGACTTTCCTCGCTTCGTTTCCACTGCATTATTTTGACTCGTCGTAACAATTACGTCTTATTCACGTGTTTCCTCGCCACATTATTCAGACTCGTCGGAAAAAAATACGTCCCGTTACTGACTTCTGTCGGTTCATTTGCACCTCATTAGTGAGACTCGTCGTAAGAATTACTGAGATTTTTTGCCCCATTTACACCCCATTATGGTGATGCATCGCAAAAATTACGCCCTCTTCCTTAGAGTCCTCGACCCATTTACACCACAGTAATGAGACTTGTATCAATTACGCCTCCTTACTGACATTCCACGTCTCATGTACAACACATTATTGAGACGCTTCGAAACAATTACGCCCAGTTACTGACTTCCGTCGTCTCATTTATACCCCATTATTCAGACTTGTCTCGGCAACTACACCCTGTTCCTGGGTTTCCTCGACTCATCAGGACGTGATTTGAAAAAAATTAAATCGATATTTATCACTGTTTGACCTCAACAGCAAAGTACACACACACACACACACACACACACACACACACACACATATATATATATATATATATATATATATATATATATATAGTGCTGTTCGATAAAAGTGGCTCACCTGATTTTAATTACTAAATGTTCTCTTCTCCGATGAAACGAAAGTTGAGCTAAATTCAAAGGATAAGCGGTCTAAAATCCGAAGAAGAAGCTTTGAAAGCTCTTTGAATTTAGCAGTAAGTACTGTCAAGCATCCTTTCAGTATAATGTTCTGGGGAAGGTTTTCTTTTCATGGAACTGGTTTCTTAAAACCTATTGACAAGACCCTCAGGAGCGAGCAGTACAAGAGAATTTTAGAGTCTGCTCCCTTCTGCTGAAAAGGTGCAAATCGACCCCAGCAAGCTCATTTTTATAGAGGTTAATGCTCCCTGTTACAAATCAAAATTGATTTAGGAATACTTTGATGAGAAGCAGGTGAGTGTTATAACATGGCCGCCCCAATCTCCTGACCTCAACCACATAGAAAACCTATGGAGCATTATAAAGTACAGGGTCTCGAGAAAGCAGTTGAGCAACAAAGAGGATTTGATTGTGAATTTCATATCCGAATGGAATTCAATGCTTGGAGATGAGATTTGCCAGAACCTAATCAAGTCAATGCCAAAAAGGGTTGAAAAGGTTATTCAAAATAAAGGAGGACCCATAGATTATTAAATATTTCGAACTATATTACCTATTATAAATAAATTATACCTCTATTATTCTGTATTTAAAGCTGTTCAGTTATGTTTCTATTGATTGCTAGTTGCAGGAAATAAATGAGTCACTTTTTCTTCACATAGTTTTTCCCTAAATCTCATGTATATCCAAAATTATAATTATCAATAGAATACCTTAGGGTGAGTAAACTAGGTGGTCGGGAAGGGGGTCTTCATATTAGTAAGATTAAAAATTAGTTTGACCCCAAAAACGATAGGCGAAAAAATGTTTAAGTGAAAAAATCAGGTGAGTCACTTTTATCGAACAGCACTATATATATATATATATATTTTCTCATTTGATATATATATATATATATATATATATATAGAGAGAGAGAGAGAGAGAGAGAGAGAGAGATAGCTTACCTCAAGCAAGGCAGTAAAGAGGCGTGTAATAATTAGAAATAGAATCATTTCTAAGGAGGGTGAACAAAAAAGTAGCAATTAGGAGGACAGTAGATAGCGATTGACATTGCACACACACAAATATATATATATATATATATATATATAATATATATATATATATATATATATATATATATACAAGATCAGGTACAATTAGGAAACATTTATGGATCTAAAATCTATCGCTTTCATTAAAACTTCATCAAAGAATGAGATACCGAGAAAATGAAGGAGGCAGAAAAATTCTGGTATTTTTAATTTTTGTGTTTGTTTTTTTCCATTGCATTTCGTAACAACGAAACATAAATAAAAATACCTACTAGACAAACAGAGATAGATAGATAGATAGATAGATAGATAGATAGATAGATAGATAGATAGATAGATAGATATAGAGTGAGAGAGAAAAAGAGAGAGAGATTATCTTACGAATCCAGCATAGACAAACTAGAATACACTTACACACATAAATTTTACACGCACGGGCAACTACCACACATAAAAAAATAGCTACTAGGCAAACACAACCTCACTCACGCACAAAGACGAATATTTTTCATTATTCGAATATACGCATGGACAAACTTGAATTATGATACATTTACACGGGGAAATTTTACATACGAACGCTGACAAAGCAGATGCAAGTGACGTCTGCTTAACTAAATTACAACAGCAAACAACACAAAAATTAAAAATACCAGATTTTTCTACTACTTTTTTTTCGTCATGTCGAAACAAGTGGGCAATAACTGAGTAGTACTAAAAACAACAAATCGACGATATTCCCAGATATGGGCACTGGAACGAAAACAGTCTACCCGCGTAAAGTATTCAGTGCAGAATTTCCTGAAGTTCAAACAGATCAATATAAACTAAAGTAAACCCGGAGAACACAACGGCCGAAACGTTATGATAATAACAACAAAGATGAAGACAATAGTGCAAACATAAATATTTTTTTCTCTTCAAAATTCTTGTAATTGTGTTAAATAATTAAAACCTTATTAATTGTCAAATTAAATGCGTAATAATTTTTCTACAAGGTTCAGATTACTTCTTTCACTTTTCCCATTATTAGATTTGGTTTAACTATTATGTCTGATGTAATTATGGGTGTATTACCACCATTCTTTAATTGCCAGAAATATATGAGAGAGAAGTGCCATTTATGTGTCTTAAGTTGTTCAAAATGTCAAAGGAGTTTTAGTGGAGCTAAAATTAAATCTAAGATTGTTAACAGAATGCACGCTAGCTCGATAGGATTCTATTTAAAATCAGTAAGAATCTTCAGCCAGCAACACTTACCTGAAGTAGAAATATATATATAGAAAACAGTTTCAGTATCTTTCAATATCCTCCAATATACTTCAAGGCATCCGCCATATTTTACCTACATTTTTCAGATAACTTGATGAATATCTGTGAGCGACTTCATAAGTTTAACAATTTTGAAAAACTATCAACATTTTTACTTTTGGCTTTAAATAGTTGTTGCAAAATAAAAACTTAACATTTACTTTGATGAAGTACATAAGTGTGCGAAATGTTTTATTTTTCATATTGTCCTTTTACAAATATATTTTAGTTATATCTGAAATTTACACACCATTTAAACACACACACACACACACACACACACACACACACCACACACACACACACAGACCCCCATATATATATATATATATATATATATATATATATATATATATATATATATGGTGGAACTATTTATAACGCCAAAACTTAAATTATTCTTTCCGACACACACTACTTGGTTGATGGTCATAAACCGTATAAAACAATCGTTGCGATAAAAACACCTAAAAGATCAAATAAATATTTGTTAATAATTCATAATGCAAATAATAATTTACGCCTCACTGATAAAGTTAACCTTTGTAGATTTTTTTTAAAGATTTATTGTAGCCGGCCCACTCTGATATAGTTGACTTTATTATCTTGGTGACTTATTTGATAGGTACTGTTATCTTTCACTTCTGCTTGTCGATATATTTCGTGTCGATAGAAGTACATTTCTCTGTAGCGTAAAATGGATTTCCTCTCTAAGGGAATTACTGAACTCCAACGATATTTTCCCTGGTAACTAAATAGTGAGAAGTATTAACAAACGTCTTCGTCTTCTTCTTCATCTTCACCGCCACCATGTTGGCGATCATGGTCCAAAACATTTTCCTCTCCTTTTAAAACTTAATAAATGTTGTCTCTTTGATATCTCTCCTATACCTTGATCCTCCATATATTTTCTCAACTTCGTTACTTAGGTTACGGTGATTTATATATATATATTTATATCGGTGTGGCACAAGGTCAAAAGTATGTGGCACCCAATGTGGATTGAACTCACTACTCAGTCATAACAGATCGGGCGAGACGAGCTTGTTAACCATTACACCATGTCGAATTGCTCCGTTAGGATATCTAACAACAGCCCCACGCGGTCAGATGTGACACAAGGCCGAATTTAATGCGGAGCAACCGAGCTCGTAAAAGAATAAATACCAAAAATTCCCGTAGAGCCCGTATAAAACGGGGTCGGGTAGCTGCTTCCCAAAACGAAATTCCGATCTTCGACATAGCCTCGTTTGGTGTTCCTCTCTCCCCGGGGGGAAGAGTTTGCCCAGACGAAACTCCAACTCTAGACCCTGTTAGGTCGGTTATGCGTTGTTTTCGTCTATACCTTTGTCTTCAATCTGTCCTGCGATTGTCAAAATTGCCAAGCCACTTTTCCTCATTATGTAACATGGAAATTTCAACTGACTCCTCGTGATGTTAAGTTTATGTATCCTTTTTATTTCGATTTTCTCGAAAACTTCGTTTCCCAAAAGTAAGGTCCATGTTATGCTCAGCATCCCTCTGTAGAACGACATTTCTATTGTTTCAAGTCTCTTAACGTATGTGAAGTTTGTCCAGTATTTCATACCGTATATGAGGACGAGTATTACGTATGATTTCAGTAAATCTGAACAAGGCTCCATGAAAACTAAACATATCCTTCTATTGAATATTGGTCAGTCACAAAACAATATATCATAGGTACGTTCACGAGATCGCTAAAAAAGAATAAACATTTAGACGATAAAATTTTGTTTTCGTCAAGTTTGCCGTCTTTTTCTTCATGCTATACTCTTTTTTTTAGCGATCTCGTGGAGGTACATAAATATATCAGCAACGTCGATCCAGGTTAGTACCTAGACCGTTGTCTGTTTGTGAATACCAGGTTCTGTAAGTTTTTTGTTTTGTTTCACGGCATATCAACCACAGTGGGTTATTTAATGCCGATAAAATTTCCTTTTTTTAAAAAGATTTATAGCTGATAATATTTTTTTTATAATTATTATTATTTTTCTTTTAATTGTGGCAATGGGTTATTTAATGATAATAAGATTTTTATTTCTGGTAATATTTTCTTTTTTCAAATATTTATTGCTGATACTAATTTTTCTTAAAAGTATTTCTGGTTAAAATCTATTTTTCAACTTTCATAGTGTTTTGAGTCAGGTTGAGGCAGGATCAACTATTTGAACATAGCTGCGACCCCAACAGGTGTCACCACCCCGAGTCAGGTGGACCTGGGAACACCAGTAATTAAGAGTTGGTTCCACGCTCCTCAAAACTAACTGATCAGAGGCCTTGCTGCTGGACGTAGTTTATCGTCTTACCCAGGTCGCAGATGTAGTTTATCGTCATACCCAGAACGCCATGTTCTGTAAGGTTGTACTACGAGTGTAAAGGATGATGCAATGGAATTGTTAATCGGAGAGCCGTTGCGTTCTTTACATTCACTTACGTGCATATACCCTTGCGAAAGTTATGAATCCAACTCTTCTCCCTCGGCTATGGGTTAATTAGTAAGACTTGTAGCATTAATACATCATTATCTAAAAAAGGCATTCTTACAATCCAAAAATATTCTCTGGCTTTAAATAACCAGCAAAGGTTTGATGAGCTTTAAAACCGAATCGATAAAACAATATATAATATCGTAATTTCCTAATTTTAGACAGGAGAATTTTGTTTGAAATTTTCAGGTCCAATATTCAAAAGAATCGATATTCTTAAACAAACTTCAAATTCTACAGTTCAAAGTTTAAAAAAAAAAAAATCTATGCGGCAGATAAACAAAATACTCTCCCTGATATTAATGTTCCTTACTGAAGTTTTAAAAAAATCAACGAATCCTAAAACTTTCATCTATTTCAGTCAATGCATTACTTTCCAAGAAGATAGAAAACCTTTTTTTCCTGGCGCCTTTGAAAATTGCGCGAGTTTCTTTTGTTTTGTTTTTTGTTTATTTCTTTAATCGACGAATATTTATATGTAGTCGCCTACAAGACAGATTTAAATAACAGAAATCCCAGATTGTTTGTCAAATCACTGAATACTGTTTTCTTTTACTCTTATTTTATCGGAGAAGGAATTTCGATTTAAAACTTCACCAAATTATTTACAGTATTTGCATTGTTCGAACTTTTGTCCCCATCTTTATTGTCATATTCACGACGTTTCAAAAGTTGTATGCTCCAGCCTTCTTCAGTAGTTTTATTCTTAAAATGTCTACCATAAATAATGTTGATTTTTGATCAGTAGTTTAAGCAATATGTTGAAATATGAACAATTTTTTTTAAAAAAGTCATGGGTATTTTTGTACGATCATTGTGAACATGTGGTATTGTAGTATATGTTGGATGAGATGGAGAAGGATATTTTTGGGGTTGAGTGAGGAGATTCTTAGAGTGAATGGGGCAGGAGTCAGATTAGCTAGTCCTAGGATAGTCAGTGCTGACCCACCTTTCTCCACTTCACCTTCAGCCTTGCGCCACTTTAACTTGTAAAAATTTTAAAAATAAACCGTAGGAAGGAAGGAAGGAAGGAAGGAAGGGAGGAAGGGAGGGGGATGAAGAAAAGAATCAATGAATTAATTAATTAAACAAGAATTTCGTCTCCGGTCAATATACCACTATAACAACTGCATTAATAGCTCCTCTCAAAACGTTGTTAATTTAATTCTGAAACTCAGAACATGTTTTTCTGTCAAGAGCTAAAATTCGGACGTAATATTTTGAGGGGACTGAAATTCAACCCACACCCCAAAATTATAACTACCATCACCGAACTTCGATTTATAGGAAGCAGTGTAGGTTTTTCCAGATATTCTATATACTCTAAATGCGTCATCTTGCATGCAGCAAAATACGGTTTGAAATCTCTATCTATAAAAGGCAGGGTGTGTGTGTGTGTGTGTTTGTGTGTGTGTGTTTGTGTAATGAATGCACGGCCGCAATTTTCGATGGATTTGCACCAACATTTACATGCACATGCTCCACGTTAGTGGAAGGTCAAGACCGACTTTGTATTTCTCAACTCCCATCGATAGTGGAAATAATCGATTTTTTCATGCTTCTACGGCAGTTTCCATGTAGTTTGCGGCCATTTTATACTGGCCAGATTGAGAACCTATAGCTGGCTGCCACGAATAGGCAGGAAGATTCTTTTGGCCAGCATGAGAGCCAACAGCTGACTGACACGAATGTTAACTAGCATGCTAGCATGCAAAAAAATCGATAGCTGCATTCGCCACAAGTGGGAAAAATTTAAATCTGCATGCCAATTAAATGCATGCTTAAACTGAACATTGATTCTGATTCCGAAAAAAATGAGTTGAGTGTGAAAAAGGATTTGTTAACATTCTTTTTTCATTCGGTTTTTCCAGTTACGAGTCCTTTTTTTAAAGCTGATCGTTTTGTGTTCATTGTGTTTAGTTCTTTTTTCGTAACAGATTTAATGTTTAGTATAGAGCTTAGAAAAAATTCGCAGTGTGAGATAGGCAAGAAGTAAGGCATGTAGCAACATCATTTAAATGCAAGGAAGGGCAAAAATATTTTAAGTCAAGTGACAGCGATTGCTGTATGAGTCGTATGATTTTTTAATCAAGCCCGGGCAACGCCTGGCCATGCTGCTAGTATTTAATATACAAGTGTATTTAAGTGAATGCGTAATAATCTCAAAACAAAACAGGAAACTTACAGAACCTGGTATTCGCAAACAGACACCGGTCTAGGTACTAACCTGGATCGACGTTGCTGATATATTTAGGTACCTCCACGAGATCGCTAAAAAAAGAGCATAGCATGATGAAAAAGACGCCAAACTTGACGAAGACAAAATTTTATCGTCTAAAAGGAACAGAAACGATAGAGACGTTATTTTAAAAACGAATGAATAGGATACAGGACACAAAGATGTGAGCTACACAGAAGTCATAAGTAATACGGCAATACAACGACTCGGCTTTACCTTTCTTCGAACATCGACTGTTCCATGATGATCTGCGTGTGTCAACTGATTCGGCATTTTCTTATCAAGTTCCGCGTATTTACTGTGTGTGTATCAACATGTCCAGTCAGTTTATACACATAACATCTTATCTGTTTATCTCCTCTGTACACAATGCAGATTTTGCGTAATATACCAATCGTTACAGTTAGCGACGCTACATAATCTTTTCTTTCTTCAATCTATTTTTGCGTATGACAATTAAACATTTCTCTTTAACTGCCAGAAATGTTTGGAGAGCGACCTGCTATTTATGTATCTTACATTAACTAAAGTCATTCAATGATGATAACATGGAGTTTCCAAGGATTTTCAGTTGATAAAAAATAAGATTAAAAAAAAATGTATTAATATATACTTAATAGCTCGGTTATATTATTTCGAGCACTATTCTGGTAATACCGGTATTCAATGTGCAATATCTTATACACAAACATAATATATATATATATATATATATATATATATATATATAGAGAGAGAGAGAGAGAGAGAGAGAGAGAGAGATTTGAGAGGTGATGTTACTTAGCAGGAAAATTCTCGCGAGTTCCGCTAACGACAGAGCATAGTAGGGTCAGTTGGGCAACGTCTGTTAGGATAAAGATCACCATAACACAATTCTCTCCGCCAGAAATTTGGAAATGCCTTACTGTACTGCTTGGCATTCGCGCCGGAAGTTCAAATATGTACACTTGAAAGTGATTGGGTCCCAATCTAAGGAGAGTGTGGCGGATTCGGAAACATTTGGATGAGTCTGATGGTTTTTATGAAGATGCTTTTAGTGGTCACTGGTGATGGTGAAGTTATGTCTCCATTTTTCTTCCCACAGAGTCTCAGACTCAACACGGAGACTTTATACAATACTAAGTTCGGTTTCCTCATCAGCGGCGCTACATAATCTTTTTTCTAAACTATTTTGGGGCATGACAAATGAACATTTCTCATTAGGAAATTTCGAGTTCACAACCGCTGCTTTTCATCTTTTTCTCCGGAACTTTTTTTTTCCTATTCTAACTTTCTTTTTTGGGATTTTATTTTGCATTTACACAGAATAAATTTTGGCCTATTTATTTCAATTCTTCGTTTTTATTGTCCTAGATTTTGACCTATCAGATCATTCTGTTATTTTTTTTAGCCAGTTAACGGACACCGTCTGAATGAACCAACCTCGTCACGTGTGTCCCGCTACAATATACAGCGTGTATCAGAAATACTTTTACAAACGTTGGTGTAAGTAATTCACACCAAAACAAGTACAAACTGTGAAACTATCCAACACCGTGTTTGAGTATTTGAAAAGGCCCGCCAGTCAATGATCCAGCGGATGAGTGCGTGTTCAGAACATCTTCCTTTTAATTTGTACAAGGTGCGATGAGTAAATTGCCCGTATTTTTAATTTTTAATTTTGAGCATGCGAGTTGTTCGTTTTTGATTTTGTCAACAGTACAGTGTAGTAGGGTCATCTGTGCAGGTCTACGAGAAAAAGAGCACCATGACGCAATTAAATCCGCCAGAAATTTGGAAACGGCATGCCGTACTGCTTGGCAAGTTCCAATACGAAATACGAAATAATATGTTTGGGTGTCAATCTGAAAACAGCGCAGAGGATTCGGAAAACAAGTTTGGATGAATCTAATGGTGATTACGAACGTAACTAATGATGGCGACGTTATGACTCCAAGCATCTTCTCACAGTGCCTCAGAATCCACACGGTGGCCTGCATCAAGTGCCTTGAGGAGGGAGTGGTGCCTGGGTCAAGAGAGTGGCGGCTGGAAGACCCTATATCTGGCAATAGGAATCTGCACCATGCCTGACAAGAAGAAGTACACAGTCATCGCTGTCAGACAATTTCTGCGACCACATCACCCTTTACATCTGGCCACCTAAGTCCCTAAAATGCAACACCCCTTGATTATTATATGTTGGGCGCAGTTGAGCGATAGAGAAATACAAATTCTTGTAACATCAAAGATGAAGAGAAGGCAAGGATTATGGTCGCATTCACTAACTTGTAATAAGAAAAATTGTTATTAATTTTAAACCTTCGAAAAATGTCATCTTTTAGTTGTTTGAAAGAACCTTTATTTCTGCATGGTTGATACTAACCTCCAAGAACGTAACTCCTTGCTACTTCAAGGCTTAACATTTTCCGTCAACATCAAGTGAAATTATTTTATTGAATCAATTGCGAAGTCGTCTGTTAGCAAATTTGGTTCAATATGTTGTTAGAACATCTTTCACGCCAGCATCTATGTTAGATATTTCATAAGTCTACCATTCATTTATTTATTGAATATTGCTAACCCATCTCTTCTGGCGTTTCTGCTGCGTATTGAGGAAATTCAAAGAAAAACCTGCAATGTTATACGTGTGACCTGGATATCTTACCTTCAGCCACTTATGACCGCCTTAATATAGCTTTCTTGTGCCTTTTCTATAAATATTTTCATGGTAATTATTCTTATGAGCTTTCCTCTTTGTTACACCTCGACTTTAGACATTTAAGCGCTCTCCTAGTTTGAAGGCAAGTTGAAAGTGCTAGATGTAAACGTAAATACTGTTCTAAGAGTTTCATTTTCTCGCACTTCGCGCTCGTGGAAGTCTCTTCCGACTCCATGCTTCCCAGTCAACTTTGATCTTCAAAAGTTTAAATGCAATCTCGATCTCTATCTTCCCTGCTACATATTTCCTGTTCTTGTATTGTTCTTACTCCTTAATAATGCTCCTTTTCCTTATATTTTCTCACACTCGGTAACCCTCTTGCGTCTTAGTAGATTTGTGCTTTGCTTGGGGGGATATATATATATATATTTTAAATCGTTAACACCGAAGTCAAAAGTTGATAGAATATCTGTTACTGATGTATCCAAGTAATGCAGGGTGAGTTTTTCAACAAAAAGATGAATTGTAATAAAACCTAAACATATGAAAGTGAATTTATACAACTTCTTCATGAGAATTGAAAACAAAAATAATAAGAATTATTTATTTATCATCATCACTTTTTAAAACAGTAAACATTGGCGATGTGGGGGTAGGTAGTTAAAATAAGAGCGGTGTCATGGGAAATACCGTTCTTTTAACTCGATCTTTTTGAGGGCACGAAATTCGATGTCTGCCAATGTTTCTCTCTTAATCAAGCGTTTCTATTTTTATTACTGAAGATGTTTCTTTCGGTGTCATGAAAATGAAATGGAATTCAGTAAACAGTTAGGACCTTACTTTTCACGAGGCAGAAACGCATAAAGTATTGTTTTGAATACCGTAAGCAAAACGTCACTAGGAATTGCATGTTTCTCATGGAATATTTATTTTTAAATGATACAAGATGGAAAGATTTATGATGGTGGATTTTCTAAATTTCTATGAGCGATACCACACTTAAAATGGGAAAATAGAAGAATACACCAGAAGCACATGCAAATGGAAATCAATCAAGAAAAAGTATTCTATAATATTTCGATATATTGACGACAGATGTAATGTAAGACAAAACAGAAAATAGATGGGATGAATGTGTAACTCTTCACTTGCAACACTAATATTTCATTGAGAAAATTACCACTGGAAATTGATCCATTCACAATCATAGAATTATTGCGTTTTCATGGTTTAAAAATAAATAATCGATTTATTTGAGCAGTACATATTATACAATACTTAAATATTTACAATAATATAATGTTATATATATATATATATATATATATATATATATATATATATATATATATATATATATATATATATATATATATATATAGCATAATGAAAAGCCACGTATACATCTTCTAAGTAGGGTCCAAATAGCATAATGAGAAGCCAAGTATACATCTTCTAAGTAGGGTCCAAATAGCATAATGAGAAGCCACGTATTTCTTTAGATATAGTTAAAAAACCTTTTTAAACAACATTTAAAATACTATCGTTAGATTTACGTTAAAAATTCAAATATAGATGCATTCCACATCACGTGACGTCCGCGTCTAACGACGGACGCTGTAAAGTGTAAACAAACTGCCAAATACAGTAATACAGTAATTCAATTAATTTCTGAGGAAGGACCGAGGTGGTCTGAAATATTAATTATATATAAAACCATAGAAATAAATACTTTCGCAAAACAAACACCCAAATTTATTTTCAGTTATTTTATCCATATATATATATATATATATATATATATATATATATATATATATATATATATATATATATATATATATATATATATATATATATGAAGCTTCTAACTTTCAAAATCATGAGGTCAGTTGAATCCGCTACTTTGGCTTTAAACTTACGGTATCCTCTGGCGATTTTTTTATCATTTGATATAGCTCTTATAGTGCTTTTAGAGGACTCGGCTACGAAAGTCGTAACCGAGTCAGCTAAAAGCACTTTGGATCTACAAAAGAATTTTACAACAAAAGGAGTTTCAGATAGTTGCATCCTTTTGGTGGAGGCACCTTTCCAATAGGATTTCTCTAATATTCAGGCCGGTAGACGAAAATAAAGATACTGTTCAAAATAAATAATGTCTATTAGAATATGTTTGGTTTTAAATAACAATATTATGACATTTATAATGAAACACGAACTTAGATTTATCAATCATGTAACTATGATCAGCTCTTCTATGCGAAACTCCTGACTTGGTAAACGCGTTAATTTCGGCAGCAATTCCTCTTTAATGCATGTTCATAAAAAATGACTGACCTGGTACTGTGGTTAAAATTTCATATAATGTTTCATGTGTTCTTATATTTTTTCTTTTCTGGGAATAAATTATATAAACATTCTTCAAATGTTTTCAATGTCGCATATTATTTATTTCAAGATATTAAAACAACATGAAAAGAAATTT
The DNA here is from genome assembly GCA_964036315.1 of Acanthosepion esculentum. Lineage (NCBI taxonomy): Eukaryota > Metazoa > Mollusca > Cephalopoda > Sepiida > Sepiidae > Acanthosepion > Acanthosepion esculentum. The sequence goes on along the minus strand of OZ038493.1, from coordinate 97,881,082 downwards.
AAAATAAACTGAGTACACGCATTGGTATCTGTCGAAACACGACTACAATCGTGTAACGATTTTTATATGCTGTCTTAATATCACAAAATAAATAATATTGCTCTAATATTTATTCAGTCCACATTTAAATTAAATGTAAGATCGTTGGAATTGTAAAATATTCGTTCACACCTTACCTTTATATATATATATATATATATATATATATATATATATATATATATATATATATATATGTGTGTGTTTTACTTCTATGTGTAGATAGATAGATAGATAGATAGATAATGAATATACTGAGATAGATAGATAGATAGATAGATAGATAGATAGATAGATAGATAGATAGATAGATAGATAGATAGATAGATAATGAATACACTGAGGTAGCTGGATAGATAGATAGATAGATAATGAATACACTGAGGTAGCTGGATAGATAGATATATATATATATATAGATAGATAGATAGATAGATAGATAGATAGATAGATAATGAATACACTGAGGTAGCTGGATAGATAGATAGATAATGAATACACTGAGGTAGCTGGATAGATAGATAGATAATGAATACACTGAGGTAGCTGGATAGATAGATAGATAGATAGAT
>OZ038493.1:97820471-97875471 GCA_964036315.1 Acanthosepion esculentum | reverse complement strand
CACATATATATAAGCATTTGTGGTACTTGGGGTACTGTTCCGAGGTTATACTTGGATGAGTATCGCTTCGGAACTGTGTGAGTCGCGGCGCTATATCGAGTGTAGTTTGTGTCTTCGTCGTCACTGAGTCCCGTGGTACAGTTGGCATGACGTTTGCGCTCTATCGAAACGGTCCGGGTAGTGGATGCGCACTTCTGATGAGTCCCAGATAGGACGAAACGGCAGTCCAGTACTTTCTGCATCCTGTTGAGGATTCTTCAAGGCTCGACGAATTACTATAAGAATATATATATATATATATATATATATATATATATATATATATATATATATATATATAAGACAATTGGAAAATTGTAATAATTGCAGACGTGTTTCGTCCGATGTGACTTTTTCAAGGCAAAAAACAAAAACGAAATGAATTTATTAAACGAAGAATAATAACATTACATACGCCCCACCCAGCAAAATAATATTCAATTTGCCATATGTACTTGTATATACTTATAAAATGGGAGGTTTTATCTATATAATTCTGCAATGATAACATCCTGCAATTAAATTGTGTTCTTTTCGCACATGCTTTTCACAACGACCCTGCACCATTTTCTTAAGACTACACAAAGAGTCACCTACAGAGAAATGTATGCGTACAGAAATAGATTTGGATATAATTTGAGATCTTCTTTCTTCTGGGCACCAAAGAATTAGCAGAGAAGTTATCGAAGCAGAAAACCCTGGAGATTGAATTCACACGAGAAGCATAAAACGAAAGACATCTATTGATTCCCTGTATCCAATTGACCAAGTGGTCCACAAAGAGTAATACGGAGAAGTCTATGTATAATTTGCCCTGAATCTAATCTCGGGATACTCGGTTTGGTTCGGTTTGGTTTGTTTAATATCATCAATTAAGTGCCATCCGTGATACACGCTTAGGCGATCATGTATCTTTCGATACATGACTGTCGAGGAAGATATTTTTCTGCAGTAGGTTGCTATTTCTTTCTGCGGTAGACCAGTTGCCATCCAAGGCTGTCTTGCTATTTATCTATAGATGTGGGGAGAAAAAAAGGATTCATATATTTCCCAAGTGAATATTTCGTAAGTGAATGTAATGGATTCGATTGGAATTCGAACTCGGTTCTCCGATTCCTCAATCCGAGTATAGAGAAATGGGTTTTTTTTTGTTTTTTTTTTTGTGAGATTTGATATTTCTTCTAAAAATGTATTACTGGTATTTTTTTTTATTTTTTTTTCTATGGAAATATATTTCTGATATTTTTTTTTCATGTATGTTTATATTTTCATTTTCTGATCCCAGTTTGAGTATTCTCTATTTGCTCATAGCTGGGAAAATAACCGTTGCTACCACCTGGATCAGGATGGACTTGGTAAATAAAACAATTAAAAGGTGGTTCGACGTTCCTCAAAACATCCCGGATCAGAGGCCTTGTTATCGGGTGTAGTTTATTGTCGTACCCAGCTTAGTATCCTCGGTAAACCAAAATGCTAATTAATAGGGTAAAGTATCTGTATCTACATACCATTTCTACAAATATTCCATGTTAATACTTCTGGTCAGCTTTCATCTTTTCTACGTAGATTATATGAATCTAAGAGTATATCTAGATTAACGACAACGTTTCATCATCTTACAGTTGAAATGGCTAAATATAACAGCAAGTACTTTGCTAACAGTTTCTTCTTTTACGCTTCCCGCTTCTGGAAATCACTTCTGGCTTTTCGCTTTCCAGTCAAGTTTAATCTTCAAAAATTTAAATGCAATTTCAATCGATATATTTTCTCTTATTATTTACTGTATTTTTATGGTTCTCTCTCCTTTAGTTTTTTCTTCTTTTATTCTCTCACACATCTAGATATCTAATATATCTACTGTAAACATTTTAAAACATCTGTACAGTATTCAGGATTAATTTCATTAAGGCTTGGGTGCAATTTCTTAATATTGATATCTTCAAGTATTTTTAGTTTATGTTTCTTAATTTCATGACAAAGTAACAATGTATTTTCGACGAGAATTTTTCTAAACTGCGAAGGTAGACACGCATGGTGTTGTAAATGTTCAGAAATGTTAGCCGTATCATTCAACTGAATCCTTGAAGCCAACTATATTCAAAAATTGAAACCAACCCATAAGGAAATTAACGATGAATACTGCACAAATGTTTTAAAATGTTTACAGTAGATTGTTTAAAATATCAAATCACTTTTAATACTTAAAAAAAATAACACTCAGACCCTCATAACTTAGTTGTCCCCCCTTATTCTTTATACCAAGCTAAATTGTACAGCATATAACCTCACCGTTCTGCACTTCACTTGTAAACAAATTTTATCTTTCAGATGACCACAACAATTTTGTCTTAGGAAAATGATGAACACTACAATATTTTTCTTAGAAAAAAAAAGCAACACTCTGATGATGACATTGCGCTAATGTCGAAAGTTCTCGGAATAAATTAATATGTATCAACACAGTAATTTTCTCTCTTCCTGCAATAACGACACCAAAAAGCTTGTCCATGATTATGAAAGTACTCAAGTGAAACTAAGTAGACATATATATATATATATATATATATATATATATATATATATATATATATATATATATATATAAAGAAATCTTTAAATGTAAACCGTTTTATGAAAATTTGATTACGCGTTACAACTTTTGAGGCTTCATTAGATCCAAAAACGAAACAAAGAACTATGTTTGTATTTGTGTGTATACTTAAATAATAGATCTTTAGTACTTTTCCGCTAAGTTGGCGTTTCTCGTGATGAAAGAAAAAAATGAAAATGGGTGGCATATAAAAAAAACTGTTAATTTTCATTCAATATTTTTTTTAAATTTTTAGTTCATGTGGAAATTTGTTAATACATTCTCTCATCTTATTGTCAGGCTGTCTCTAAAGCAAAATGGGATTTTCTGAAATAAATATACAGTAAATCTTTACACAAATTTTCACAATGGGTTGCAAATAAAGATCTATTATTTAAGCATACACACAAATGCTCACACACTTATTTATCTCATTCCTTTATGGATCTTATGAAGCCTAGAAAGGCGAAACGCGTAACCAAATTTAGTTTCAATAAAATGGTTTTCCATTTGTCTAATTTCTTTTAATTTATGCATATATTATCGACAGGGAAAAACCAAATACTTATAAAAATTTTACTTTCAACTCATTCTGAAATGATGACGCGTATTGTCCTCTATGACGTCATCGGACTAAGCTTATATTTATGTTAATGCGCCGACACATGCACAGGTATAAGCAAGGCTGGTAGGTATTTATTGTATAAAAAATACAATTGTGGTACAAGGCCGAAAAAGGGGAGGGGTTGAGGCTGAGGCTGGTCTTCACTAACTATCTTATACCTAGCTAATCTGATTCATGATCCATTCACTCATTACAATTTGCCCATTCACCACAAAAACTCATCCATCACCAATCAATACTTCATTCGCCATAATACCGCATCCTCTCAAGTGGGATCTACAAAATTTAAATTTAAATTTAAAGATAATTTTTATGTGTTTCGGCTATATCATTTAACCGAATTTATTTAGATTATTATTCAGTTTTGAAGAAAATTACACTAATTCTGTTATTAAATATTCTACATTGTGATAATAAAAGATCCTATAAGAATATATATATATATATATATATTTATATATATATATATATATATATATATATATATATATATATATATATATATATATATATATTGAAAAAGTACTTGATATCATAGAACACACACAGTTTTAAAAGTACACAAGGAATTTTTAACTTAAGGAATCTTTCTGTCCATGCTACGTCAGAAGGAACACGTTGGCAAAATTAATGACGAAAACCGAAAGAAATGATTAAAAAATTTATATCCATCCACTTGCCACATTTCTGGCCGCAAGGATACAAATCAGTGTTAGTTTTGAAATGGTTTATTTATCAAACGGCAAATACCTTAACACGACCTTCGCAGACGGTTGTTATACAAATCTAAGTCGTCACGCCCTTGAAAATATGATTGGAAAATTACGTAAGAAGCAAGGGATATTTAATTCTCAACAAACTCTTGCTGAACTGCTATATAATGGCAGTCTTTCCACATTCTAAATTTTTCATCATTGACTGCATTGATGTAAAATTTTCTCAGTGATGAAGAGGACAAAAAGACAAAAGGATCGCGTTCCTTTTTTTATCGTTTCTATTTCATTATCATCCGTTGGAGAGATGTTACTTGCAGCAACAGAAACTCGTGTTATATGTTACACTATAACCCTAACGCTAATAAAAAGCAGTGCTAACATTTTCCCATTTTTTTTTTTTTTGCCACTGACGAACTGGATTCGCTGCCAGATGTCAACGGGAAATCGTCCTATCTCAGATTTAAAGAATGGTTTCGAACATTTTAATTAAGACATTTTTGAAAACCATGAATGAAGTTCCAATTTAAATAAAACGATTAACTAGTATGTATTTGATTGGTCCATGGAAGACCGTTATGTAATCTTTTATCAATACAAGAGGCATGAATAAGGCACAGTTCACTATAAAATCTATGACGAGTGAAATATTGGTAGAGAGCGAGAGAATAGCTGAAATCTCTACTTTCAACCAAAGACCTGATACCGATCTTCCCTAATGAGATTCTTTAGGATCTGTCATCAGCCCTATCCTCTCAAACTCTCATCTCATAACTATTTCAGTTCATTTATTTTCAATGTTTTATATATATAAATAATATGTATATATATATATATATATATATATATATATATATATATATTATACATATATATATATATATATATATATATATATATATATATATATATATATATGTGTGTGTGTGTGTGTGTGTGTGTGTGTGTGTGTGTGTGTGTGTAATTTATATATATATTATTTATATGTTACATATACGCGGTACTTATTGGAAAGCGCTCAATATCGGTGAAAAAGCTCATAATTAGTTGTGTGAGTTTGTGACCCTGGGCTTCAGATAATTCAAGCGTCCTACGAGACTGGCATCCCGCTCCCACCCTTTCACTGTTGAAACTGTTAAATGTCGCCGTCTCTTCTACTCCAATAGCTTCATATCTCTCACCTCTCGCCTGTGGAACTCCTTTCTTTATTCCTGTTTCCCTGATAACTATAATCTCCAACTATTCAAATGTAATGTCAATCGACATCTCCAGTTGCCTTGATCTATCCACTATCCTTCTCCACATCCTTTCCTCTATCACTCCTATTTGCTCTCACTCCAAATCTTCTGTAACCCCTTGCGTTCTAGTGGCTTCCCGCCTTGCTTGTGGTGAAATGCTTAATATATATATATATATATATATATATATATATATATATATATATATATATATATATGTGTGTGTGTGTGTGTGTGTGTGTGTGTGTGTGTGTGTGTGTGTGTGTGTGTGTGTGTGTAAATACATGGCAGTCGTTAGTTAATGTTGAAAGAGAAATGACAGTAAGGCTTCTACAGCAGAAGCAGTAAGAAGAAACCTTGGTGAATGCAGTCAAGCCTGACGAACAGGAATAGTTTCTGTATCAGGGTGGTTAGTTTTAAGATTCCAAGTTCTACACTCAGATTAGTGGATTAAAGGATTTTTTTCTCTAATTAATTGTGGGTTCTATCCCTAGCTAAGGAAGAGATAGACTCGACAAAAACACAGGGAGGGGGAAAAACAGAGAAAAAATGACCTGTAACCTAATCGATCCTGACCAGGCACCTCGATATCAATCAAATTCTCACCGACGCGATGTTGTTCCCTCTTTCTTTTTCACAAATCTTTTCATGGCTGTGAGTAGTTTTTTTTTTTTTTACCCGGGTGCCCCGACTACAATAATTTAAGCATGCTAATAGACTGGCATATAGGTCTTACTATTTTACTGTTGAAATTGTTAAATCCAACAGCCACTTCTGCATATTTTACGCCACTTCGTTGTGTTTGTAATAAGTCCGGCAACGTCCCTTTCTACGGATTTTTTCAGCACAGCTTAGGGGCAGATAGCGTTGAGGGGGCAAAATACTGGTAAACCGATTCAACCGAATGTACTGAACGAATGAGACAAAACCTTGGAATCTGACTGTGCCTCCCCCTCTCCATCAAATTATTTACTGTTGTGCTTCTAAGAACTACTCCGAAAATCAGAAGTGATTCAACTGCGTTTTTTCTAAAGTACGAACATACGATAATGGCTATCCGTTCGTAACCGCGGATACCTATTCCTGCGTTCTGTGTCGTCTCTGGATCCTACTACATAAAACGGTATCAACGAAAAGAGTTATATATTTTTAGTATTCGTTTTATTAAGAGTGACAGCTTGGATTCTACGAGGCATTAGGAGGATTGACGTCACAGGAACGCATGTCGCGTTTTGGCCCAGCGTTCTTCCGCGGGTGGCATTATCTGGTCGCAAACCTTGGCGTGTATATCGTCGCTTCAGAATTTCTGTGGCCCTCTGTTGAATTCGAGCCGTTTAATACTTATATTCAAAACCCAGACAAAGGTAATACATTACTGTCAGAATACCCGCCCACGTCGCAATCCGGCCAATCGCTGATCTTTCTGGCCCTGGCCATCGAACTTTGTAACACTATGCGGTAGTGCAGTTACTTCATCCCCGTTGCAGATGCCTACTCAGGCACATTTATGCATGTTCACAGGGCACAGAATTCGTGTTGTATACCGCAACTTTGCTGAGCGGACATACGATTTTGAGAGTACTGTTCTTGTTTAAATTGTTTCTGACGCTCGATGACGTACTTTCTCCCACAAACTCTAACTAGCATCCGCTACGTATAGCTGAAATATAAACCAAATGTTGACTCAGTTGACGTGGAACAAGTACGCTTGCAACAGGGCATGGCTAACCGCACTTGCCGTCAGGTTTACTCGGATACGGGCCAGCGAATTTTGACTTCATGCCAGAACGACCATCGACGGCCTCCGAACAGTTCTGACCTCCCAATTTCAGATAAGTTTTTCGTAAATCCGTTGTATAATTTGCCAGGTCTTTTTCAAAGGTGCCACACGCTGGAACCGTCCCACATGCCAATATCTTCAGGAAATCTTCTTGACGCATTGACTGATGGTGTGTCTCGAACAAGGAGAGCAAACGTTTTAAACGCTCGGCCACTCGCCCTTAAAATACGCATTTCCCAGGAGATAACATCGTGGCCAGCATGACATTATTAAAATCAAAAATGAGAAATTGAATACTGAATAGCTTAAACATACGAATGAACTGCAATCAATAAGACAATCTTCCTTGAAACTTTGAAGAAATTAATATATTTTTAGGAATATCATTTGGATTTTTATTCTTTTAATGATTATTCGTTTCGTTTCCTCTAAAGATTACACCTGCAAAAAAACGACATGTTTTTCGATTGCCTATTCGATTTTATATTCTCTCAGGGCTAATACAATCCAGAACATAAGATTAATCTCTAATAATGTCACATCGAATTTTAAATATTGGCGAATCCGGGCGAATACATATGCAATTATATAACTGGCAACATTTATATAGCCAGCTACGTTATAACCGACCCGATGAAATACATCCATCCTCATATATGTTATGCTGAGGGCATTGTTATTTTTTCAACCGGAAAAGTTAATTCGTTGAAGTCAGAATCTTAAACATTTATAAATGTTCCATTCGTCCCTGCTTTGAATATTGCAGCCATATTGGTCTGCTGCTTCGGCTACGTATTTAGAGATTCTTGATAAAATGAAAAGAAGAATCTGCAAAGTTATTGGTCCTAAAATGTCATCTAGGCTCCAGTCACTTTTCCACCATCGTAACATAGATTACCTGTAGTTTTCCATAAATATTTTAATGTTAATCGTTCTGATAGACATTAATCTGTCATACCATGATTTTATTAAGCGCAGTACTATATTGACGACAAAGTCTCATCGTTTTACATTCGAAATGCCTAGATATAACCGTAAGTTCTATGCTAACAGTTTCTTCTCCTTCACTTCTCGCTTGTGGAACTTTTTTCTATGTTCTTGGTTTCCAGTCCATTTTGAACTTTAAATGCAATTTCAAAGGTGATCTGTCTTTATTTCTGTTCTCTTATTGTTCACTCTCCTTAATTGCGTTTAGTTTTTCTCATATTCTTTAACACACCTTGCTTCTTAGTAGTTTTATTACCTTGCTTGGCATTAATTGATTAAAAAAAAAAATAATATGTCGTAATTTCGTACGTCGTATTAACTTTTGCCACGCAGAGTAAAACTAATTTGTAGCACCTTGATTTTCTATATTGGATACAATAAATATAAGCCCGCGAAAAATTGCTTCCAGAAATGATCGGGTGAGCCGTTCAACCTACATAACTATCGGTTTCCTTGATAATTCTAGATGCAGGAACTACCCCGCGACTCATGTGATGACTTCACTATTCGTCGGAGATCTTCAGACCAATTCCATTCAATTTAGGGCCTATGCAGCTGTGCATTAACCTGCTAAACGAACCCATCCTATTTGAAGTACATGGAGTCAATGAATAGGTTATGAAACAAGGCTACTTAACGTCCCCAGTTGATCACCTGTTTAGGTCTATCAACGGACCCAACCTGTAAAACCTGAATACAAATCACAGCATTTTGAAGTTAACAGCAGCGTATACCGTGCGAAATATGTCCATGACATAAAGGACACAGCGCCAATTCCGAAATAAATGGGATCGGGACTAATCGGAAATCACCGATCATTACCTGTTTAATTAGCGTCATGTCAAGCATCGCAGTACCTTATTGGTTCTTTTCTTCGGCTATCCCATGAATACTAAAGACACTTGACCTGACAAGCACGATATGTGTTTGGAATCTCCTGTAATGAAAGGAAAGATATTTCAATATTACTGTTACGAGAGAAAATCCTTGTTATATGGCTCTGGTCATGAGCATTAAAGACACTTAAAGACCAGCAATACTTTTCTTCACTTATATCCAGTACACACGTGGCAATGCAGACGGGGGTATGTCAAAGATACTTCTATATTCATAAATTGAAAATCCCATCAACGTAGCACCAAAGATTGTACCCCATTCGAACTCGGATAATTCGCGTAGCCTTATAGTCGGCAATCTTGCTACATTTATGGCAGCTACAAATTATGTTGGCCACTCCTAGCATTATACTGATTATGAATTAATGTTGGCACGTTAGTACGTTATTTTTCTCATTTCATTGTCCTTTTGTCAATCTTAATTTACCTAAATAAAAGCTTCTATTCAAGATGCTGTTCTTGTGTAACAGTCCTTTGAAAGTAGTGTAAATAGGGCAAATATTCAACATACAAAAATGTTCTTTTTTTCTTGTTAAAGATGAAGCAAATTTATGTGAAAGCGTTTAAATAATGAAGTTTGTTGTGTTATTTGTAAGCCTCTTGGGAATTGCTACTATATTTAATTTTCTTGAAGGGGAACGGAGTTTATTTTTATCTTGATTGAAACATTACAGTTTAAATCTATTACTGAAAAAGGCTGTTCAGAGCTTACAGTGCATTATAAAAGGCACTTCGTCATCCAGTGAAATATACATACATATATATATATATATATACATATATATATATATATATATATATATATATATATATATATATATATATATATATATATAATATATATATATATATATATATATATTGATAATATCAGCGTTCTATATATATATATGTTATGGTCCAAGGTTAGGTCCAAGGAAAATTGCAGAAGACGTATAAATCTTAGCGCAGCGTGAATTGATTATCGTAAAAAGTCTCCCCTGTGTTATTAAATTTCCTTAAGCACAACATGGGAATGTGGAACACAAAACTATACGTTCGTCACACAAGAGGCACTGCCATATCCAATCGACTAAATATCCGACGTGGAATCTTTCAATGCGACTCCCTGTCACCCCTTCTGTTTTGTTTGTCCTTAATCCCCCTTACGCATGAACTGAACAACAGTAGCTATGGTTACAAAATAAATAAGACAATATTCAATCTCCTACTCTACAGAGATGATCTCAAACTCTTTGCCAAAGACGACAATGACTTGAAGGGCCTCCTAAATATTGTAAAATACTTCAGTGATGACATAGGTATGAACTTCGGATTAGATAAATGTGGAAAAGTTACATTCAAGAAAGGTGGAATTACAAAAGGACCCTTAATAGATTTAGATTTTGTCACAAAGATTAGGGAACTGGAGCATGATGAAGCTTATAAGTACCTAGGATTTAGCGAAGGACATGGCATACAACACACCCAAATGAAGGAGAAGGTAAGAAAGGAGTAATACAGGCGTGTACGACTGGTACTAAATACCGAGCTAAACTCAAAAAACAGAATATCAGCCATAAACACATTGGCTGCCCCTGTGGTGCAATACAGCTTTAATGTCCTTAACTGGACCATAGCTGAAATTAAGCGAATGGACGCCAAAACGAGAAAGCTCCTCACATGCAACTGCATGCATCATCCCAAAGCAGATGTTGATCGCCTGTATGTGCCCGGATCCGAAGGAGGCAGGGGATTAGTTCAACTAGAACTGTCCTACAAAACTACAACAATTGGCCTCCAAAGATACCTGGAAACTACAGAAGACTGGATGATGATATGTGTCAAGGAACATGAAAGTAGTAAGCGTCTTTACTCCGTAATAAAGGAAGCCAACAAATTCAAAATGGAGTTTCAAATGGGCTCAGAAATAAAAGGACAACACGGTAAACCGACTGAAGCTACAAAATACTTAAAAAAGAAAGCAAAGACAGATGCAACCGATAAGATACAGAAACAATGGCAAGATAAACCGCTTCATGGCCAATACTCTGCCCGTACCAAACAAGCTGACTTAGACAAAAACCGCACCCATCAGTGGCTAAAGTAGTGCAGGGTTGAAAGCTGAAACTGAAGGTTTTATCATTGCTGCACAGGACCAATGCTTGTTAACTAGGAATTATCAAGCACATATACTAAAATACAGTGTTAGCCCAAAATGCAGATTCTGTGATAAATATCCAGAAACCATTGATCATCTTGTATCAGGTTGCACGTTATTGGCACTCACTGAATATAAAAACCGGTATAACAGAGTGGGCCAATATCTGCACTGTAAAATCTGCAACTTCTACGGGAAGGAAACTGAAAGAAACTGGTACGAACACCACCCAGGCCCGGTGACGGAGGTATACACAATACACACTAACAGAACAATCAAAGCCAACCAAACATTGTTATTAAAGATCAAAAACAAAAAAAAAAATGCCTCGTTATTGATATGGCAGTCCCTACAGACTGCAATGTATCTTTGAAGATTTTCGAAAAACTGTCAAAATACAAGGAGCTTGAAATAGAAATCTCAAAAATGTGGCACATGGGAACATCAACAATCCCTATTGTAGTTAGAGCATTAGGATTGGTTGGAAAAGATTCCAGTAGACTAATTGAAGGGATCCCTGGAAGTCCACGCCTCAAAGAGATACAAAAAATTATTCTGACAAGTACAGCCCACACTTTCCGAAGGGCTTTATCTATGTAAATTTTTCTTATTTTTTTCAGTGGAAAGTAACATGATACCATTTCTAACCTTAGGTCCCTGGGTGGGACCCGGAAAGAAATGTGTAAACGCCAGATATCAAAGAAAAGAAAATACAATAATAATATTATTATTATTATTAATAATAATAATAATAATAATAATAATAATAATAATAATAATGATTGTAATAAAATAATTGATCAGTTTGCACGGTATTGGCACCCACTGAATATAAAACCCGCCACAATAGAGTTGACTAATATCTGCACTGGAAAATCTGCAACAACTACGAGAAGAAAGCTGAAAGAAATTGGTATGAACAGCACCCAGACCCGGTTACGGAGATAGGACCTGTTACAATTTTAGGGGACTGCACAATACACACAGACAGAACAATCAAAGGTAACCGCCCAGACATTGTTAATGGAGACCGCAAACAAAATATTGCCACCTTATTGATATGGCAGTTCCTGCAGACTGCAATGTATCTTTGAAAATCTTCAAAAAGCTATCAAAATACTAGGACCTTGAAATCGAAATTTCAGAAATGTGGCACATGGGAGCATCAGCAGTCCCAGTTATAGTTGGAACACTCGGACTCATTGAAGGGATTACTGAAAGCCGATGCCATAAAGAAATACAAAAAATTGTGCACACGTGTACAGCCCACACCTTAGGAAGGGCTTTATCTATGCAAAATATGTTTGTGATTTTTTTTTGTTAATTAGTCAATGGGAAATGTCATGGTGCCATTTCTAACCTTAGGTCTCTGGGCGGAACCCGGAAAGAAATGTGTACACACCAGAAATCAAAGGAAATAATAATAATAATAATAATAATAATAATAATAATAATAATAATAATAATAGAAGACAGTAATAATATCAGTAGTAAAAAATAAAAAAAATACACATAATAAAATCATGAATAAATGAAAGATTCAACTTAAAACGGAAAATACATTAGTGGTCAAACTAAAATGAAACACATTATGAGACACGGGGATATTAACGAGTGTATGTCTATTAGTTCTACAAATTATATAAACCTCATATATAAAAATATCTAGAAAACCAGCCGATATTACATAGCCCTGATCTAGAAAAAAAATGAATACATACATACCCACATACACATATAGCATTACATGCATGAAAAACGTTAAAACAAATTAATTACTCGAAAGTATTTGACAGGGCTTGGCATTCTGGTCGTCTTCACAAGTTTAAAAGTTATTTTATTCTAGATGAAGTTTTGAACTGAATCACTCTCCATTATTAAATCACAACGTGAAAGGTATCTTGAACAGCGACTCTACTGAATCCTTTTTTTATTAAAGTTGGTGTTCTCCAGGGCTCAACTCTTGGACATATGTTATTCCTAATTTTCACCAAGGATCTAAATCCTATTGATATCAGTTCTCAATTCGGTACATATGCTGATGTGAAAACTATTTACTCCTGTCTTAATAGTAAGCCAAGTGGGTTTGAGAAGGTTAAATTGGCAGCTGATCTAAAAAGAAAATGGCCTATAATCTGTTCTTAATGAATGGCTTATTATTTTGAACGTCTCCAAAACGAAACCGTTGTCTTTTAATCGTCTGAGAGAATATTCTACGTCCATTTAGCATGTCTAATGCTAACATCAAGAAGAGTGACCCGTTGAGCATTCGAAGGCTAATGTTTCCAGCTTACATGACCTGAAAATATTATACTAAATGGATTTCTAGGTCTACTGCTAGGAAAGCTAGTTCACTGTGTCGTACTAGAGAATTTCCTCTCCAGAATCTATCTTACATATTTATACGTCTGCTATTCGTCCATGCTTAGAATATTGCTGTAATATCTGGTCTGCTATTTCCGTTATGTGTTTAGAGACTCTTGATAAAAATGCAAAAAGAATCTGCAATTTTATTGGTGCTGAGCTGGCATCTCGTAATCACTCATTTTCCATCAACCGTAATGTACTTTCCTGGTGCCTTTTCTATAAATATTTCATGATAATTTTTCTGATGAACCGTCCACTGTGATACCTAGATTTTGTGAATTTAAGCCTAGTAGGAGATTGTTGACAATATCTCAAGAATTTAAAGTTGAAATGGCTAGATTTAAATGTTTTGTCAATCGTTAACTTCTGTCTATTTAATTATTTTCGTTTTATTGTTCTCACTCCATTAAACACTTACAACTTAGTGGCTTTATTGCCTTGCTTCGGGTAAATGATTAAAAAAATAATTAAACGAAATTCTGCTTTAGATGCATTTTCAGATATTACCTTTCATTTTCATAGAATAACCCAGTTCAATAGAAGCTATAATCTTTCTTTCGTCAACGATTCCGTAATTTGGATACTATTCGCCAACCAGTGATAATTTCAGGTATGCCTGTCCTATTGCATGTGAAGAATTATTCGTAGCGGGCGGATGAGATTTCTTACAGATGCAGTGGACATGGAAATTGTGTCAGAAAGTGTCGTTGAGTGCATCCATATATGGACGTGGCATGTACATTTTATCGTCATCTACTTCAGCTTGCAAGTCGCCGATTGTAATGTTTCTTCCTGCCAACAGATAAAAGATTTCCTATATCCAGACAGTGGGTTTAAATCCGTGCAACCTTTTTCCCCACTATTGATTCTTGCCAAACAGATCTGTTTTGAAAGTCCATCCGGATATACTGAAGAACTGTCATGAATTATTATATAAGATCCAGTTGGATTATATGTCATATATCTATTATTATTAGTATCATATTAAATGTGGGGGTTGTGGAATGGATAGCGACGAAAAATGTGAAATCGGAGTGTCAATTTCGAATCCCAGTTGTTCAGTAGATTCACTTACGGGAAAATAAATATATGGATACATCTCTTTTTTCTCCAGCTATGGATTAAATAGCAATAAGGACGTTGCTGAAGGTGAAAGGCATTTGGGTACAGTCTGTGAACCAGTTTTCTGTATTTAGAACTTCTGAAGATTGTGGATAGTTTTCTACATACCTACATCACTTTAGCAAAGCATATATGCTGTTAGTTTAACTACTCAGTTCTAGGAGATGAATTGTTGTACAGTCACATATCAGACGACTAATGAATCCAGGATTATTTACAACTAGCTGGATTTGCCTGATTGCTATCTCTTTGCAAATTAAGATATATTCACTACATGAAAATATTTGAAACAGACATTTTAAATGAAAATTACATTCACAAGTTGGCTTATAGGAAAGTTTTACAAAGAGATGCCAACGTTGAAGAAGTAAAATCCAAATTTCAAACACTTTTCTGCACTATATAAGACAATATTCCTAAACAGACCTATTTTTGATATGCAAATCAAAACAATCCTTGAATAAAAGAACACTAATGAAGGGCAGTTAATTAAGTAAATAATTTTTTTGAAGTATAATGCAAAATAGTTAAAACTGAAGAGGGATATCGCCTAGTAATAGATAATATATAATACAAATAATGAGCGTTTAGCGTATAAATAACTCCTTGGGGGGATTTCGGATGGATTATCATCTCTCAGTTGCGTCTCTGTCCTTGGACAGAGTGCGCTCAGGGGTTTCTCTGTCAAAGTGCAGAGGGGCAACTGAGAAAATAATACTGAGAGGTGCCTAGCCCTGGGGAACAGCTGCCAGAGGCCGCGCTCTGGCATTGCACAAGAGGGATCGGTGCTTGCCTCGAGGCCATCGCAACCGACGTGCGGGTGTTTGGGGCAATTTTTGACCCCGCCCGAGTGCACGCGCTCGTGTCCACACTCCAAAAAGACCTTGTGTCACATCTCGTCCTCGTGTGAGAACGAGTAAACACCGTATAAACGACTCCTTGGAGGGGGTTCTATCGAATGGCTTATCATCTCTCGTTTGCATCTCTGTCTTTGTGCAGAGTGCACTCAGGGGAGTATCTGTCAAAGGACAGAGGGGCAACTGAAAAAATTATACTGACATGTGCTCAGCCTTGGGGAACAGCTCCTCGAGGCCGCGCCTTCCCATTCCACCAAAGGGAGGGATCGGTGCTCGCACCGAGGCCAGTGCAACCGACGGTTGTGGAGGCTGAGGGGAATGTTTTTTTCTGTCCGAGTGAACTGTCCCAACCAAAAATAGACCTTGTGGCACATCTCATCCTAGTAGGAGACAGAGTAAATACCGCGTATAAATTACTATAAAGTAGAGTTTTACGCCAGCATTCGTTGAATAATTGAGCTAGGTTTTACTTAATTAGATAGTATGTTTCTCTAATTCTTCAAATGATGAATGAATAACTAATTCTAATTTCTATTTTCCCATCGCTACACTATATTAATTTTATCCTATAAATTGTCCCCTTTTCTGTCACCCATGACATAAAAGTAATTGTTTGTACGGGAAATAAGAATCTACATACATCAAATCGTCTTTAAATTAAGTGGCAGCAGAAGAATTATAGTTTAACTTTTAAAAGGTAAGCTTAAACATTAATTCAATACTTAAATGCAGCGATTAATTTTGCCTATCACATCTACTCCTCTATAGCTATTTTGATGATAGCCAAACAAGAGTCCACGGATAGGGCGGCTTTTAATCTAGTTTACAATAAAACATGAACTGCAATTTTGGATACGAAAGGAAGATAATAGTTACTACACTTGCACCATGAAAGTAACGATAATGGCTAGTATAATATACTAATATATATATATATATATATATATATATATATATATATATATATATATATATATATTAATCACGCATAATCTGGAAGTCGTGAATCTGAGCTCAAAGAAAATTGTTCCCTGCGCTTAATATTTCTAGGGCTTCTGAATGAGCTATGAATTATTGAAATCGGACCAGTGGGCGGAGGAGTTGCTTGGAACAGAGACACGCATAAACAAACACATATACACTGTACTTTATATATAAAATTCAGTTATATATCTTCCAAGATTTTAGAATATTGTAAACAGTTACTTCATTATAAATCTTGCTAACTTTGTTTCTTGAAATAAATATTAATATGTGAACAACGAAGATTGTAATCGTTAGATTTTTTTTCATTATTATCAGATTTTCACGTCTACCTAGTCTTCCACGATAATAAATCCATCGAGGTTTTATTTTATCTTAAAGTTCCATTATAAATAATGGATTTTAAATGGCACATTTGTATGTCGCGTAAAATTCGATGCTAACAAATGATTTTATTATATAGTGTATTAGATTTCACGTAACTATATTTTTTTCAAAGCTAGAATGACGAAAGTGTATCCTCAATCACTATTACACTATTAGATTGTGTGTGATGTAAACATGCTGAATTTAAATGTATTTTAAACCGAACTAGATTCAATTATATTGCAAACTAAGCTAAATTCGATTACACGTTAAACGTTGCTAGATTCACCGATAATTATAAACGGGTACAAATTTGATAATACCGTCAACTAACATTGTAAGCAATATATTACATGTAGTCTTTTCAAATGCATATACAAAACTTGCTAGTTTTAAATGTAATGGAAAACTACATTCAATTATTTCGCAAATTAATATCGTGTATATATCCATCTATACGATACGTTCCATCATACAAAGGACGATCCGAATGTAATGCATTTTGTTTGAAGAAACCGAGCCAAAACACAAGAACTTGATGTTGGTAGCAGAAAAGGAAGTTGAATCTCCCCGCCAATAATTCATGATTGTATTTTATTTTATTTTCGATTTCTACATATTGCAGTTTCGCCCAATGAAGTCTGGTACAAAAGTATGGGCGTGTTGTTGAATTTCTCAAGAAAAAATTATATCAATCGAGATTCATCGAAGCTTAATTTATGACTATGAGGCCGGTTGCCGTTAACAGATTTCAACCGACTCGTCAGCCTCTATCTAACGCCGTTTACACCAGTGATATTTTTATAATAATTTAACTCCAAGCAAGGTAGTAAAACCTTCAAGATGCAAGACGTTACTTATTTATTTGCTCCTGGAGTATTTATCCCGCAAACAATATTTTGTGAACTTTTGTGATATCAGGTAAAATTAATAAACACAAATCATGCAATTTAAAAAAAAGACTATTAATGCGTGTCATTAAGAACATGAAGTATATGTGTGTACAATTGAACTAAAATGAAAACTTATTATCACTTTGTTGGGCAAGACAATTTTTCTCTCCAAATCGATCTTACATATCTATAAGTCTACTATTCGTCTATGCTTAGAATATTGCTTCCACATATGGCCCGATGCCCCTATTATTTACCTTGACCTCCTTGATAAGATCCAATGAAGAATCAGCAAGATTATTGGTACTGATCTGATGGCTCCGCTATCGTCACTTTCCCACCGCCATAATCTTTCCTCTCTGTGTCTTTTTCTATAAATACTTCCGTGGTAATTGTACGGATTAGCTGTCCGCTATAGTTTTGGTTTTTCATATTGTAAATACACACCGGGGCTAGTTTTTAAATTGTTGTTTTATTCCCTCCTCCCACAGACAGTGAATTTCACCAGGGAGCCCGGTCTGGGCCCTGCTCAGTTCGACGCCTATTTAGCCGACTTTCCCTGCCTCGAGGCAGCTGAAGCGGCTAGGTGCGAGGGTCCCATTTCAGAGTCGGAAATCTGGGAAGCGATGAAACAGGTTGGCCTGGACAAGTCTCCGGGACTGGATGGTCTTCCGTACGAAGTGTACTTGAGGCAGTCGCCCGTTTTTGTTCCGCTGCTGGCACTGATTTTCGCCAACTGGATGAAGCAGGCGTCTATACCCCAACGCTTCACCAGGGGCGTGATCAAGTTGTTACGCAAGGATAAAAACGGAGGGGATGGGTTAGGTAACTTTCGCCCTTTAACTATGTTAAACACAGAGTTAAAGATTTTGGCTAAGATCTTGGCCAACCGTTTGCAGCTTGTCCTGTCTAGTCTGATTGATCCTGAACAGACTTGTGCTGTGAAGGGTAGGACTATTCAGGACAACCTTCATATGGTACGCCTGATCATCGAGCAAGTCGACAGTGAAGCCGCGCTGATCAATTTAGATCAGTCCAAGGCCATCGATAGGGTTGACCATCGGTTTCTGGAGGCTGTTCTTTCGGCGGCCGGTTTCGGGCCGTACTTTCGCACCTGGATCCGACTTCTGTATGCGACTCCCGGTGCGCTGGTGGAGGTGAATGGAGTACGATCGGAGCCTTTCGTATTGTCTCGCTCCATTCGTCAGGGTTGTCCGCTTTCGCCCTTGCTTTACGTTCTTGCGTTGGAACCTTTCCTTCGCAAGTTAAAGGCGAATCCGGTCCTACGCGGAATTGCCCTGCCCGGTGCTACCACATCGGCCAGGTATTCCGCCTATGCTGACGACGTTTCGGCTCTTGTGTCGAGCAGAGCCGAGATTAACGAAGTCAGCAAGGAAATCAGTTGTTATGAGATGGTGACAGGGGCCAAGATCAACCGCGATAAGTCTGTTGGCTTGCGGTTGGGTGCGTGGAAGGGAGTTTCTCTTCCCGGACCTTTCCACTGGACGGATGGACCGGTCAAGATTCTCGGCGTCTGGTTCGGTCCTGATCTCCGGTTGGAAATGAATTGGTCGGAGGTGCAAGGGAAGGCCGAGATCGCAATTAATTTGTGGTCTCGGAGGAATCTTTCCTTAAAGGGGAGGGCGGAAGTATGTGTTTCACACATCTACCCGATTCTCCTTTACCGACTCTCTGTACTTCCACTTCCGTATGACACTTTGATGGCGTTAGTGAGGCTCTTGTTCTCTTTCTTGTGGAGAGGCAAGGCCGCCAGAGTCACTCGGGAGATCTGTTACCTTCATCCTTCTGAGGGCGGTCTGGGCATGCCAAGCATTGAGATTCGTCAACATATGCTTCGCATTAGCTTTCTGGATCGAATGTGTCGCAACCCGGATGGGGAGGGCGCCTTCTGGAAGGAAGACGTCCGTAAGAATTTCCCATCCCTAAGAAGTGTGCACTCGTGCGAGGAGGAGGCCCACCGTTTACCCCGAGCCGAGTGCTCCTTCTATCGCGAATGTCGTATTGCTCTGAAGCGCCTCTTATGGGCGTCGGATGGCCTCTCCAACGTCCAGGCGTTGTCTCGTAGGGCGTTATATCAAGTTTTAGTCAGGGGGTCCGTTCATGATGAGCTGATTGGCGAGCTCGGACTTACGAAGCAGGAGGCTCGCTCAATATGGCCTTGGGCGCCCGGGTTGAAATGTCTCAATAACGATGAGGCATCACTCACCTGGCTGGTGATTCGTGGGGCCCTCTGGGTCGCCAAAAGACTCTGTTCAGCTGGCTTGGAGAAATCTCCAAACTGCCGACGCTGTACTGTGGAAGTCGAGACCCTGGGTCACGCCTTCTTTCAGTGCAGCATGGTAGTGCCGTTGTGCAAGTTCGTTGAAGGCCTCATGGTCCGCATGCTGCGGGGAAAGTTCTTTGTCCTGGAAGCCTCTTCCGTTTGTAGCAATGTGGCACCGCCGCTGACGAAGGCTGAACTATATGTGTTCCACTGCTTGCTAGGTGTTTTGAGAGTCGTGATATGGACGACGCGTCAGAAGGGATTCTATGGAGGCGAGAAGTTCACCTCTTCCCAACTGATCTTGTACTTTAAGCATCAGCTTAAAGTCAAGATTAGGACGGAAAGGTGGCGGCTCACTTCATCAGAATTCAGCAAAAGGTGGGTGCATCTTGCGCGCATGTGTCGTGTGAAAGGAGCTGACCTCGAGTGGCACTTTGATGCCGGTTAGGCATCAGGATATTGCTCTTCCTGGGTTGAACTAGGGCAACCCATTCCAAAAATTAGGCTAGTTTAGGTTTCAGTTTTTGATGTTTTAGTTTCCCTTTTCCCGTTAACTTAGCTAGGGTATGTATGCTCATTTGGCCCCTTTTATTTCTGCCCCCTTTCTTTTTCTTTAAGTTTAATTCCCCAGCCCCTCCCTCGTTAGGTGGTTGGTGATGTCAGTTCGCAGGTAGGATGCGGGGCGCCTTTCGTTTCGCGTGAGTGATTTCGTATTTGTTGTTGTGCCTGAATGAGTGCGTGTCAGTGTGTGTGCTTGGGATGGATGAATGTTTTACAATATTATAGTCCCGCATTGATTTCGGCCAGCGAACTGGTATTTCTGCCACATTTAGTTATTGTGGGGGTTTTATTTACTAATAACATTTTCTTTAGTTTCTTGTAAATATTTTGTATTCGTTTGTATATACACATTGGGGTTAATTTTTAAAAATTGTTATTTTATCCCCCTCTCCCCCACAGACATTGAATTGTACATATGGGGACTAGTCAGTATTTTCATAGAGACAGTGAGGTATTATGGTGGTTGTAGTAAGAACGGTACGGATAAATGTGGTGTTTTGGTGTAAGGAATATTGTTCGTACGATTGGGTCAGTGTTTGCGGCTAGCTAAGTTATAGTTAAGACAGATGAAGACCGTCCTATTTTCCCCAATCCCCCCTTTGGCCATGTGCCGCATTTCTGTAGAATATACAGAATAAATATCGCTCTCCGCTATAGTTTTGGTTTTTCATATTGTAAATACACACCGGGGCTAGTTTTTAAATTGTTGTTTTATTCCCTCCTCCCACAGACAGTGAATTATGCATATGGGGACTAGTTAAGACTTTCATAGAGATATTGCAGTATTATGGTGGATGTAGTAAGAAAGGTAAGTAAGAATGTGTTCTTTGGTGTTAAAAATACTGTGGTATGTTTGGGTCAGTGTTTGTGGCTAGCTAATTTTAAAGTTAACACAGATGAAGACCACATTTTTCCCCATTCCCCATTACGGCCTTGTGCCACATTTTGTATTTATTTACAAATAAGTATCGCGTTTCGCTATGGCATTTTGTAAATACACACTGGGTTAGTTTTTAAGTTGTTGTTTTATTCCCTCCTCCCACCACCACACACATGAATTGTACATATGTGGACTACTTATTATTTTCATAAAGACAAGAGGTATTATGGTGATTGGAGTAAGAATGGTAAGAATGCGTTGTTTTGGTGTTAGGAATATTGAGGTATATTTGAGTTAGTGATTGTGGCTTGCTAAGTTTAAATTTAAGACAGAAGAAAACCGTCCTTTTCCACACTCCACGTTTTGACCTTGTGCCACATTTTGTCTTTTCCCAAATAAATATCGCTTTTTGAATTGGTACCTAGATTTGTTTAATTTAAGCACAGTCCTAGACAGACGTCGAAATATGATCAATTTACAGTCGCGCTGGGGAGATGAAGCCGTAAGTTCTATGCTAACAGTTTCTTCTCTTGGACTTCTTGCTTGTGAAATTCCGTTCCGGCTTCATGCTTTCCAGCCAATTTCAATCTGGAAAAAATTAAATGAATGTCAATCGCTATCTACTGTCCTCCTGATTACTCTCTTCTCTTTCTTTTCATCATTATTGTTTCTGTTTTTAATTCTTCAACATCCCATAACACCTTGTATTGTAGTGGCATTACTGCTTTGCAGGGAATGATACCAATTAAAAAAAAACCAAAACAACCTATAATGATGTGCTTGTGTGCTTTTGAAACGAGCTCGAAAAAAGCGGAAACCATATTGCTTGTCAGAGATCAATGGGATGTAAGGTGCTTAACCATTTCGACATTGATTAAAGCTTTGAAGACTTTACCGGAATGGTAGGAGACTGATATGACGGTATTTAGATGGATCAGAAGGATTTCCAGAGTTCTCCAGACCGGGACAACAGATGAGGACTTCCAACAGGCTGGGGATACACGTGTCGGTATTTGCGGGTGTGTGAATGTTCATTAGTTCGTGGAGTAATGAAAGGAAAGTGCCTCGGCAGTATTGTTCTTTATCTACGTCTAACAACATCTGGTTAGAAGAGCAAATAAGAGAAAGAGAAGGAAATATTTGCTTTTAATAGATCTAAATAACGCTGTCTGACGGGCGTTTGGGCGAAGACAAGTGGAGTAACACACAATCTTGTTTTAAGCTTCTTGCTGAGATTTAAGCTTCTTTAACAATGACCCCATCTTCATCGAAAGCTTGGCGAAATTTTGATAGCACATAAGGCAACACTGTGTCGTGGTAAGCGATTTCAACATCCAGTAAAATACGATGTTATGACTTTTCTAAAACTTTCTTTAAATTTCCCTTAACTCCTTCCTGCTTGTGTATTCAGTAAATGATATTACACCGTTTACAGGACGTGGCAATAATTTAGAAGCTAGGCAAAAGTGTTTTACTTTAATGAAGTAAAACGAAAAAAAAAAAAAAAACACCGAACAACTTTTAAATAGCTTCTTGTGTTTTGTTTTTTGTTGTTGTTGTTATTGCTGAAAAAATTGATACTGGCAATAATGTATGCATTTATTGCGTGAACTCCCAAGGAAGAAAATCATGAAAGTATCCAAATAACCATTAAATTCGCAGTTTAAACGGATCCTTCGGATTGCAATTTTTTTGTCATTTTGTTTAACAGGATTCAAAGCGAAATTTATTACAACATTCTGGAACCCGGAGTGTCGTATATGGCTTACACCATTATGTACAGTATTATGCCGGAATATATATTACACTCAGATTTCTCAGTCGACCGTCAAAGAATGCGTTGTGTAGGGTTGACACGTGTTACTCCCAATCACCGAAGCACGGGATTTCACATCTGCATCCATTATTATTACCATCATATTTTCACGTCCGCTTAGATTTCTACGATAATAAATCTACTGAAGATTTACTTTATCTTATAGAGCTTACGGTTATATCACGCTGAAACACCGGTTCCCGTCCTATTTTTGAGATTAACCAATATCGATCCTGGTCAGTATTTAGATGGGTGACCGCTATCGAATACCAGGTGCTGTAAGCTTCGATCTGTGGTTGGTGTAATGGATGATGGCTCGGAATTTTTAATCGGAGAGACGAGTTTCAAATCCAGTTGGTCATGTTATAGTCAATTAGGCGTAAATTCCATTGGGAAAGGTAAGAATCGACCTCTTTCCCCCAAGCTATGGGTTAATCATTAAGATTTGTATCATTATTATCTCAAAAGAATTCTTGAAATCTAGAATTATTTTATAGCATTAAATAACTTGCAAAGGGTTGATAAGCCGTAAAAAACGTATTAACAGTAATTTGTCTTAAACCGTCATTATAAACAATTGATTATAAATGGTTGAGGGGAACTTTGGGCAAATTGATATATAAACAAAAAGTACTATTTTGGTGTACTCTCTTACACATTGCAAGGGTCGACATTGAGGCCGACGTAATATTGAGGGTTCTACAGTTGATGATTAAACCAAACAATGGCTGAGTGTAACTGACTAAATATTGAAAGGGCTAAAATGTTAAGTAATCAAGATTCAAGTCTCGAATTATCAGATAATCCCCTCCCCGCAAGTCCATTACAATAACTTATTTCTTTTCATAAGAAGCGGTTGTAGGTTCTGATGGATTATAACGTAAAATTGAATACTTCTGCCGTATCTGATCTGGCACTCCTGTTGTACGTCTAGAGGTTCTAGACAAAATCCAAAAAAGGATCTGTAATGTAATCGATCCTGGCCAGACATCTCGACTTCATTCACTTTCTCACCGACGTGACGTAGATATCCTCTGACTTTTCTACAAATATTTCACGGCAACTGCTCCAACCAGCTTTTTCCCCTTGTCATTTAACTACATGAATTTAGATTGTGCTACTAGATTGGCGTCTAGGTCCCACCATTTTACTGTTGAAATATCTAAATGCAACTGCCAATTATACTTCAAAAGTTTATTTTCCTGCGCTTCGCACCTGTGTAACTCACTTCGGTTTCCTTGTTTCCCTGATAACTACAGTCTCCGAAAAATATTCGTTGTTTTGTTTGAGATTTTAAGTTGAATTGTAAATTTTATCTCTTTTTGAAACATGACGTTTTTATGTTTATTTAATCCCCCCCCCAACATTTCCATTGTTTAATTTTCTGTTTCTTATGAAATGGAATGTTGTTCTGTGCTGTGATTTGCTCGTTTGCGGCGTTGCTACTAGCAATTTCGAAGACATGGTCTCTGTATTGTTTTTATTGTCTTCAAAGAAATGCTTGATCGAAGCGTAAAAACAGTTATGATATTCCACTAATACAGTACGATTAACAAGCTACAACATGCTCCACACAAGGGATGATGCCACCCGAAGAATTTCGGAAATTGTACAAAACGAAACATAAAAATGATTAGTAGAATAAAAAACGGTTAGCTTTAAATATATTTATTCATATGAAAATACCTTTTCGCGAATTGACCGGTAGTATTTCGTTTCAAGAACTAATCCTACATGTTTAGTGGGTATCGTAATTTCCCCTCACAATCGTATTTACTAGAAGGGAATCGACATTGGCTGCAAGATTATTAAGCTCTAACCGTAACTCAGTACAATCTAGATTATTTTTTCCGCGATAGTTGCAAGAGGAGAACTTATAAGCGAAGTAAACACCATTTATAACCTTAGCTTCTCTCTGAGTCTCCGATTGATATGCTTTAGTGTTGGGGCATGGAAGATGCTGTGGTGTCAAGAAGAACTGTCACCAGCATTCACGTCTCGGACAAGTGATATGTAATGGGATGTTTACACACGTTAGTATCTCATATTGAATTTAGTACTGTTTCGCGGCGACAACTTACATGTTGACAAAAGGCCAAGTACCGTATACAGCTTTCAATCACCATCTCCTGTCTTCTAGAATCCTGTTCATCTTTTGTCCTTTCCTCAATCGCCCCTAATCTCTGTCTTCTCTCAATTTTACTCCTTTAATCCTCCTGTGCACAGGTGGTATTCCCGCCTTGCTTGGGATGACATGATTTTTTAAAAATTAATTGCAAATAAGATGATTATGGAGTGAGCATGGGAAGTACTAGAGATTAGTCTTGGGTATGATGCTAAACTACATGCGGAAGCAAGGCCTCTGATCCTGGGTTTGGAGATTTTGAAGAGCGTGGAACAACATTTTTAATTTCTGCAGTTCACAGGGTAACCCTGACCCGGGGATTTAGCACCTGTTAGAATCCAAGCTATGGGTAAATAGTGAATCCACAAATAAAAACTAAACGCTAAGAAAATATAAAAATACATTTTCATAGTAAAAATACCAGCAATTCATTTTACATAAAATTTACCAACAATAGATATTACAGTAAAATTACTAACAATACATTTTTATCCGTAGTTGAAGCGAATAAAAGGGTTAAAATATTTAACTAATCCATAGCGCTTGATATACAGCTAAACAAAATCAACCAACTTCTACAAGTGGTACTCTTTCCAGAACTTTCACATTCACATTAGTACTAATTACTGTTTTATGCCAAATATTCTGACTTGGCAATGATTCCAGAAATTAAAAAAAAATTCGTAGAAGAATGAATTGAACTAGTATTTAATCATGTTTTAGAACGTAATATGCAATGTTACTTAAAATTACTTTTATACAAATCCATATGAAATAAAATAGACATATATACTGACTGGGAAATGTTAGCATTAGGAAGACACTTACGGTTTATTTGGCTTACAGAGAAGAACTAACGTCTGATTAAACGTTTAACTTACTTGAAGTCTCCATTCATTATATAAAAATGGTAAAAAGAATTTTTGCAGACGTGGGGCAACATAAATATGTTAAGAATTTCATAAGATATTCTTTTCACTTACCTTTCTAATTTTTTTACCCAGCACTGGCAGACGAAAATGACGGATAAAAACATAAAATCTAACACATTTTAAATGTAAATTTACATACTTCCCATGAAGGACGATCATCAACA
Source organism: Acanthosepion esculentum (assembly GCA_964036315.1). Lineage (NCBI taxonomy): Eukaryota > Metazoa > Mollusca > Cephalopoda > Sepiida > Sepiidae > Acanthosepion > Acanthosepion esculentum. Next base: position 97,849,112 of record OZ038493.1, on the reverse strand, counting down.
CTCTACGGGTAATGTAGGAGATTAATAAGTTTATCGGATGGCCCGTAGTTGTTAGATAACTTTTGAACGTTAATTTTCACTCAGTGATATATCTATTTTATTTATATTCAACGATACATTTAGAGCGTTTACGCAGGCGATTATAACGAAAAAAAAAAAATGCTGTGTAAAGTAAATGTCGTTTCCCTTTGGACTCCGCCATTATCGAAGTAAGAACGGAGAAATTTCATTCAATTACCCATTAGACCCCGAGAAATTTAGAATTTACGGGCGTCAATTAAAATAATCATTAAATTTGACACATGAGAAAAATAGAAGCATTTTACGTCTCGGCCTTTTTAAAAAAAAAAAAACAACTTTATATAGATATTCAAATTTAGCATATATGGAATTGTCTGAATTTTTAGAATAAGGAGTTATCATTATTTGCTGTTGTCATCATATCATTTCATCAGTATGCATGTCGACCTGGGTAATCTACACTGAATTTCTAACTGAAATCTACGGGGCCCAGAGTGTTTTCGTTCCACTGCCCATGTCTAGAGATATCTCATCTAGCCTTCATTTTTTAGTAGTGCCTGTCCCATTTTCACTGAACCCAAGTACACACTGGCTGGTGTGAACTCCAAATTACAATATCACCAAATTCGCGGGAGAATAACGTAGTTGAATAAGGCGATGGTTCATGGATTTAGTGATATAGTAATTTTGAGCAATGCAGTGTGTCCTTGGACTCAATGGAAACGAGTTGAGCCATGACTGAGCAGCATGAAAACAATGACTGAATGCGATAGGGTCAGTGAAAGGTTAACAATTTACTGCCTAAAGAATAAATAATGGATTCAATCCGAAATTCTTTGTAGGTAACTCGGCATACAATATGTTATTACTCAACATAAAATCGATGAAGGCTGGAGGGGGTCAACGACAGAAACATTGTGAAAACAACAACAAATATGAGGACACTATTCCGGTTGTAAATAGTGTTATATTAAAAGAAATATCTCTTTTATAGTTTGTAGACGTTCTGCTCCCAAATTAATTTATTTTTATTATTTCAACCCAAGGAAGGCGATAATGTCACTAAGACGCAATGTGTTAGTAGAGAGTGTAAGAGAATGAGTAGAACGGACAATAAATGTATTTTTTTTCCGAATGTAGGTGACAAGGATGAAAGAAACAGAAAGAGAGTTACACAGGTGTGTAGTGTGAGAAAAGAAACTATTGAAATAGAACTTCCGGTTGCGTCATAGGTTGGAAAGTTTACGAACTTAGAGATTAGGTGGTAAATTTAATCTCTACCCAATTTAATTTCTACTAAGGAAACAATTGGAAAGTAGTGACATATTAAAAGAAGAAGAAATTCTGGAATATTAAAAGGCTCAACGCAGTGCCCTCTTCATCTACCCTTACCCTTCTAGATGATGAATGCACTCGGGTCGGAGTCTTGGACTCAAATTATGTGAGCGTCACAGATGCAGATGTGGAGCCTCCATTGATGAGTTCGGTTTGATTCCTCTCTCCTGCCGTCGTAGTGTCGGCCGCTTTCCAAAACATGCGGCAATAAACTGCATCATCAGAAGAGGTCTGGATGCAGCTGGCTTCCCTTCCCAAATCGAACCCGTAGGCCTCGATCGTGGTGATGGAAAGCGGTCGGATCGCATTACCATTTTACCTTTTAAAATGGAGAAGTCGTTGATTTAGGATGCGACCTGTGCCGATACATTTTCGACCGGTAATTTGATTAGATCCTCGGTTGAGCCAGGGTCTGTCGCCCGGGACGCAGAGTTAAAAAGAAAATAGTTAAATATTCTTCTCTTGCTGATAGATTTGCTTTTACTCCAATGGCAGTGGATACTTCTGGGGTTATTGGCCCTCGTTCAATGGTGTTCCTGCGGATGATTGGCGGGATGGCGTCTCGATTAAGGGACGAGCCCTTGCGAAATGGGGTGGCTCTTGTAGCTTGTCTCACTGGCGATGGTGAGAGTCAATGCTTTCTCCATCATTGCGGCTGGCAGAGACTATCATTTAGTGCAAGGGAAACCACACGAAAAAGTATTTCCACTTTTCAATTATTTTTTTAACAAACACGCGCGTGGCACACACACAAACACACACATATATTTAATTAAGGAAAGCTATATTATTTAAAAATATATAAATAATCGCACGACGTGAGATGTAGTTGAAGGGGGTGAGGAGGAGGAGAAAATGTAGTGGAAATGTATCAGTGAAGGGTAAAATAAAATATACATACCTTCTTTTCATCCTGGCTCATATGAACTCAAAAGGATCTTTTTAATATGTATGAAACGGGTTATAATTGCAGATCTCTCCTTCAAAAGGATCTTTTATCATGGCCAACTCTTGTTATTGGCAAAGGTTGCATATATTACTATGATTTTTGTAAAGTTTGGCTTTTTTAAAAAAAAAAATTTCCAGTTTACAATCGGATGTTTTTTATTTTTTCCCTTTTTATAACACATGGTAGTCTAGTCTAGTATAATTCCTAAGACATTTAGCTAAAAAGATAACTTATCATTATACGTGCGCTTACTTAATTATTTTTAATACTATTTATTGTATTTGTTTAAACGTCATTTTAATAGTTCTACTCAACTATAAGTATTCATTAAAAAAAGTTTAAGCAGAAACACAAACACTACACAACATAGGAACTTTATATATATATATATATTGATTCCTTGTAGTAAATCAATATATGGAGAAGGGACATGTATACACATACTAGCAAAAAAACACACACACACACACACAATACACAAAATGAAGATAGGTCTAAGAAGATACAGGGGTCATAAAAAGATAAGAACAAAGACCACTTTCCTTCGCCCTTTCCCTGACCAATTCTAATTTTCTTATTACCACTTAAGCAGAAGAATATTTTCAACATAAGTGCAGAAAAAAATTGCATTACTACTACACACAAAAGACAATGGTTAAACATCGGAAAACATAAGGAAAATGAATTCCATTTAATAATGTGTGGAAATAACCACTTTTTGCCTGATGAAGTTCGCGAGACCGGAAACACAAGTCGCAAAAATATAGAAAATAAAGTATAAGATATATTTAAAAATGCACATTATAACCAAAAACGTTTGCGGTTTCTCTCTCACTCTCTCTTTCTCTCTCTCTGTGCCTCCATATATATATATATATATATATATATATATATATATATACACACATTTTGATTAACACGCACACACACACACGTACACAGACATACACACACATATATATATATTTACAAAGCCAAATATATGGAGCACACAGTGAGAATCGGACTCACTACTCAGTCGTAATTGATCTAGCAAGACAAGCTTGGAATTCATTTTACCCCACCTGACGATCGTGGTAGCGGGAAACTCGAGTAGTGGCTGAGCCTTCAGTTTTTCCAAGTAGTGTTGGTGGATAGCGTATTCGCTCCGTGTTGCGCATTTAGACGGAGAAGACAGTTTTTCACGGCTAAACAATTATTTGCCTATTTGGGTGTTTTTTTCTCTCATTTGTTTGCTTTCCTTTATTAATTTGTCTTTTATTTTCAGAGCCGAGAAAAATAACATCTAGCATGAAACAGACTGTCGCCTCTAAGTGTTGAATTGTATGTTCACTTTTATATTTACACACGCTCTATCTCTGATATTGAGCCCTTTATCCCATAAATATAGCAACTTTAAGACTATATTGCTTCATATATATATATATATATATATATATATATATATATATATATATATATATATATGTGGGGGGATAATGATATATATTGTTATATATCAAAAAGAATATTGGGGGAAAACTATAACACATTGGAAAAATAAAGCCTCCTGTGACGTGTTCCTTCCTTTCACTTAATTTGTTATGGTGGTGCAACTACACACGAACCAATGATGCCGGGATTTTTTTTTATTCTAGTTTCTGTTTAATTCCGTTTTCCAGTAACATTTAGTTACTCAGATATTCATTTTTTAAATGAGTTCATTGTTTTTTTTTTTGTTTTTTTTTTTTTGGTGGTTGTGGGGTACCGTCTATATACGATATCTGATAAAAAAGTATCGGGATATTTGATATGATAACGAAGCTAATATACGCAGAGCGAAGCCGCTTGGCACACGTTCACCTTGTACTCTGGCATGTCCCTGACATAATGTTCTCAGTCACTTCCTTTGTTTATAGAAGCGTTGGGAAGGAAAGTGTATAGAGTGTGGTTGTCTCAACACACCACAGTACTTCTATCAATAATCATGGCTTGTGCAGAGGTTTTTGGTCAAGAACAATATTTTCTACGTCAGAAAACCGCTATATTCGCCTCGTGACTATTTCCTGTTTTCAAAAATCAAATCCCACTCTATATGAACGCGATTGCAAACCAGACTCTCTACAAACCTTGGTTTCAAAAATACGTCAATGAAATTTGATCTCATAAAAACTGATTTCTTACAAAGAATACGTATTCTATTCATACGAATCTATTCTAAGAATCTTGTCTTCCTTAAATAAAACAATGCGATTGATATGCCGTAAAAAAAAAAAAAAAAAAAAAAAACAAACCAAGATTTCAAGACCCCAGAGAAATCCAAGAGTATCCGGAGAGACAGTTGCTCACTATCCGAAAATAAGGAGCTCCAGGAATGGTAAATACACTGGATAAAGTGCGTAGCTTCAGAAAAAAACTACTTCGGAGGAGATTAAATGATGAATTGATATGGTTTAGTAGTTTTCTTTTTATAACACAAGTTCCGATACTTTTTGAACAGACCTCGTATAACATCCGCACGAGCGTTTCCTGTCTTTTAGAAAATGTGTAGTAGAATAATGATTCGTAAAATTATATTTATCATTTTGGATGCTAATTGCGAAAACCTTCACAAATCAGAGACTGCATTCTAATGGAGTTTTTATTTTATTTTATTCGTTTTACTTTTTGCGTTGTTATCAGAAAAAGACACGTACAAGTATTCTGTTAAGAACATGTTTAAATATATTGCTATCAGGCATGTAATTTGAAGATATCACTTTTAATTAAAAGAAAAAAAATTAAACGAAATTTATTGAAAAAAGTTTGAGCAAAGTAACCTAAACGAATGCCTTTCAAAATGAGTAATAGATTAGCCGAAAGCGGCTGCTAAGTACAATCAGTAGACAATCCTAGACCCACTCAGTTCAAAACAGGAATGACTTGTTGGCATATATGAAAATTCAATAACATTTCATTGATTCATCTATTAGAGAATGATTGGTGACGAAATATGCAGATAAAAGCGGGCGAGCGCGCACACGCACGCACACACACACACACACTTACATATACACACAAACACACATACATATATATAAATATATATATATGGGGGGGTCAAAATTAATGTGTAAATAAAATATATCTCTAAATGATAATATGTATAAAGGAAAAGACATGTTTCCATTTGGTTTTTATATATATATATATATATATATATATATATATATATATATATATATATATATATATATATATATATATATATATATATATATATATATATGTTTTTAATGAAATGTGCTTGAAAGAAGGATTGCTGCCTAAATACACACACACACACACATATATATATATATATATATATATATATATATATATATATATATATAGTTAAATTCCCAGATAAGTTCTGTGGACAAGACAAATTGGTATAAAATGACAATTTGAAAAAAAAATCTTAGATTTTGCCGACGCGTTTCGTCTTCCGACTTTTTCAATTTATCTTGTCCACAGAATTTATCTGGGAATTTAACTGTATTGTCGACATGGAAAAACATCTCTTAGTATAAAGTAAATTTACATTGACCAGAAAAAGTCTTAGACAGAAGCAGCTATCTTTTTAAATTTGCTTTTTTTAATGTAACTATAACAACAAAGACATTTCGATTTCATTTTTGCCTTGAAAAATTCGGAAGACGAAACGCGTCGGCAAAATCTAAGATTTTTTTCCAATTTTCATCATATATATATATATATATATATATATATATATATATATATATATATATATATATATATATAGTGCCAGCATTTCTTATGAAATATTGGACTATCATTTTCCGAGCCGCCAACGTATTTCTTTCTCTTAAAACATTTTTTTCAGTATAATAGCTTTCTCAATCCAAAGGTGAGGTGATGCGCCACCAATACTGGAATGATTGATAACACGTCACAGTTTTGTGAAGCCGTGTGGAATGTCATCATCTTGATTATGTCATTATCATCTTTTCAAGCTACATATGATCTCTACTTTAAATCTTGCTGTTGTATAATGTCAACAATTGATTTGTTATCTGTTATTTCGTACTGTTTATTTGTGATTCTAGAGAGACAGTGCACAAGATTCGTTAAATGTATGATGAAACGCCATATATATATATATATATATATATATATATATATATATATATATATATATATATATATATATATATAAGGTGAGCCCCAAAAAAGGGGAATTTTTTAACAATCCAATAAAAGCAAGAGTGATCGAAGAAAAAATATTTAATTCATAGTAATTGAAACCTTAAAATATGTCATTTAAGAAACAATGATGGAATTTTCATTTTTTCTAAATTACGTCGTGTAGATGGCGTCCTCCTGTACGAATGCATTCTTAAAATCTGCTGTTGAGATTCCTCATTGACTGGTGCAACATCTCAGCTGGGATACTGTGAATTTCATTCTCGTTACTAAAATGGCGAAATGCTTACTTGCTCAAGGTCACTGTCTCGCAGTGTAGCCACTTGCTCATGTCTGGCAATACGCACTTCTAAAATTCCCGTTTTTTGGGGTCACCCTGTATATATATATATATATATATATATATATATATATATATATATATATATGTGTGTGTGTGTGTGTGTTGTTTGTGTGTGGTGATGCGGTGTTAGTGGGGAAGAAAAGTTGTGATATTTATTTGAAAGATACGCTTTTTTACGACTTGTCAAACCTTTCGGTTTATTTCAAGCCAGAATTTATTTTTTTAAATTCCGGAGTTAATAACGTCTTACTGATAGAAGCCTCACTAATCACCCAATAGCTGGGTGAGAGACGTGTTGGATCCATACATTTCCTAATGGTATCTCCTGCGTAAGTGAATATAACAAACCCAATGGGGATTGCAACTCGGCTCTCCGATTAACAATTCCGAACCATTATCTTTTATACCAACCGCAGATCCTAGCCTACGTCACCTGGTATTCCCAAACGGCCACCCATCTAGGTACTGACCAGGCTTGATGTTGCTTAAAAACGACGTTCGTAGCAGGGCCGGTTTTTGAACGTGATGCGGCCATAAGCCAGAGAGAGAAGGGGGGTTATTGTTAAATACGAGAGACATGTTAGGTCCCTTATATTTTATTAAGGGACTTCTCTTGTTAGTGATTAAGTTTCCACCTTTTGAATTAAAAGTGTGAATTAGCTATCAGAAGTTCGTGTTTATGCTTATTAAGTTTCCAAACTTTCAGTAGGTTTCCATAATTATTGAGAACGAATGAATTCCAACGAAATTCCCCGTCAGTGTTGTAGTGTTGTTTTGAAAACCGGTACAATTGACAAGTATCATCTCCGATTCTAGAATGGGCCATACGGAAACGCATTTTAATTCTAAAAAATCCACACGATGTCACAGTCACGCGAAACGACAGACTCTCAAACATCAGAAGAGAAGGCAAACACACAAAGTCAATATTCAAAATCCTAATGCTTCATGGACTTCGAACGTGCATTTTCTTTCTCCCTTTCATTCTTTCTTTCTTTCTTTCTTTCTTTCTTTCTTTCTAATTACAGAAGCCAGTTGAAAGCTCGAAACCTTAATAGGATCTCACACGAACTGTGGACAGCTCCTTTGCACCTTCAACTCAACGATAAAAAAAGTAATCTGTCCAGAAGAAAACTCATTAAAAATATAATAGAAATTTGCGTTAAAACCGGCAACGGTCAAAATGCACAGAAACAAAGCAACGGGACCAGATGGAATTATATTAGAACTGTCAGCCTTAGACGATCCCGGGATTGACAATAGTATTGAAATAATAAAAGAAATACACGACAGTTTCGATATATCTGAAGACGCCATGAGATCTAAGGTCAGAGCGAAGATAAGGAAGCCAGGTGCATATGAAATACACATTATCTTACAATCAGCTTACGGAAACATATAAGCAATGTCATAATTAGAATTCCAATCGAACGAACTCGTAACAGAACAAGACATAAAGCCCGAACAGTGTGACTTTGTTGAAAATAATGAAGCAAGAAATGTTGTCTTTATCATTATTCAGAGAAAACAATATTTATGTTTCATGTTTTGAAACCGAACATTTAAAATGGTAAGAGCAAAGGCCTAATTGAAATACGATGAAAGCATGACTTATGAGATAAATAGTTTAATTTATTGAAACCGAACATTTAACATGGTACGACGAAAGGCCTATTTGTAATACGATGAAAGCATGACTTATGTGATAAATAGTTTAGTTTATTGAAACCAAATATTTAAAATGGTGCGACCAAAGGCCTATTTGAAATACGATGAAAGCATGACTTATGTGATAAATAGTTTAGTTTATTGAAACCGAACATTTAACATGGTACGACCAAAGGCCTATTTGTAATACGATGAAAGCATGACTTACGTGATGAATAGTTTAGTTTATTGAAACCAAATATTTGAAATCGTACGACCAAAGGCCTATTTGTAATACGATGAAAGCATGACTGATGAGATAAATAGTTTAGTTTATTGAAACCGAATATTTGAAATGGTACGACCAAAGGCTTATTTGTAATACGATGAAAGCATGACTTATGTGATAAATAGTTCAGTTTATTGAAACCGAACATTTAAAATGGTACGACCAAAGGCCTATTTGAAATACGATGAAAGCATGACTTATGTGATAAATAGTTTAGTTTATTGAAACCGAATATTTAAAATGGTACGACCAAAGGCCTATTTGAAATACGATGAAAGCATGACTGATGAGATAAATAGTTTAGTTTATTGAAACCGAACATTTAACATGGTACGACCAAAGGCCTATTTGTAATACGATGAAAGCATGACTTATGTGATAAATAGTTTAGTTTATTGAAACCGAGTATTTGAAATGGTACGACCAAAGGCCTATTTGTAATACGATGAAAGCATGACTGATGAGATAAATAGTTTAGTTTATTGAAACCGAATATTTGAAATGGTACGACCAAAGGCCTATTTGTAATACGATGAAAGCATGACTTATGTGATAAATAGTTTAGTTTATTGAAACCGAATATTTGAAATGGTACGACCAAAGGCCTATTTGTAATACGATGAAAGCATGACTGATGAGATAAATAGTTTAGTTTATTGAAACCGAATATTTGAAATGGTACGACCAAAGGCCTATTTGTAATACGATGAAAGCATGACTCATTTGATAAATAGTTTAGTTTATTGAAACCGAATATTTAAAATGGTACGACCAAAGGCCTATTTGAAATACGATGAAAGCATGACTGATGAGATAAATAGTTTAGTTTATTGAAACCGAATATTTGAAATGGTACGACCAAAGACCTATTAGTAATACGATGAAAGAATGACTTATGAGATAAATAGTTTAGTTTAGTTTTTTCCTTCCACTTGTGCACTTAGGCGTCGCGGGGAGACACAGACTCCTGTCAGCGGCAAGGCGAGTAACCTGGAGGTGAGATATCTCGTGGGCTCTGAGAGTGTCTGCCACTCGGTCGCTCCGACGTCTTGTTGGTGTGCCCCTCGCTCTCCAGCCAGAATGCCTGAGGGTGTATGCTCTTAGGGCTGGTTGAATGATAGACATACGTGTGAAGTGCCCGAACCACTTGATCCTCTGTCGTTCCATATGTGAGACTACCCACCTCTGCAACTCGTTGCATAAAGATATAGACCCCACGTTGTATAATTTCTGTGTGGCGGATCGAGCGAGAGGCAGGCTCACAGGTAAAAGAAAAACACAACTACAAACTTGGGTAGGACGAAAAGAGGAGGGTAGGCGTGTGACCTTTTTGTGGACGACCAACTCCGGGCTGACTCTCGGCTGGCAAAAAAATATATATATCTTAGCTAACAATGTCCGGCTGCTAATGGGTCGCTCTGCGTCGTTACTTGCTCCGGCCTAAATCAACCTTCCTCGAACCTAAACTAAGTCTAACTAATCTTCTCGCAGATATGTGTGCGCGCGCACGCACACACAGATGTGGGGGTGTATATATACACACACACAGATGTGCGGGCGCACACACACACACGCGTGCGCATATATCCAACTCATAGTGTCACACACATTCCCCAATCATCTTTGTCATTTATTTCATAAATTACACAAAGAATTCAACAACAATGAGACACTATGCATCTCCCCCTGCACATTATGACCCTGCTCGGGCGTCCCCGAAGAGAATACAATAATGTACATGTCACAAAAACAAATTACCACAGAATTTACAACAATTATCGCCACTCATCAGAGGTGGACAACAGGTTTCAACAATACAATATGGGACTATGTATTCTCGGCCGAGGAGAAAACAAAATAAAAATATACAACACACACAACAACAACAAAAATATATATATACAGACAACAACAACCGAAATTACAAGAATTTCAAAGGGTTTCGGTCATCCCCTAACAAAATAAAACAACGGCATAGCCAACACTGCACTGGGGTGGTTGGGATCATCCACCCCTTACAACACTAACATACATATAAGGAGAGAGGAAGAAAAAAATTGTTGGTTTCAGTTCTTCCACTTTGCTTTCCTGTGAACAATTTTGAGGGGCTCCTGACTCATTCCTATACCGCAATCCAGGAGGACTTTTCGATTCACTTCCAACATCATTCAATTTTTCAACATTTCGCCCCCTCCCCCCCAACAAACACAGGGGAATTTTAACCACCCCTATCCAAATATTCATGAGTATTTTTCGGCTTATCTCCCCTTTTCCTTACGACGTGGGAACATCATAATTTCCGCAGTTCTTTCGGTGTCGTAGCAGGAATAATGTTTTTGGAAAGCATTGTGAAATTCACTCCTCCACCAGGGATCTTCACTACCCCCTGTACAAAACCACAAACTCTCTCCCTGTGTTTACTGGGTATGTCAACATGACTGACTTCCCAGCCATCCATCACACCATCTACATACAACAACACAAAAAAAAAAGAGAAAAAAAATGTTCACCTTCAATGGTTAAGCTTGGCGAGTTTTGCTTTTTTTTTTTTTTTTTTTTTTTTTTTTTAGTCATTCATTTTTATGACGCCAAGTTGAAGCGGCTTTGTAAGTGGTGACTCCACTGAGCATGCAGTGTCCGATTGGTCCATAATTGGGAAAACATACTGTCTTTTGTTTCCTTGGTCCCTGCTATCCTGACTGACATTCCATCTTGGTCACTATGTCTCTTTTCTGCTATAATTCTAATCCTACATCTTATCAACCACTGCCTTCCCCGGATTATCAATATCACTACAATTACAATTACGACCATGACACACACACCTAGTGACGAAACCTCCTACCTCTGGATGCACCCTCCTTTCTGGGGCACTCCCACCGTATGTGACCCAGCTGTCCGCACTCCCAACACCCCGGTTGTCTTGGGTCAGGGAGTGGCCTTCTCCAGCCCCTTTCATGGGGGTGGTCTCTCCAACGATAGCCCGAATGGCCACGCTCCCCCTGATCCCAAGCAACAGGAGGAGTCTCTGTCCACCCCGTTCTCGTATCTCTTGACCATCCCTTTTCTTCTCCCCTCCCCTGGGTGGCTGTGAGCCTATTATAGAGCCTAAGACTCTTTCCTGCTGTTGCAAACGCCTCCGCAAGTGAGGTTGGGGCCGCCCTTGCTGTGTCTTTTCTTACGAACATATTTTCTATAGCGTCCGTGTAGTGCTCAGCTAGCTGCGCCTGCACCGCCTCCCCATCACGTTGAACAGCGTCTTTGTATGCAACCTTAGCTAATCCTAAAACTCTACTTGCTAGTTCCGAGAGAGTTTCTCCTTCCCTTTGCTTAATCTTAATTAAGGCCCTAGCAGCATCAGTCGCACTAGTATAATCACTGTACTGGTTCGTCAGCTGTTCTAAAAGGTCTCCCCAGTTACTTTCAGGATTATCATCTAAATATAATCCTATGTACTCCGATACCACCCCGTCCGAATAGTCATAAGCCACATTCACCAACTCTGTCTGTGTAAGTTGGTAAATTCTAGCCTTTTTCTTCAGAGCTTCTACCCAGGCCTGAAACTCACAGGCTTTTCCCGTGAATATAGGGATCTTGGATCCACTTGCGGCTACCTTAAAAATAGAGCGCGATGGTACATCTATATCTATCCTATCCATATTTATATTAAATGCCAGCCAGACACACTAGTTAGAAACAACAAGGACCAAAAAAAAATAAAACAAAAGAACAAATTTTCAGCCTACCTTGCAGGGACCGGAATAGATTCCCTTTTTCTGTTTCTTTCTTTTTTTTTTTAGTGTTTGTTTACTTGTTCATTGCAGTCGTCCTCCTAGATGTAGTAAAAATTAAAAAGAAATAAAAATCTCCAGTACTTGAAGTGTCCGTTCTCTAAAGGGGAAAGGAGTGTGTATCTGTCTGTGCCTCCTTTCTTGCTTCCTTTCTCTCTCTGCGTCACTTTCTTTGTAACTGTTCCCTTTCCTCCTTTTTCCTCTGTTTTTATCTGTCTTTGTTTCGTCGTTCGTCTGTTTTTGTTTTGGTTTGGTTGTTTTTTGTTTTTCCTAAATTTTTTTTTTTTATTTTTTTTTTTATACACACGTATCTGTGTCTATCGGATTATCGAAGTCTTCACTCATTTACACATATATACACATACACCTATGCACATATATTGAGTGTTTAATCGGACGATTCGATCTTTCCTTCCTTCTCCTTCCTCCACAAAGTCTATCGTACTAGCGCGCAACCCAAGGTCGATCCTGGTCTCGGCACCAATCTGAGACTACCCACCTCTGCAACTCGTTGCACAAAGATATAGACCTCACGTCGTAGAATTTCTGCGTGGCGGATCGAGCGAGAGGCAGGCTCACAGGTAAAAGAAAAACACAACTACAAACTTGGGTAGGACGAAAAGAGGAGGGAAGGCGTGTGACCTTTTTGTGGACGACCAACTCCGGGCTGACTCTCGGCTGGCAAAAAAATATATATATCTTAGCTAACAATGTCCGGCTGCTAATGGGTCGCTCTTCGTCGTTACTTGCTCCGGCCTAAATCAACCTTCCTCGAACTTAAACTAAGTCTAACTAATCTTCTCGCAGATATGTGTGCGCGCGCACGCACACACAGATGTGGGGGTGTATATATACACACACACAGATGTGCGGCCGCACACACACACACTCGCGTGCGCATATATCCAACTCATAGTGTCACACATATGTTGTATGATTATTATTGCACCTAACATATCTCTTATCATCTAATTCCTGATCTGGTCTCGCCTGGTCTTCCTTCACTGCTTTCCTGAAGCATTTCATTTCACAAGTGATCAGTTTCATCTGAAGGGTTTTTGTTAGGGGCCATGTCTGGCACTGGTATGTAAGCGTTGGTATGAAAATGCGTTGATGAAATGTGATTACGAGGCATGGTGGAGTAATGGATAGCGGTCCGGATTGAGGAATCGGAGAGCCGAGTTCGAATTCCAGTTGAATCTATTACATTCATTTACGTTCTAATACCCTTTGGAAAGCTATGAATCCTCTTCGCCCCCCCCCAGCTATGTTTAAATAGCAGAACAGACCGGGTTCTATAGAATTGGATAGCAAATCGTCTGCCTCAGAAAGAAATGGCAACCTACTACGGGAAAAATCTGCATTGTCAGTTATGTATCGAAAGATACATGGTTGCTAAAGAGTGTATCACGCGTGGCACATAACTGACTGAAGCTTCCCAAAACCCGCGTCCGCGTCCTGGGTGATGGAAACAGGTAATGCTGACCAACGTGGCACTGGTGACTGGCTTAGCAGGCCGATAGTGGATAAAAATTGCTCAAGGAAACAAAAAGAGATATGAAATAAATATAATCGGATACTCCGTAACATTTACTGCGGGCAATCTGCCTTCAGACAGAAAAGCAAATGAGCACCATTGATCGATTCAGTGATTCGTTTGCTACGGCTTATCAACCCTTTGCAGGTTATTTAAAGCCAAACATAATTTTCACTTTTTGCGATTATAATAATTTAATCATACAAGTCTTACTATTTAACACGGCTAATTGTAAATATAACGAACCCAACGGGAATTCGAACTCAACTCTCCGATTAACAAATCCGACTTTGTCCAACCTAATATGTTCGAATGCCGGAAATGAACAAGAATATAAACACTGGTAAAACAAGGCTGCGTCTTCTCACCGGGCTTATTTAATTACGAATCGATAAGAAAACTAGAAAACGAACCAGGAGGAATCTTCTTTTTTCTATGTGCCGTTTTTCCTTCATGATGTTGGGAATCATGGCTCTCCATCACTTCCTATCATTTTTAGCTCTTGGTAAACTTAAATTTATCTCTACAAACCACTGCTCTGCCATCCAATTACACAAACTTGTTTAGTTGAATATTCCACGCTTTCTTTGTTCCTAATGCCTCTAGTATGTTAAATGATTGTCAAATTCTCCAATATTTCTTTCCTCATTATCCTTCCAAGAAACCTCGAGTCTCTTCTTCATCTGTGATGATTTTGAATGCATGTTTCTTTTTAGGCTTCACTAAATAGAAAGAATGAAAAGGAAGGAAGGAAGGAAGGAAGGAAGGAAGGCAGAAAGGAAGGAAGGAAGGAAGTAAGGAAGGAAATATATGTTCGAAGTCTACGGCACAAGAGCCTAGAGGAATAAACCTTTGGTTTGTTGCTGACACATTGGTTGTGAGTTCAATTCATGGGCCGGGCAGTGTGTACTTGGACATAGTGGAAATGCGCGAGCAATAACTGAACACGACTAAAAATAAGAACTATATCTGATTTCCCTATAGACGGAACTAAGGCAGTCTACCCCCGTAAATTAAATAAAATGTTTAGTTTGGAATTTCTTGCAGGTTATCCAGGGTCGATATCAACCTGATTAAGGCCGTAGACACAAGGGTCGAAACGTTGTAATACCAACAACAAAGATGAGGACAATATTCCGAATAGTGTAAATAAGGATAACTAATCGTCTCAGAAATTCAGACAAAAATTACTTTTTGTGTTTCTCCGGTAAATGTTTGTAACGTCGGGTGAATTCTGAGATTTTAAATATATATATATATATATATATATATATATATATATATATATATATATATATATATATATATATATATATATATATATATATATATATTTAAAATCTCAGAATATATATACTTATTTTACAGTGATATTCACTCCGTACAAGACCGTGGGACTACTCGCGGTAGTGGATTATAGAGTAAGAGGCACATTTTATGCAGATAGGAGGGTAAGATAACGGTTAACCGTAGACTTTGACAGGTTAATATTATAGTGATCCAGATAACATCCACTTGGAAGTGGCTTTCACTGAGCGGTGGGAATAAATGTAGTTCGCTACAATGTGCTAGACATGGCGTGTAATAGCCGTGAGGTATAGAACTGGTGGAATGAAGGAATGTAGTTCATCTGAGCACTTTACATGGAAGCGTGGAGATTTATACACCTCGTCTGTGGGAGAGAGATTGCAGCATTGAAAATAATTAGTCACCCACAAGGACGCGCAGACGCTTTTATACTCTGGTAAGACTAGAAACTGAGAACTAGGCATTCAAGAATTGGTTTGTTTGTCTTGTTTTGTTTTACGGCATATCAACCTCAATGGGTTATTCGATGCCGACAAAATTTACAATGATGTTCGAAAGTACTAGGTTATCGTACGGACAATATATATTTCGATATCATTTTCAAATAAAAAGTCTCATTAGAAAATATGAGAAAATTCAAAAGAAAATATGCAGGACGATGTTGTCTTTAACATTCAACACAACATGTTTAAAATATATGTATGTATATATATATATATATATATATATATATATATATGTATGTGTGTGTGTGTGTGTGTGTGTGTGTGTGTGTGTGTGTGTGTGTGTGTGTGTAGAGGTGTGTGTAGGTGTGTGTAGGTGTATGTATATATGGGTATATGTGTGTCATACCACGGATATGTGATTACGGGTAATCTGTGTATGTATATATGTATAAATATATGAATTTGTGAGTTCGTATATATAATATGGGTGAATATTGGTGAAATATAATAATGTAGATACGTTTGAATATTGACATATTTTCTGCATATACGGACATGTGGGTGTAGGTATATATGTGTATGTGTGTGTGTATTTATGTGTATGTATGTATATATGTTTATGTGTGTATATATGTATATGTATTTATATGTGTATGTATGTATGAATGTATTTATATGTATATGTGTATATGTGGAAAGGTGTGTGTATGTATATGTGTGTATATGTGTATACATGTGTATGTATATGTGTGTATATGTGTATATGTATAGGTGTATATGTATGTATGTGAATATATGTGTGTATATATGTATATATGTATATGTGTGTATGTATGTACGTGTGTATATGTGTACGTGTGTGTATCTACATGTGTATGTATGTGCGTGTGTATATTTACATGTGTATATGTGTAGGTATGAGCATATACATATATGTATATGTGTGTGTGTGTATAATTGTATGGGTGTCTAGATATAAGGATATATGTGTATATATGTATATATATATATATATATATATATGTGTGTGTATATATGTGTATGTGTATGTGTGCATATGTAGATATATATATGTGTGTGTGCATGTGTGCTGATGTGTGTATATATGTGTGTGTATATTTATGTGTGTGTCCAAAAATGTTTTTAAAAAAAGGACTTACAGGTATGTTATTGATGTTTTACTCCACTTAAAATACGTTGAAATTTTTTTTAATTTAAATGAATTACCCTTTAATAATCATTATTAATGATAAAATATTTAGACTTTTGATAATTGAATACAAAAGTCATTACCTAATATTTTTTTAGAGAAGCTTATTTAGGAAATTCTAAGGGCACACCTATATATATATATATATATATATATATATATATATATATATATATATATATATATATGTAAGTATGAGGAAATATTTAAAAAGATATATGTAGGTATTAATACATGAAATTACCCATATATATCGGTACATGTGTACCTGTATGAGTAACTGTAGATGTAAAAGAACGTATGTATATGAAATTTCACATGGATGCGTTTACAATATATAAGTATATGTAAGAGAAATTACCAATCTAAAAATAGTTGCTAATTGAACTCATGAATAAAATACGCATTGATAGAGATATCACATTAATAATCAATTACAACTAGAAATAAACTTATATTTGAAAATAAAATTTTTAGTGTTTTAATGTAAATTCTATGAATATTTTTCTAATCGACTATTTCATATTAAATCCCCAAAATGTTTGTAATAAAGTTAAAAAAAAACTTTAACTAACATATAATTAAATTCCTTACACTGTTTAAATATTCAAACTTATATAAAAAATTATAATATTTATGAACTCTCAAAGTAAAGCAAAAAACAGCGTCCATTCCAAAGAAAGCTAATGACACTTTATCACAGCTTCTTTCTCTCTTTTTCTCTTTATGCCTTTTTGTCCTATCCCCCTCCCATATCAATATATAACTTCCGTTAACAGATTTAATGTGTCAATGTCTGGATTTCCTCTAAAAATTTAAATTTGAAAGAATAGAAATGTTACACCTAACTCAATCATGTCTCTCTACCCCCCTCACTCCCTCACTTCGTTAATTTACTTATTACTGCCCGTCATAAATGTGTAAATTTCTTTTCATTTTTCGTTTCAACCTTTGGAAATAAAATCTGATGATCCGCTGTCCTTTAAAAGGGCTGTGGTGAAATAATTTATTATATGGAACCTTAAAGTGGTCTGTTTTTATTTAAATTATTAGATCTGATTTACATTGAGCTCTCTGGATTTTATCCTCCTTGGGTCTACCCATACGGATTACCTAGTTTTTCGTAAACTAAATATATATATATATATATATAAATCACGAGCAAATATGGAAACGTTTATAAAATTAACATGTGCAACAATAAGACAACGTTCAGAACGTTACTCGAGTTTATTTTTCATAAACATTGCTAACAATTTTACCCGTATTAAAAAATAAAAGAATGCCCTTTTCGAACAAATGCGAACGTGAAAACACAGTATCATCAGATATATTTTTATTGTTTTATTTTCCTGTGTGCAAACAAGGTGTTGTCTTTATCTATCTATATTCATAAGATGAGGTATTGTAATTATTTACACTATTTGCATTGTTCAAACTATTGTCCTCATCTTCATTTTCATACTCGTGACATTTTGGCCGTTTTACGATTCCCGACTGGACACATGGCTCAGTGGATAAAATCGTTGGTTGAAGTAACCCAGTGACTTGATCCCAAGAGTTGTGAGTTCAATATCTGGCCACAGCAGCGGTGAACAAAAACTTGAAGTGATAAATAACCAAAGCGAAACAACTGAAACTGACATAACTCTAAAAGGTACAGCACGTGGAACTAGAGACAACCTACCTCCTTGGTGGAAATAAAGCGTTCGATTCGAAATTCCAGCCTAAACGTTGTGAATATGACAATGACGGCAAGGCCAATAAACTGAACAATGTAAATAGTGTAAAAATGTTTTTATTTTATTTTTTCGACATAGTGTAAATATGTTTAAATACGTAACACTTTCGTCACGAATATAAATACAATTCCTATCTCTAACTGAAAAAAACAAATATTAAAATAAGTGAAGTAAAACAATATCTGCTTCTCATGTGATCTGCCCCAGCACAAACAACATTTTTGAAATTGGCTGATCGATTATGTGAAAGCGCTCGGATCGGACTATCCCGTAGACAATTTCACTTTGTCCAAAAAAGAGATCTCTTATTCTCACACATGATGAACGCAATAGAAATCTTAATAGAATTAACTTGGTAGTTATTTTGAATGAATCATGTATCATATATGGGATGCTGCCCACTTATATACACATACATATACAAGAAATCATACATGAACTATAGATAATTTCACTGTACGGTTAGAAATTAAACACTCTCGACCGAGAGAAAATCAGCTTAAATCGGCATATATGTAGACTTTTATTCTAACATAAAGATTCATGCAGAGAGAAATGCGTTTACTTGCGAATTCTAGACATTATGAGACCATAAGAGAGCGCTTTCTGCAGAAAGTTCTCCCTTTGTTTAATTAGAAGACAGATGTGGCGAAAGAATCGATTTGGTTCTAATTAAAATTCATTGATTAAAAACAATGAAAGATACAAGATTAGTGCCATAGAAGAGAGATTTCACATTAAAATAAGCTCTAGACAAATTGTTTTAATTATATACCCCATGATGGGGTCTCTGAGTTCTAGCTAGGTGGAATTTGGAAAGGGGAAATGATTTTTTTTATATGATTATATATATGTTTTATATATTTTCTTTTTCATTCCATCACTTTTGTTATTATTTATTCCACACTGTGATAATAAAATATCTGACAGGATTTTGTGAAATGTTGCAGGAGGCCAGGTCGCAAATTTACTCTTTAGATAACCATGCGATCAAGGCACTCTCTGGACATTTACGTCTCAGTGGTTTGTTTTCTACTTTTCAGATTAGCATTGTTATGTTACAATTTTGTCACGTTACGATGGTCAATCAACGCATTTGACGTATTGTTTAGTATTGATATATATCGTTATCTTATTTCAAATATACACTTATATATATATATATATATATATATATATATATATATATATATATATATATATATATATATATGCCCTATACGCAAGCCGATACTGATCCGCTGACGTGCCGCCGATTGCAACGCCAGCGGTTTTCTGGTGGCAGCCACCGGTGGGCATCTAGCGGTCCGCCAATGGTAACATTGCCGAGAGGAACACGCCGACATTCCGCTAGTGGCATGTCACCCAGTGACAGATTGGTGGCTTGCGTTAGGGTATATCAGGTGTGAGATGGATGAATTGTCGTGTAAATTATGCCAAAATGAAAATACACTGACATCTGATTTTAGAAGATATATTTACAATAATTGCACGAAAATATTTTGAAATAGTAAACAGTACATTTATGCTGTAAAATCGCCCTTGGCTTCAACCGGGGCACTCCGACGACTTCAGAATCACTTTCATCATTTGTGATCGGTCCACGTTTAAGTTGGTTAATACTGCCATAGTCCTTGCCTTCAGATCATCTTTGGTGTTTAACAGTTTTTTTTTGTTGGTCCATCACTCAACTACGAAACATAATAATAAGGGGGTTGCAGTCTGGGGAGTTAGGTGGCCAAATGTAAGTGTAGATGTAGTGGCAGAAGTTGTGAGACAGTCATGACAGGGTTCCTCTGCTTGTGTGGCATGGTTCATAGTCCCGTTGTCAGAAGCAACCTCTTGAGCTAGCACTGGATTACATCATCATGACACTTGATGTAGAACTCCGTATTGAGCGTGTGGCCCTGTGGAAAGGTGATTGGATACATCACTCCAAACACCATGATGTTAACTGTATATATCATCCATCTCTTTCCGAACTGTTATCAGATTGACACCCAAACTCTCTGAAATGTTTGTATTAGAGCTTCCGGCGCAAGGGGCAAGCAGCACAGGATGCCGTTTCCAAATTTATTGCGGAGTGAATTGTGTCATGGTGATCTTTTTCTCACAGACCTTTCCTAACTGACCCTAATATACTGTGCAGTCGACAAATGCAAAAAGAAACAACACGCATGCGTGGCAAAAAATCAAATGGCGGCAGTTTATCCTTCATGGAATGCGGATCAAGAAGAGTCAATTCTTGAGAACTCGAACCCCGGTTGGTATCCATTCTAATAGAAGGATTGCGCTACATTCAAAACATGCAAAAGACAAGAGAAATCCAAGCCAGTATATTTCCCAATAAAACATAGTAATTTACATATAAAAAAAGAAAAGGAATATGTGGAGAGCCACGATCGTCTACGTTCTGAATGTTTATGGTATTTCTCAAATTATGTGTTATATATAAGGATAGAATTAGTTCTATAGCCTGAATTCAAAACACGCCAAATATATAAAACAGCCCGCTATATTTCCAAATAAACTATCCCAGTATATTTACAAAGCAAAATTGTAATTAATATGTAAAATTAAAATGGTTGCCTACGTTCTGAAGCCACTTGGCATTAATTAAATAGATGTGTTAAATTACTGGGTAAACTGGTCTCCCTAGCCTTGGATGGAAATCACTCTATACGAAAAATACAAACACTGAATTGATAAACATGCAGAAGGCAACGGGTAACCAATCGACTGTTTTTCCCCAGGAAAATTGGTAATTGAAAGATAGTAAAGAAAACCAATCTTCAGAAAGCGCTTACAACCTGCCGGGGTAATGTATTTTGCATTGTGGGAATTTATCCTTAGTTTTCGCGATTAACGTTTCATTGCCATAAAATATTATTCGTAAAATCAAAAGGAAAAAAAATATTGTTTCATAATTTACTTTATATCAGATTTAAATAATTTCTAGTTATCTTTAATTTGTTGGCATGCCTAAATTAAAATTGAAATGAATTAATTAAGTTTGTCAAAAGTTCAAGATTAGCTTAAAACCCTCGACATGTGAAATGACCTCACGGAAAAATGAAATTCCTGAAACTGTTGATGAAAGGTATTGCCATAATTTCAAAACTCCACAATTAATCTAATGCATATATAGGCAGTGGAATTTCTGAAGATTGGTCAACGTTTTAATTTATATCTTCAACGAAGGTCGAAAAAAACCTACATGTCTCCCGATTATAAATCATATTGCATGACATATCAGATCGAAATATATAAAAAAATACTTGATGCGAAAATGATGAGAGAAGATAGATGAACATGACGCCAATAGATATGAATTTAAAACGCATATATTACAAATTATTAATCTCTTAGGATTATTTCAAGAGCCGATCTCTTATGAAGGGATTACATTGAGATTTTGACGTTATCGCAATCGGTGAGGTTTGAAAGAAACTAAATATTACACTCCATTGTTATTTAAGCATTACATACCACGTTTGCTATGTTCGTTTTTAAAGAATTCATGAATTCTTATTTATTAATTCGATATATTTTTATTACTTTAAAAATTATTTCTATTGGGTACCCATATATGAGAAGTTGCTCCGTTTGTTTTCAACAGCATTTTATTTCGACTACGGGCCTGAATATTAGGGAAAATTTCTTAAAGGAAAATCGCCATCTGACAGGACTCGAACTGGCGTCCGCCATTACAGGGGACACCCGTCGTTTGATCTGACGTACTTTTAACCACTCTGCTAGATAAGAGCTCCATAAGCAAGTCCGGTTTTTTCTGCCATTCAGGCACACTTTACTCGTTCAGATTTCCACGGAAATGATAACTACTCAGTTTCGTAACCGAATACACAAACAATTTTGAAAGAATGAATGGAGTCTTATATATTAATCCGCTCTATTTTAAGAATTTAAGCGTTATTCTTATTAGATACCTGTATTTGAATAGATTATTTTAAACAGTATTTTTTTTCGTACACTGGCCTGGAACTTCGTGAAATTTTCCTAAAAGGCTGGATTCGAACCTGCGTCCCCCAATGCAGGAAAACCATTGTTTGATCCGATGTGTTTTGACCACTCGGCTGGAGAAGAGCTTCGGTTGAGGAAATGAAATACATTTTAACGTAAACAAAGCGTCTGCTCAAACATGGGTATCCACTAAATATTAACCTAGAAATACGTGACAAAATCGATGGTAAAACGGAAGGTTAGCTTATATTCGAGGTCAATATATTTGCCACATAGCACACAAGTATAACATGTACATAGAAAAGGAGCAAAATATTTGGTCTGACTTGTTTAGATTGAAATAGATTGAAAGTATTGTGAATTAAATATTTATGATTTTAATGATTATGTGAACATTGTTCAAAAATGGTTTTTCGAAAATGATTTTTCGAAAAACATTTATTCATAGTGTACATTGTTTGAATGAAAAGTAATCAAAAGGACAATTCTACTAAATAATAATTATTCAATATACAAAATTCTTTATTGTAATAAAAATGTAGAAATTAAAAGAATTAATACACAAATGATAATTATTCACAATACAAATATCGATAATAAAACAATTTAGTAATAGAAATACTTATAATCTTAAGTTGTATGATACTGCACGCAAATAGTAAACTAATGAAGAATACACTATAAAAGATGCCACTAATTTTTTGTTTTCCATTTACGGTGCTGTATTTCTTGGCGCTCTTAATATTTTGGCAACCTACTCTTAGTTTTGAAATCTGAATTTTTTTCAAGTCCTCTTCCGTTTTAAGAACGTCTAAGAATTTTCATTTTGCTGGATGAGGGGATGACACTTTCACGGCCATGTGAATTTGTATAGCAATCTCTTGATAATAATGCCGAACCTCGATCAGTGGCTCTAGATATCTCTGAGGCGTTTGGTAGGGTTTGGCATGCCGGCCGTCTTTATAAGCTGCAATCTGACTTATTTTCTTCTTCCTAACCGCAACGCTAACCCTAATCTTTGATCGGACACCTAGCTATCGTATCAAGTAAATTATTCGAAAACAATTATTCGAAAAAAGTTTTATTCAAATTGTAAATGGTTTGAATCAAAATTAATCGAAAAGACATTTCTACTAAATAATAATTATTCACAATGCAAAATTCTTTATGGCAATAAAAATATAAAAATGAAAAAAGTAATACACAAATGATAATTATTCACAATACCAATATCCATAATAAAAC
Organism: Acanthosepion esculentum; assembly: GCA_964036315.1. NCBI lineage: Eukaryota > Metazoa > Mollusca > Cephalopoda > Sepiida > Sepiidae > Acanthosepion > Acanthosepion esculentum. The sequence goes on along the minus strand of OZ038493.1, from coordinate 97,825,101 downwards.
AATTTGCAATATGAATTTCTTGCAAGTCCTCTTCTTTTTTAAGAGCGTCTAAGAATTTCCGTATTGTTGGATGATGAGATAACACTTGCTGCAAAAATTCCTTATGTCATCCTTTAAGGGCGTTATTAGTTCTAGGTAAATCAGCATTGACTGTCTCAAAGCAAAATCACTTACGTATTCCAAACATAGTTATTTTGCATAATTAACATTTACTATAATTGTCCATTCCATTAATTTTCATTCAAGCAAATTACAATTCGAATAAATGCTTTTCGAAGAATTGTTTTAGTACAATTATCTCGATATAGGATTATTTTTTTATATTAGTTATTTTATCTCACTAGCTTTCATTTATCTATTTTTCAATATAAGACTACCAAGATTACTATATAAAGCATAAATAACTTATGAAAATACATATATTTTTAGCCTGACTCATGTTTTTTTTATAGCACAGGTTTTATTCAATTTCTTTTCAAATAGAATCCTGTTGTATTTTTCAAGATGGCGCTGTTCTTGTCTGCAAAAGCAAAAACATTGAGAAACTTATAAAATATTATAAAAAGATGAAATACTAAAAAAATGTATTCTGCTATGGAGTTGTGAAATATTACGTTAAATGACGCTTAAAAACATTTGAGATATCAAAATATTTAAAGTTGATAAACATATTCGCTACACAGCCAAATATACCAAACTGCTCGCCTTTTTTTAAAATCATTTCATCCCGAACAAGAAAATAAAGCCACTAAGACTCAAGGGGTTACCAAGTGTTAAACATTACAAGAAAAATCAGAATTAACGAAAGAGAACACTAAAAAGAACAGGGCATAAGAAGGTAGTTGATAACGATTGACACTGCATTGAAATTTTTGAAGATCAAAGTTGATTGAGAACCAACATATCTCCGCGTAGAGAGGTCGTTTTTTGAGGCGGTTCCTCATCGCCACTTGTTATGTGCGACGGATAGCCAAAACGCTATGTCCTCCGCGTAGAGAGTTCGCTTTTTTATGGGGGGGGAGTTACCTCGTCGCCACTTGTTATGGTCCAAGTTCCTTGTACCACAGTGATTGTCCAAGGTAGAACCAATGAAGAATAACTCGAACACAGGTATGGAATAACACAGATATATTACAAACAGAAATATATACAGAGAATTAGGAGTATTAGTAATGACTATCAGATTTGGTTAGAGTGAACTGTGTTGTCTCGACTAGTATCACTATTCCAATGTTCTTACAATTAATTCTCCCTGTTCCCTTTTGAGGTGTAGTATATATAATGTCCGGAATAGTCCATTATTATTATGGGTATGTTCCCATAACAACTATCATCTACAAAATTAAATATGTTTTTCAATTATATTTCAAGATTAGTGATCATTTCCTTTATTGCTTTAGGTTTCCACCTTTTGTAGAAGAAAGAAGAGAAAGATGAAATTTATATCAACTCCAGTTTGTATCGTTATTTTACATTCAAATGATAATGAAATGGTAGAAATACTGGCATTTATATTTATTAACTGGAAATATTAATAACAGACATTATAATCGTTCTTAAATAAAATAAAAAAAGAAACTTTTTCGATGAAAAGAACCAACAAGGCTTTTCCGGTTGTTTTTTTAAGTTGGATAAAAGTTAATCTATCCTTTGGAGAATTTAGTTTAAATCAAGGCCGCGATTGTGTTAAAGACAGCTCAGGCTTGGCGTTCATTAGGTTTCTTTTAATCACGGAGTTATTACGTGGGAGCGAATTCTTTGAGAGGAGACGGTCTCTGTGGTTCGCTTAATTTGAATTTCTCTCAGTGCAAACAATGATATGTTAAATCTTCTGAAAATAAGTGCGGAATTTCATATCTTTGAATATTATGCATAAGCAGAATTTTTCTCGAGGTTAAAATATTCTTATCTGTTTAAGGAAAATAAGAACACAGCCCTACAATGTTCGGAAGAATACAAAAAGATAACTCGAGCAATATTTGGCTTCATCACTGTAGACAATTTTCTCAAAAAAAAGGAAAGAAAAATGTCGAAAAAAGAAAAAAAGGAACATGTAAATATATATATATTAGTTTACGCACACCATGAAAAGTAAGGACATTATGAAATCCATATTTTTCAAAACTTTCTATAATTAGAAGGTTGTTTTATGTGATTCTAATTACCGTATTTATTATGAAATAAAAACACATATGATTTTTTTTATTTTCTAACTATGAGGAGATTTTCCTTTCGGAGATTATATGATTGCATAGACACCCAGTTTTTCTTTTAGTTCTAAGGACATTTTACAACCTATTTATACTTAGTTTATTTTGTAGAAACCGACCTTTCACTAATATAAGCGTCGAATTTTTGTTTCCTATTTTGATTCATCTATCCTCGCACCATCGAAATAGTCAAAGGTCTAGTTTAGTCTCACCACAATATTGTCGCCATACATTGGCCGAACCGCTTCTCTTTCGTTTACAGTCTCCTGTTAATCTGGGAGATTTTCCAACGTTCATTACTATGTTGGGAAGTAAATATTAAATATCAGATCAGCATTGTTTTTCTCTGGTCTTTAAAGATATTCGACAGTGGGGGTATTCTGTGTCCCTTCAAGTCCCTTCGTCTGTGATAAAACTATGCAACATTAAATGTAATACACAAAATAGAATACAAAAATCTTAATTGAGTAAAAGGCTATGGAGAATGGATAAATATATATGTCGAAATGCCGTGATATATATATATATATATATATATATATATATATATATATATATACACGCACACACACACACGGACTTACATATATATAAATATATATATATGTATAAATATATAAATATATATATATAAATATATATATATATATATATATATATATATATATATATATATATATATATATATATATATATATATATATATATATATATGATGAAAATGTGGAAAAGACAAAGCAAAATCCGAATATGTGAGTTTACTGTTTTTATTTTGTTTTTGTTTTTGTTATTCTGTCGACGTCAGACGTTTCGGTCAAATAGACCTTCTTCGGGACATGGTTAATGGAGACATATTTATATTAGATTTAAGTTTGATGGAGAGACGATATATACAGGACTGGTCAGAAACAGAAAAACTGAAATTCTAAAGTCATGTATTCTTTCTTAGAGTCGGATATGCTGGCGTCGCGTGGGCGGCAACTACAAAGACCTGCGCACAGGGAAAAGATTGTGTCCTAAGTGGAAGGTGAGGGGGACTATTTAAAACTATAGCTTATCGGTACGTTTGTCACGCATTAATCTTGCCACAGAGCTCGCGATCTGAAAGAAACCAGGTCTATTATTTACTGTATGTGAGGTGGCTATCATGCCAGCCTCATAAATCTGTCTAAGGTTCTTATTGTGGATATATTTTAAGATCTTCACAGAGTCGAAATCAAAATTGTGATCAGATTTGGCTATGTGTATAACTAAAGCACTGCTTAGATTGCCGAGGCGAATGTCACGTTTATGTTCGGAAATGCGAGATTTCAGTGATCTACCTGTCTCACCTACATAACTCAGGTTGCAGTCTCTGCAGGGCGCCTGATAGACACAAGCATCGGATGTAATATGTTGTCTGCTGGTATTACTCAATATGTTACGTATAGATTTAGTGGGTAATGTAGTAGTTTTAATTTTTAGCGCGTTTAGATTGTTGGAGATGTGTTCGGTCAGAGGGTTATTCGGTAGAAAGATGCGGCCAATGGGATTATCAGGGGCAGCTGAGAGTGTGCCTCTCTCCACCTTTGATGTAGTAGTAGTAGTCGGTATGTTGTTATGTACTGATGGACGAACTCTGTGGATTTTCAAGGCTTTATGTTTAGCGCCGAGTATTAGTTGTCTCGGATACGAAAGGCTGGAGAAGGTATCCTCGATATAACCAAATTCGTCATCTAAATATTTTGCTGAACAGATTCGCAGAGCTCTCAAGTAAAATCCGATAATAACACCTCTCTTAGTCCTAGTATCATTGTGAGAGTAAAAGTGTAAGTAGTCGTTTTTGCATGTGGGTTTACGATATACTTTGAATTCTAGTTTGTTATTATTTCTGGTGAGTAGTATGTCTAGAAAAGGTAGAGAATTATTCGATTCACGTTCGTGGGTAAATTTTATAGTAGGTTCTACTCTATTCAATCTATCGGTGATTTTGTTTAGATCATGTTTCTGTGGGTAAATGAATAAAATGTCATCTATGTAACGGAAATAATGTGTATCATCAGGGATTATATATTTGAAAGGTCCAGACTCGAGAAATTCTAGAAATATGCATGCTAGGAACCCAGAGAGAGGACTACCCATTGGTAAGCCAAACTTTTGTTTATAGTAGATGTCGTTATGCTGGAAGTAACAGTGAGATGTGCATAGGATGCATAATTTGATGCATATTGCATATTGAGATGGGGATAGGTAGCTTAAAGTCAGTTTTCTTAAGGTGGTTCTCTAGCCGTTTAATACATTTATCCACCGGTACATTGGTGAATAGAGATTCAACGTCTAAGCTGGCTAGGGATTTGTTTCCTATGTCGATATTGCTTAGCTTATTGAGAAGAGCGCCTGAATTCTTTATATGCGCGTGACTTATGGTGCCCAGAATTGGG
>OZ038493.1:97730471-97817971 GCA_964036315.1 Acanthosepion esculentum | reverse complement strand
TGACCCATGTCCTTTGTGCATACATGAGAAAATATATATTTCTAGGTTTACAAAAAATAAATATTTACCGAATCATAGAGATGAAATAGTTATTCTTTGCCGACATTGTCAAATATTTTCTTTAAATAATATTTTTTTAAAATAAAAAAGGGTAGCTGATAATATAGATTGATAGGTAATAATACTTTCTAAATAATTTACGTATTTCTATTACATTTATTTGTTTTAAAAAGAAATATAATCTATTAGTAATTAAAAGTAAAAATAATAAAATATTTAAAAATTTTAATTCAATATAATGTATTCTAATCCAAACACCCCTTTTAGAAAGAATCTGTATGTATACAAGTACGAATTTAACGAGTAAAATGCCGAAAAACCTTTTGCCGTAGATTAAAAAAATAACAGACAACATGCCTTGAACGGATGTAATAATTCGTTGAAAAGGACACCCCTACCTTAAAAAAACTTAACCGCTTTTCGAAAGTAACTCATAATTGATACAATCAAATTTAATAAAAAGAACACGCTACAGCCACTGTCTAAATGATTGGATTCCTCTGTATCGTTGGAAACAAAAATTATGAATGTATGTGCTTTCATAACTCAGTAAATTTCAAAATAAGTTATTCCAAAATTCGCTTGAAGATGAAACAGAACTGAAGCTTTTGATTTAATTATACAATTGAATTTGAAGTTTGTAGTTTCTGTTTTTGGAACATGGTAATTCCTGTGTAACGATAAAACCATATTTTAAATCAATTAATTTATAATAACTATGCTCTGTAAATTTACACTGAGCATTATTTTGTAAAAATAAAAATATCAATAAGAACGCCGGATTATATATCTCATTGTTCTTCCTTTTTTTACGATAATATATATATATATATATATATATATATATATATATAGAGAGAGAGAGAGAGAGAGACAGACAGACAGACAGACAGACAGACAGACAGAGGGAGAGACGGACAGAGGGAGAGACGAAGAGAGATAGAGAGTCGTCCTGATAAAAAGAAAAATCAAAGTGAAGGGAACATAGATTCTAATTGTATTATTATTATAGATAGATGGTTAGTAACTGATAGATAGATAGATAGATAGATAGATAAGAAATGATGAAGTTTGATACAAGAGGCCTCAGTTGTACATTTAACGAAAAACTGACACTATAAAATTCAATGGTGTATCGATGTTTTTCTCCATTATGAAATCACGTTATTACATTTTGGGGGAAGTGGATCTGGAAGTTATCATAACAGAGTTTAAACATGTTTATTCTTTGGACCGTAATCAAAAATTGATTAACTACTGGTTCAGAACCCTAACATTTACAATCGTGCAGCACTTGCAGAGCAGCTTCAATGACTAATGATTGAACAGTCTGAAAATGGAAGTAAATCCTTCTTGGTCTTCTTCTTCTTCTTCTTCTTCTTCTTCTTCTTCTTCTTCTTCTTCTTCTTCTTCTTGTAAGGGAAGACGACATTCGGACTGTGGACGATCATGACTCTCCACAACTTCTCCTGCATTGTCTATCCCTTTACTATACCCCCTCTCCCTGTTATCCATTTGCACGTGTGGTAGGTTATTCACTGTTTCCCTCTGTCTTACTTACCTTCAGAACGACCCTGTTAGCGTCAGAAGATCACTTTCCTCTTTTTATATCAGGAAAATTTTAACTATCTCTTTCTCATACTAAAAATAAGGTATACGTAAAATGGGAACAAATATCCCATTTTCTTTCAAAGTTATTTTCTACTCAATTTCTACGTTCATGGTGTTCTCAAACTACTTTAGTAGAACCATATTTATGTTACCTCAACGCATACATACATACATACATACATATATATATATATATATATATATATATATATATATATATATATATATATATGTGTGTGTGTGTGTGTGTGTGTGTGTGTGTGTGTGTGTGTAATGAAAATCCTGGTAATCCGTATGGATAATCCCAAGGAGGATGAAATGCAGAGAGCTCAATGTTAAATCAGATCAATTAATTCAATGAAAAGAGTCTACTTTAAAAGTTCACGGATTTTTCTTTTATTCATGTATGTATATTTATGTAGATATGTATGAGGTGTGTATGTATGCATATATGTATGTGTATATGTATGTATGTGTATATACATATATGTATATATATATATATATATATATATATATATATATATATATATATATATATATATATATATATAGACAGATAGATAGATTAAGTGTAAAGATAATATTGTATTATTACCTTTAAATCTTGTTTCATTTCGGAATAATTTACAAATTACATTTGAAGACTTAGATTTTAATTAAGAAATATTACTGCTTAATTGTCATTCACAATATTAAGAATATCAATAATAGGAATATTTTTGTTTATTGATCTTATATTCAAATTATATTTACTTCCTAGTTTAATTTGTTGAAAATTCAAACGCTTAAATTACTATCAAACGTTAACGGAAAATATATATAAATCTGAGTTTTTCCAAATTAACTGCTATATGCCCACATACATTAATTCTCTTAATTTCCCTTGCCAAATTTCTATTCACCTTTCGTTCATTAAAATCATAACTCCATCTTAAATCCTTACTTCTCTTTCTTTTCTCTGTATCATTTCCGGTGAGATGGCCTATTAAATAGGTCAATGTCTGGTCCTTACCCACCCTTCCTCACTATTAAGTATTGTAATAAAAATAAATTTAAAATCATTCCTATTTCTCCCTTCCCTCTCTAATTTCGATCATGTCTGTCAAAATATCTATGGATAAATAGCAGGACCTACCGGGATGAATAGCCTTGGATAGCAACTCGTCTACCGCAGAAAGAAATGGAAAACTACTGCTCCGTCAATCATGTATCGAAAGATATTTGATCGCCTAAGCGTGTACTAAGCATAGCACATAATATACTACAACACATAGCATAACTTAAAAGTATATATATATATATATATATATATATATATATATATATATATATATATATATATATATATATATATATATGAGATTATGAGTATATGTAAGAGATATAGCGGTTGGTCCAAAACTTGAAGAATTTAAGACTCTAATGATCAACTATGCATCATCACGGGAGTCTGTTTCAGAAAATGGCGTGTCGGCAATTAGTTGGAAATTCGTCTCCAGTTAAGCTGGTCGAACTCTCTGCCTTGGGGCAGAGAGGAACCCAGACGAAGTTATGCCGAAGGGCAGAGTCTCGTCTGGGTTGTTAGATAACTACCCGACCCCGTTTTATATGGAGTCTACTGGGAATTTTTGCCCATGCCTACGGGCTCGGATACCCCACGTTAAATTCGACCTTGTGTCACATCTGACCGCGTGAGGCGGTTGGCAAATATCCTTCCTTCTTAACAAGCGAAACTGAAAAGAATAAGGATGATTTGATAACAGACGTGGCATAGTAGTTCTTAGCTGTAAAGACTTGAACCAAAACCATAAATTTATCTCGTCTTAACATTTGCAGTGGAAATAGCAATAGCGTATCAATACGCAACGTTTTGTCTGTGGGAAAGGTGTTGTCGGGTTGAAAATAACTCATCGTCCAAAGTATTTTGAACTCCTTCAACAGGGTGTGGATAGTGTAACTGTTTTGTGGTTTGATCTGACCTGTAAGGACGGAACATACCAGGTGCTACTTTCTATATTTATATAAGAAACCGACCCTTTCGTCAGTATCTTTAGCGGTGGATTGCATATATGAGTTCCAATTAAAGTTACTTTTATTTTGAAAAAGTATATCAACTGCAGAATCACTAAAATTTGCAAAGTTTCGTTCGAGTAACTTCTGTCTTCAAGAATAAGAACAGCTGTATTTTAAAAGTGGAGGCCACGACAACGCTTTCTCTTAAGAGCTACCTACTGAGCCAAAATATGGATTTCAACCAAAGAACTGAATTGGAAATTGAAAACAATGCAACATGCACAAGAAAGAATCATATTGAAGAACATCTGGAAAAATCGTAAAATGGCATTGCATAAAACAAGTTAACACGTGTCAGATATAGCCGGAAATTATATCCGGAAAGCCATTAGTAACTCTAAGTGGTATCGTGCAAGTCGTGTTGCAAGAATATCTGACAACTGCAGGACGCCGCGATTCACAAAGTTTATCCCTCGAGATCATAAAGGATATTTGGGGCCAGCAGAAAATAGCGTGATGATCTGGATAGACTCAGAATATTTTGTCACTGTGATGCTTATAAGCTAAATAAATGACAGGCCTTTGGGAAGATCGAAGTCTAACAGTGGACGTTATACACTGTTCAAAAGTAGCAGTAACTCAAAGCCTTCGCTAAAAAAAACGTTGCTTTCTGTAGGATAATATTTGCCATGGCTTCCAAACATTATATTATCATTCTCGTGAGTTCAATCCTTACTTGGTGCTCGCACTTCTTGACTGGTGCTAAATTACTCTTATTAAATATCACGATGAGAACTTCTGTAATAGCGACTAATAACGATAAATCAACGAGACTTTTTTGTATTCCTGTCAAATTATATTCGATTTCAAATAAATACATTTTTGTATCTTAAACAAATAGAGGCTTTGTGGGTTTACGTAATGACTATTATTATTATTATTATTATTATTATTATTATTATTATTATTATTATTATTATTATTATTCCTAAGTTAAATTCATTCAGCCTTGACTCAACAATATAAATTACGTTAATTTTTAAAGTTTGGTAACGACTATGCATTTATATAATCCATGCCTTTATAAAGGACATTAAATTAAACATTCTGACTTTCATAAATGATATTAGACAAACTCTTCACTTATTTATAAAAGAAATTCATAAAAGAAATTCGTGAATCCAGCGCGGGTAAAGACGAACTGCCCTAGCCAGAACCTGAATTCTTTTGGGTAATTCTACTTTCCACAACTGGTCAACTGGTATGATAATTATTATGTTTTCAACCCACCCCTATATATATATATATATATATATATATATATATATATATATATATATATATATATATATATATATATATATATATATATATAACATGTAAAAATAATCCGTGGGTAAGTAATCCATGCAGATCCTATTAATATAAAATATTAAAACTGATCCACAAAAGAGAGCTCAATATAATTTGCCTAAAACAGATGATCATTTGGTCCATGAAAATGTAGTTTTTTTTTTATTTATCAATAAAAATTCATTTACTAAAATGTAATTTTCAAGTTTCCCGTGAAAAAGCACGGGATTTTATTCATTTTAGTAAATGTATTTGCATTGATAAGTCCAGGTAAAAACTACTTTCCTATGGACGAAATGATCATCTGTATGAGGTAAATTGTTTGGATCTCATTAATTTTAATTCACATATACACACGCACACACACACACACAAAAACAAACACGCACACACATAATATATATATACATATATTTATTTATTTATATATAAATACATCTATATAACCAAGGGAATGTGGATTCTTGAAACTCAATAGGTTTTAGGTAGCATATAAGGCTTTATATATCAGGGAAAACTGAGTGTATGCCTGTGTAAAAAGTGTTAATGTAAAGTGATGAAAAGCAGCATAAGTTGGAATTTGAAATCTGAATCTGGAACCAGAATTGTAAAAAGACAGAAAGTAGCAAACCACGAATATTCCCTCCGTATTCCATCGGCGAGAAATAAGGTCTACCCAAACAGCTTCTTCCCGCGTAAGACCGCCCTGTGTAAGAAAGAGAACACCTATGAGGATGTTGCATCGATCACGACAATCCTAACCTGTTCAAGTCTAGAGTTGACCGTTATCTTCCCCTATACATGTTAACTTCCCCTTAAGGTACCCTTCTAGTTCGAGTGGCCCGGGACCTCATACAAGATTAAGCTTACTGTAAAAAATATAAAAAAATCGGTTATTTGCAAGCGAAGTAGACCAAGTTTCGAGCTACGAATCGCCTTTGCCCAAATCAAGCATGTACATTTTTTTATATATCAGGAAGGTGTTTCAATTGATGACAAAAATGACACAGAAGTTCGAAGGCGCATTTGAATAGCAAACGTACCTTCTAAAAGCTAAGCAAATTATTAAGCAGCAGGAAATATCATTAGAGACAAAAATGTGGGATTGCTATGTAATATGAATTTTATATGCCATTGACTGCTGGACAATTTCCTCATGGTGTCGGGGATGGGGAGCTAGACAACGAAGATGACGTTATACGAAGATGACGTTATATGGAAGATACGAAGATGACGTTATACGGAAGATACCACGGACAGAGTATGTAAGCATCTCTGACAAGATGATATCACACACAATATTAATAATATGAAAGAAACAAACTTTATTCAGTAATAAAAGAAGCCGGCAAATTCAAAATGGAATTTTAAATAGATCAAGAATACAAAATACGAAGTGCAGCACAAAAAAACTAAAAAAAAAAAAAAAGAATGCAAAATGCGTGGAAAATATCATGATTTGCAACTTTTACGAAAAGGAAACTGCAAGAAACTAGCGTGAACACCACACAAACCCATTTACGGACATAGGGATTGTATCAATTGCGTGTGGCATTATAAAACGCACAGACAGAACAAGCAAATCTAATCGCGCAGACAACGTTATCAAAGACTACAAGGGCAGTTATGTGCTTTCTTCTTGATATGGCAGTTCCTTCAGACGATATCTTTGAAGATCGTCAAAAAACTAACACAATACAAGGATCTTGAGGTGCACATGAGGGCATTGTAGCTGGAGGTTTCAGTTTGACAGGAAAAGGTTCCGATAGATTCATTGAAGGGATCCCTAGTAGCCAACGCCTTAAAGAGATACAAAAATGTACTCTCAAGTACAGATCACACCTTACCAAAGATGAAGAGATAGTCTCCTTCAAACACGAACTCGACGTTCCTCAAAGAAACTGGACACTTGAATAGCTGGAATAAATAGCATCTCAACAGCCCTCACGAGATAAAAGAGATTTTCTCTTTCCCACACACTTTATCTATGTAAAATATGTATGCACCTATTTTTGTTTTGTATTGTTTTTTGTTTTGTTTTTTACAACAAGTATTCCCATGATGTCATGATGCCATTTCTGTCCTTAAATCCCTGGTTAAGGCCCAGAAAGTAATGAGTATACAACAGGAACCAAAGGAAATAATAATAACAACAACAACAACAACAATAATAATAATAATGAAGATAAATCAAGGTTTCCAAGATTTGAGCAACAAGGATTAATTTTGCTAATGCACGGTGAATGTTTTGACATTTTTAAGGTTCTTTTTCTTATATGCTGTAAAATAGGCCAGTTGAATTTAATACTCTTCGCTTCAGGTTTTGTACTTGGAGAATATTTATTTTCAGAATAATTGTCAAGATGGGCTTGCTTTTACATAGGGCCACTCAATCCCCAAGAAATAAATTGCAAATAAACCCAATATCTTAGAAATGATTGCTAACAAACGCGCTGCGATAACATATTTTCATTTCTATTAGAGCACTCAGTATAGATCAAACATACGAATAATTTGACAGCATTTTGATATCTATTAAGCGTAGCTTAATACGATACAAGGCACTCTGGCTTATAAGTGTCAAACTCCTTCCTAGTCTTTTGTTATTCTACACAATGTCTTTATGCGGCGTGTGTGTGGCTGATTTACATGTGTTGCTGTTTCGAAATAATTAAATTCTATTGCTAATCGCCAGTGAAGTATGAATGAGCATTTGACGCAAAGGATAAAGGTTTAAAATATTGAAAAGGATTGAGAAGAGGTTGCACAAAGCAAAGAGGACGGGGAATATAAAAAGGGATTTTTATATTGTTGGTGGCTAATGAAATAAGGGTTGCTTAGCAGAAACTCATACTGCGCAAAGATGCGGATGGAATGGAACGATACATATCAAAGGTCTGCAGTGCTATTGCGCAGAAGTTGGGGTGAGGCCGATGGTCGAAGACCCTATAGAAGAATCAATGTCGGTGAGAAATGACTCGGGATTTTTTTCATTTTTTTTTAATGCGTAAAATGGGCATATCTTGTGGAAACAGAAACGATGTCAAGATAACCTTATTGATGCAGGATAAAATGAATATTATATATATATATATATATATATATATATATATATATATATATATATATATATATATTAAACCATTTGAAATTTTATTATAAAAAGCAACAAATGACGCCTACTCATAACTCTCCTCCTCTCAATATATATATATATATATATATATATATATATATATATATATATATATATATATATATATATTCAACGAAACATAGTTAGATCATCACCGAATAAGGATTTATGGGAGTCAATGCTGAAGATTCGTTCCAACACACACACACACACACACACACATACAAACACACGCACGCACATATATATATGTATATGTATATATATATATATATATATATATATATATATATATATATATATATATACACACACACACACACACATATATATATATATATATATAATATATATATATATATATAATATATATATATATATATATATATATATATATATATATATATATATATATATATATATATATATATATATATATATATCCATAGTTTGGCATTGTAACGAACCGGACCAAATAGATCGTACAGTCAAAAATGTACAGATAACGATCTAAGATTTTCGTTTATCTTTTGCATGAATAAGGTGGGCTACGTGACAGGGCCTCGACATTGCGAAATGTCTGTATCTAACCTGGCAATTTTTATGGCATTTTATACCTAAATTGTTTTTGTTTGCTTTGTGTTTATGGAACTTAATGAAGCCTGCATACCCTCCCTATCCTCAGTATCATTTAAGTCTGCCAAATGCGGGCACTAACAGATGTATCGAAATAAGTTTATTCTTTAAAAAAGCTTGCACAAGAAGCTGCTGATGAAGAGATAGTCTCCTTCAAACACGAACTCGACGTTCACCTCAAAGAAACTGGACACTTGAATAGCTGGAATAAATAGCATCTCAATAGCCCTCACGAGATAAAAGAGATTTTCTCTTTCCCACACTAATTTATGCCGTGCCGGTAATAATTCTTTGCTAATTGATGGATGCCTTTGAAATAACATGAAACGTTTTCCGCAGGGTTGACTTACATTTTTAATGTTTGTGACATTTATTGATAATTTTCCTATTCTTGAGTTGATATTCTTACCAGTTAGCGAATCCCCGCTCATTCAGAATACGTATCTCATACACCTCTGAATGTTACATTTTCAACACTTGGCCGGGAAAGAAAACTGAGATATTAACATCAATTTTTTTCTGATAACAACTTTCAATAATTTAATGGCAGTGTGTATTAAGATTTTACGAGGAAACCAACTCTTTACACATTTGCCATCCATAGAGCTGTTTTGCCAGCAGTGATGAGCGTACACTAGAGATTTAAAATTATCAGTTTATAAATATACTACAACTCACATATACCCGTTGGGTTTCTTTTAAAATTATTTCATGATACAAAATACTGTGACGAAAATATTATCAATTTTATTATTAATTATCGATATATTCCTTTGTATTTGCAATACAAGTTATTGTGATAATTATTATTACGAACATATACAGAATAAACGCAATAATTAATACGCAAAAGGAATTGCAAATTAATATCATACTAAAGATCTCTTCATTTAATTTATAGTAGCCACAATGTGATAATTTATATCAATTTGAGTATATATATATATATATATATATATATATATATATATATATATATATATATATATATATATATATAGTTGTATATTTAGGCAGCAATCCTTCTTTTATGCAAGTTTCATTAAAAACGACAGACAAGGTACTACGGTTAAGTTTTTTATTTATTTTTCTTGTGTACGAACAAGAGCTTTCTTTGCTGGATAAAGGGTGTATAAGAGCTGTCCAAATGTTTTATTTTTCCGAGCGCTTTCGGCTATACCTTTAGCCATTATCAAGGATGATTTGATTTTTCAGCTTAATTGAGTGTGTGCATTATGTATATGTCTTAGTGTGTAGTAGGGGTGTTTTAATTTCCAAATACGGTTAGCACGTTGTGGCTTTGTTCGTAGTTAATATTGTTAACGGTAAGCTTTTTCTTTTTTTTCTTTTTTTCATTAGGCATTCGTAATTGCTTTGCAGTTACAGGCGGTGTTTGTATTTTTAAGTGCTTATTTCTGTTGTATTTTTAATCACACGTAGCATAGTGTCAGTGCACACACTGCTGTGTTTTAGAGTATGTTCTTTTGAATATTCTATGCAATCTGCATGATTTTATTTTTATATGCTTTGAGTATATTTCGTCTATTTCATTTTAAAGGTTTTATTTTTTTTTTATTGGAGAGAGTTGTATTGTATGTTAGGTTTTATATGGTGATTCTTTTGTTTATTACTTTTTTGTTGTTTAGTTTAGTGTGAAATTGTTTTGTGCAATTTCGTAAGCAATTTTAGCTTTTTGTCAATTTCATTTTTAAGAAGTTAGCGAATAATCTTTGCTTGGTGAGCTGTGATATTTTTTAGGTTATTGATGAAGGACTTATGGAAGGAGAGTGTATTTGGAATGTATGTTTTCTTTGGTTTTGATGAATGTTTGCCTGGTACTGTGTCCGAGGTTACTAGTCTTTCAGATATTGCTTGTATTTCGGTAGGAATTATCAATTATAGAACGATTGTTTAACTATCAAGGAAAGTTTCTAGTTATTTGTTTTTTATATTTATGCTTTGAATGTTCCTGAATATTTATCTGTATGAACCTTAAATAAAGAAAATATTTAGGAACATTGTATATAAATAAATAGACATAACAGCACGAATCGAAGTTTCATGCACAACGCAATCTACAGGTGCTGAGTATATATGGCCGTTATGTGATTTAAATTTTTTAAAATATATGGTTATCGCAATTTTGACAATTCTGTTATATATATATATATAGAAAGAGAGAGAGAGAGAGAGAAAACATACATACATATATATATATATATATATATATATATATATATATATATACGATATAAATATAATTATATATATATATATTATTATTATTATTATTATTTAATTTATTGTAATGTACTTGTAATCTCTGATGATTCTTATGTAAGACGAAACCTTAGACAGGATTAACATTAAAAACATGTAATAACATGGTGATTTTCTTCCGTGTTTCAGTGATAATTCTAAAAAGCTTATTCGACAATATGAAAGGAATTTACTTAAAATAAATAGAAAAGAATTGTCTATATTATTTAATGAAACACACACACACACACACACACACATATATATATATATATATATATATATATATATATATATATATATATATATATATATATATATATATATTATAAATAAGATATGATAAATAAGAAATAAGAAACGTTTATCAACTGAACATGGTCTCACTTTTAGTAAAGCTTATACAAGGATTAAGATATGAAACACTTCTCCGTATCTCATTTTCTGAATAAGCTTTAATAAATGTAAAATATGTTTGATTGACGTTTCCTGTCTGTATTTTTATTTAACATTCTACCGGTTTCCGATTCATAGTTTTTATTTTGCTCCAAATTAATGTGTGCACACTTGAAACACACACACACACACATTTATATATATATATATATATATATATATATATATATATATATATATATATATATATATATATATATATATATATGCGTGTGTGTGCGTGTGTGCATTAAGTGTATTACTTTTTCGCCGCGATTAGGGACACATATATTTATTCTTACTATGAATTGTTAACCGATTCCAAGTTGCTTAAAGTTTTTCGCACTTTGCAAAATAATAATAATAATAATAATAAAATAGTAGATTGATTGATATGTTTACGGATTATCAACTCTTTGTGCTTTATTTAAATCAGAAATCTATTTCCGATTCTGAAAGCTTTCTGACAGTACAAAAACAGGTAGAGGATTCATACAATAGTTCGGAGTATTCGCCCGAGTCCCTATTACCAGAAATAAGATTTCCGTCATGCCGAAATTCAAGAAGCTGCAAGGCATTAATTGCAAACTTAGAGAGAACACGAGACAGTTTTGATGGCACATTCCTTTCAGAAAATTGTTTTGGATAGTGTTGTCTCCACATTGTTTGGCGACATCAAATTTAGATTTGATAGCAGAAACTGTGGATGAGGTAGCCTGCATATCACACTGTAGAGGAAAGTCTGGCAAAATTAATCTAAATATGTCATGGAAAATAATTTATGAGAAAGGCATCTTTTTTTATATAGGTAGAATATAATAATACATCAAATTGAATTAAAAGAGGAGAGGTGGAGGTCTTAGCTTTATTTATCTCTTTACTAGAGTTACCAGTAGTCACGGCAATCAAACTTGTGATTGACTCTACGTTGTCTCATTCTACCATCGAACCAAAACATAGCCTCATTTTAGATACGTTTTCAATTAATAATATGTTAGGATAACCTAAAAAAATGTTATTCCATTTAGTGGCCCAGCAGGCAAGTGTCCACTAAGAAGAAGACTGGTTTTATCTGCGTGATAGCACAAAAGCCTATATATCTGCTTTTTCTCAAGAAGAAACATCAAAGGAATAATTTAAGATTAAAGGCTTCACTTCGGGAAGCATCACAAAGAAAACTGCCACATGAATTCCAATCGGTATGCTCTGAACAGAAAGAAGTCTTGGTATCAGGGTGTAATATAAGAGTCAAAGGATATATAAAAGATTCTGCAGCATTATCCAAATTGCCAAGGAATATAACTGTAAAACACTACAAGAGGTAGGATAGTAGGCTAGGAACAATTCAAATAAAGAAGCATTTTATTCTGAATTATTAGGGAAACGTAAAGGGAGTCAATTATTTGACATTGAGAGAAGGCATCTGAAAAACTGAAATCTGAATCCCGGTAGCATCAGTAGAATTCGAATAATTGAACCCCTTGAGATGATGAGCATTAAAATCACAAAACATAAAAAGGATAGCAGATGAATGCTGACAGAATGACACGTCCATACTCTCAGATATTTTGTTTAACATGCGATGTCCTGAGAGGAATGGGACGATAAGGGAAGAAAGGAGATAGCTAACAGAGTGTAATGATAGTGGAAAATATATGAAATAATCCGTATATTCCATTGCCATTTGATGATTTTCCCTGATATAAAATCTAGATCCATATGAAGCCAAGAATAATTTCGAAAAATAATCGTGAATTCACTGTTAAAAATAGAATGGTTTAAGTTAGTTTCGGAAAGAGATATGATACCTTGAGTACATTTCAAAAGAAAACATTCTACACTACAGAAATTGGCATGAATAACGCGAATTCTGGTGAAAGAATGTTTGAGGGATTTGGTGATTTTTCGTACTGGTTGTCTTTTATTGGTGCAGAAACTAATTATAACTATACATCATATTATGCAATCAAAACATGTCTTAAGGTGAGTAAAACTTAAGCGATATATTCCCTCATGCTTGCCCATGCTTGAAGTTGCTGCGGATTTGAATCAACTCATAACAAAGAAACAAGCTTTTTTAAATATAAAAATACAAAATATTTTCATTTTCGTGCCTTTAAAATTAATATCTCAGCTTGTACGACTGTTACGAGTGGTAAACTTCCTTCTTTGTTAAGATGAAAAGAAATATGTATGAAAGAGTAAGTATCACGTAGCTTGGTGAGAAAAAGTTTAAATGATACATATCTTGGCGAGGAAGAGTGTATGTATCTCGTAGCCTGATGAGAAACATGGATGAATACACAAGGGAATCTCATTGAGGACAAGGTTTCGTGAATTTGTTGTGTATGTGGTTGCTCCTTCTCCATCTAGAGATTTTACTTATATTCTCTTCAAAGTGATCAAGAAGCATATTTTTTTATTCTTAGCGGGATCTATAGTTTGAAAAATGTTAAATATTTATTTTCAAAGTATTTATTTATTAACCGGAGGGATGCGTTGATCCTCCGACTCAGAAAACTTCTTTTTTTTTGTCATTTGGTGATTGACTGTCTTATTTCCGGCTACGCTTCACAAAACGACACCTATCCTTGCGCGATATTGCACTGCAACATCTACGATATTATGCGACTGTTGTCCAGAACTACCTCTCTCTAAGCCCCACCACAAATATCTAATATCTCTTCGAACATGATACTATGATCTGCATTGTGGGTGATACATTCGTTTCCACAACCCATTTATCACAGAAAAAACGCTACGAGTCTCTCGCTGTTCTATTGCAATTTCCATAAAAATTAGCTCAGATGAGCTACCATCATTCGCCCCACCACCCAAAACCTTTACAGTTGGGACCCGTCATGTCACGTACACAAGTGTGAATTCCCTTCTGATTCGGCCAGATACAATAACTTTTTTGCTTTGTGCACAAACCTTAGGCAGGATGTTTTCCCAATCAATACTATCTTGACCTCGCATGTTAACCTTTACCTTTTCTCCATAACCCCATGAACTACACTTCCGGTCTTTTCTTCCGCTCATACACCCGAAAGTAACTTTGCGTGGCATTTGGACATTTTACTGGGTGAATATTAATGAGAAATATCAAAATAGTATTCTCCATGACCATTAAACAATAAATATCTTCATTTCACAGATTAATGCGGGATATCTACCAATTGCTTCACGCGGTCATATGTGGTACAAGGCCGAATTTAATTTGGGGTATCCTATCCCGTAGTCTCGGTCAAAAATTCGCCGTAGAAACCGGATAAAACGGGGTCGGGTAGCTGTTTCCTGAGACGAGAATCTGCCTTTATAGCCTCGTCTAGAGATCTTCTCTGCCCGGAGGCAGAGAGTTTGACCAGCCCAGTTGGAGACGAATATCCAACATTCTATTTATGCGTAGGTACTTACGTTTACATTTTTGGACTGTTGTCCACACCTTTCTTGCCATATTCAATTCAGGTATTGAACTCACAACTCTTTGATTCAAGGCACTGAATTGAACCAACGTTTTAATCCACTGGGTCATGAAATAGTGTACATAAATATTATACCTTACCTCAGAAATATAGACAGATTTGCGGAGGTGTTCATTAATTTAAAGAAGCATAATTTCAGAATTCAGCTACTTTAATTATGACGTTAATCTTAAATAAGCAAAAATTTTACTGTTTAAAAAGTATTATAAAGAAGCATTATTTTCGAACGTAATTGGATTAGAATAAAAGAAAAACGTAATTTCTTTTTCGCCAACTTATACCAGTCAACAATTTATTTGTCACTCCAAACGACATCGCATTATATTTACTTATAAATATATTTGCACTGAACTGGCTTACGAAGTAATACACGGTAAATTTCTTTGTTTCGAGGCAAATGACGAAATAATATAACGATATGAAGATATAATTTGACAGATAGTATAAATATGTATTCATTTTTTCATTTGTAATTCTTTTAATACATTGAGAGCCAACTACGAGATAAAAGATTCTTTTTTTCATCATGACGCTGACTACCAGTCATCTCGTGCCGACAACGAGTTATTCCGTGCTAGGATTTGCTGATATTTTTTTATAGGCGCCAAAAACGTGCCTATTCACGGTAAGCCCTTTGGAGTATCTTCGTTTGTTTAGAGGCACATCAACTCCTTATGGGTCATTTAATGTCGTAATTTAATTTTCTTGGAACATTTGTATTAGGCTGATGCATAATTATCAGGCGTTTTTTTTTTTTAATAAAAATTGTTCTTTTGTTTAATTTTTTAAATAAAGATATTATTTTGTTTTCAGGTTATAAAAATGCGTGTCGATAATCATACCCTCCGGAATAATTATTTAAAAAGGTTATTGTTGAATTGTTATGTTTCTTTTTTCATAATAAATATTGTTTAAAAACGCCTGATAATTATGCACCAACCCAATAATTTATTTTACAAAAATGTATTCCTGGTTATATTTTTTTAAATGTTTACTTTTAGTTAAATGTATTGCTGGTAATTATTTTACTATGAAAATGCGTGACTTGTATTCTTATTAAAGAAATTTTTATACTTTCATAATGTTTTGACCCCGTTTGCCTGGGTAAACTCTTTGCCTATAGGCGCTAGCACCCCAGAAATGGGTAGACCTAGGAACAATAGTAATTAAAAGGTTGTTCCACGCATCACAAACCTCCCGTCCAGAAGCCTTGCTGCCGGATATAGTTTATCGACAGACCCAGGACGCCCCTTTAGTGGGAAAACAATGACTTCAGTTGAAGCTATAAATCAACTACGAAAAACAATTTTGTTACCCAAGTTGGCCATTAAAAAGTTGGCGTTTGAAGTTAGATTTCGTAATTGATCTCTGGAGACTAATGTGTTAACAATTTTGGTAATTAGGGCTATCCACAACTCACTTTCGTTGCTCTCAGTAATTCTTTTCCCTGTTGAACCCTTCTTTGTCATTTTTTCTGCCATCAATTCACTCCAGGTCATCATGTAGGTTGCTCCGTCTTTTCTCGTACATTTTGGTATGACGGTATCCTATGAGTGTTATATTCTAGCTTTTTTTTCTGTTACCCTCAGTTCTATTGATCGAATTGTTAGTACTAATTACTTTTTAGTACCTATTCTCTGTCAAGTTTACTTGGGTCTCTTGATCTATCCAACAGAATTCTATAAGCTGTAGCTTCTGTCTCTCTGTTTATTTGTTTGTCATCGAACTCCTCTAAAGGTTTTGTAGATATAACTCCCCCCATAAATATATATAGTCTAAAATTACATTACGCAGGGTACTTCATTTTTATCAAAGGGGGGCCTCGAAAGACACAACCCCCACTACTGATTTTTTTTCCTTTTGATATAAATTAAATTTTAATGTAAACAAGGGAATGACTCCTAGAGTAGTTGGATAAGTATAGTTCATTTTGATCAAAGGTGGTTCCCTGAGGGCACAACTGATTTTTTTTCCTTTTGATTTAAATTAAATTTAATTTTGAATGGAATGACTTCTATCTAAAACACAGAAGAAGAAAAACAAAAGATGGAGGTTACATCGGCAAGATCATTGCGTAATATTGAAATGCCTCATTTTTTCCACAAATTATAACAATGATTTAAAATCAAGCATCATTTTCTTACGAAAACATCTGTGACAACGCAACAAGGCGCGAGTCATTCGGCAAGTATATGATCCTTTCTTTGCTTCTAAAGATATATCTTTCCTCGTAATACTTAGCTTACTTTCTGAGAAGCACTTACCTTATTATTATGTTCCTTCGGATTCCAGCCTTTTCTTTCTGATATTAGAAGTTGCTACTTGGCATTTTATATTCACTCCCAAATCTCCTCCTTTGCCATATACTCTGTTTTAGGTATACTCAGTATTCGTCGTTAGAATCAAATTTTGGTCGCCTTTAAGTATATTCTTCATTCGTAATGTGACTATCATTTACTAGAATATATATTAGATATTACATAGCTGTTTATCCAGCTTTCCTTGCCATACATTTTAAAGACACTTACCCATCTTTTTTTCATAATTTCTGAAAGGTATATTTTGTTATTCCCATGTGAGTTCATTTTTCACCTGTTTATTCTTGTTGTTTAAAGAGTTTTTTTTTTTATTATTATTTGTCATCAGTATTCACTTTAAACAGTCCCATTTACCAACATGTCCTTCTACGGTATTATCTTTCTTTCGGTGATCTGACAACATCACTTTGAGCTCCAACTGTCTCTTTCATATATGAGGAGACAGTCTAACATGCACGTAAATACAGGAACTATATAGGACGTAGAAGACCATCAATTGTTTCTTTATTTCAGATGATATTTTCTTATTGTTTAATATTTTGCTTTTCTTATCTGAAGACATATTTCATTATTTCTTTGCGTCATCACATAGCAACTGTTTTTTGTATTTCTTACTAACAGCAGTTATTTCGTACTCCCTGTTTTCTTTATAACTTCCTTACATCTCACCTGGCTCTCCCCGCAGTATTCTCAGTTTGTAACTATTTATAAGTTCTCAGCATTCTTCCTCTGGTATGAATTCATTCCCCCACAGCCGTCCTGGGTAAGACGATAAACTGCATCCGCGTCCTGGGTAAGACGTTAAACTGCATCCGCGTCCTGGGTAAGACGTTAAACTGCATCCACGTCCTGGGTAAGACGTTAAACTGCATCCACGTCCTGGGTAAGACGTTAAACTGCATCCGCGTCCAGGGTATGACGTTAAACTGCATCCACGTCCTGGATATGACGATAAACTGCATTCGCGTCCTGGGATTTACGATGAACTACGTCCAACAGCAAGTCCGCTGATCAGGAGGTTTTGAGGAGCGTGGAACCACCTCTTAATTTCTGATATTCCCAGGTCCACCCTGATTCGGGGTGGTAGAACCTGTTAGGGTCCCAGCTATGAGCATATAGTTGACCCCGAAACTGAGGTAAAAAGGATTATGAAAGTGTAAAAATAGGTTTAAATGACAGAAATACTTTGTAAAAAATTATTACCAGAAATAAAATGTTTGAACAAAAAAACTATTACGAGCGATACCTTTTTGAAAAAAATATTACCAGAAATACATTTAAAAAAATAATATTACAAGGAAAAAACCGTTGTCGGCATTAAATGGCCCATTGAGGTTGAGGTGCCGTAAAACAAACCAAACATTCCCTCAGCGACAAAAACGTCGCAAGCCTCTCGATACACTATCGCTATTTACATATAATGTTTTCTGGTGAGCTTAATTGATTGATTTCATCAGTTGAAGCATTTAAATCTAACCCCCACATCACGTAACCTGGGACAAATCATCCCGAAGAAGGAAATTACATTCGTTCAGAAAAAGACTTCTGAAAGTACAAACTCAACCTCTTCAGTTGTTTTATCACTACTACATATCCTCATCTTCTGCTCTACCTACCTGCACCGTCATCATTTGGCCGTAGTCGGGATCATCGAGCTAATGCAAACAGTCCTTTATTTAGCTGTATAGTATGTGCTACGCCAGGGCTACATACACTTTTTGAATTCAGAGTTAATTTCTCCTAGACCGGTTGCCATCCAAGGCTACAGAACCCAGTCTCTACTGATATTTACCAAGAAGAAGAAGAAGAAGGGAATGCAAGGGAATTCGAACTCGGTTCTCCGATTCCTCAATCCGAGCCGTTATGCCTCTCTCTTGTGCCGGTATGCAATGTAATTGGCCCTGATCTGGCTTCTCGTCTGTAGTCTCTCTCTCACAGACGCACCGTCGCCTCTCTCTGTCTCTTTTATAAATACTTCCATGGTAATTGCTCCGATGAGCTGCTTTCGCTGCAAGGCTCCATGAATTCAAGCGTCCTACGAGGCTGGCATCCCGTTCCCACCCTTTCACTGTTGAATCTGTTAAATGTAGACGTCTCTTCTACTCAAATAGCTTCATATCTCGCGCCTCACGCCTATGGAACTCCCTTCCTCATTCCTGTTTCCCTGATCATTATGATCTCCAACTATTCAAGTGTAATGTCAATCGACATCTCCAGTTGCTTTGATCTATCCTCTATCCTTCTGCACATCCTTTCCTCTAATACTCCTATTTGCTCTCGCTCCAAATCCTCTGTAACCCCTTGCGTGCTAGTGGCTTTAGCCTTGCCTGGGGTGAAAAGCTTAAAAAAAAATGAAGTGTAACCAGCTGTGGAGAAACTTATCAGAAACAAAGTAACAAGATCAAATGGGATTGTAATCTAGATACTGGTAGCTTTAGATTATTTCGGCATTGAAAAAATTATAAGAATAATAAACTTAAAACTTAAAACAATACTGGAAGACCTAATGAAAGCCGTCGCAGAAGGACAATCAAACACGCAACAAAATTTATTATACGAATTATGATGAATAGAGCACGCATCAGAATCAGATCGCATATCGAAAAAGAACAGCTTCGTTAAAGACACTGAAATGTAATATTTAATATCATAATGATAGAAAGAATACAAACGCGAAAGGATATATACCTATATTGTTGTTTAGATTATTCAAAGTAGGTAACAAAGAACTGTTAGATCTCATAAGTAAGCTTGAATTATTTGGGAAGGATATTAGAATTATACAAATACTGTGAGCAAAGAGCGTGCGGGAGGGAAAAATGGATTCAGTAAATAAGCAAAGATAGAAAGGCGCTTGAAAAAAAACATGTATCTTCTCAGCGGACTTATTCAACTTTTGTTATATACAGTACCTATGAACACTAATGGCTATGTCCAAATCTTCATAAATACGTTGGGCACTATTGTAAGTGGTGAGCTGTCATGCCGTGTCCATCTCTCTGCCTTTGGGTAGAAAGGAACCCGTACGAGGCTATACCGAAAGGCCGAATCTCGTCCGGAGAGGTAGATAGATACCTGATCTTGCGTATGCGGGGTCTCCGGGCAATTTTTGCCCAAGCTCACGAGCTTGGATTTCCCCACATTAAATTCGGCCTTGCGCCGAACACTACCTCGCGGGGAGTCAGCTAAATAACGTAATATGTTGTCTAAGTTGTCCACCACTAGAATTGGTTTATCTACTTCACGCCCCTGGCGAGTATTGTATTTTGCTGATGTTTTAAAGATTACCAATTTATTTCCAACCTCCGTTTTGGTTATTCCTCATTCAATAACCCTTTCTAGGTTGCAATAACTTTACATTGAAAATAATAATGTGAGAATCAGATGTCCTGTCAGTATGCCTTATTGGTGACAACTATCTGACTAACATTACATATGACACAGTGTTGTCAGCGAACAAAAGTAAGGAAACAGTAGACACGCCTACAGAGGGTAGCAAACGGACTCGCGTGTAAAGGGCTAAACGCTAATTGTAAAAAGACAGCATGTATGAGTACCAGTAAAAGAAAAAGACCATCATGCGAATTACAAATTCCAGATTAAACAAGCGCAAAAATTTAAATATCTAGGAACAGAGGATGGAAAATGATACATAGAAATCTGAAGGTTCATTAACATAGAGAAAGATTCCTTCCTAAAGTTAAGCAAAGTATTAAGAAAAAGGAAAATTTAATTGAAAACAAGACTATAATATTATGCAATAGCGGTACTCTTATATGGCAAGGAATGCTAGACCATCTCATTACAGATGAAAAAGAGGCTTGAGGCAACAGAAATTTGGATATGCAGAGGGATACTAAGAATACCATGGACTGAACAGGTGTACAGTAAGAGTTTTAAGAAATATGGAACCTAAAAGGACACTTATACGTAACATCAGAAAGAGAGTGTTTAGATTTCTAGGGAACATAATGAAGAAAGGGGGCTTAGAAATTCTGACACTCACATGACATTAACAGAAAGAGAAACAAAGGAGAGAAGCGTGTAACCTCCATTATAAGCTTGTGTAAAAGGTTGGCAGAACAGGGATTATTGCTAAATGACAAGTGGTATTAAGGATAGGAGCTTGTGGAGAGTCATGTTCGCACACATCCTGAAGGGTTACAACACGCAGAAGGATCAGAAGACTAAACTTTCTTAACTTGAGCAGGCTAAGTGTCTCTGATGCGGAAAACCGAATTCAAAACTATCTTGACGAAATATGCACTCCATCAGTCACATTTGGCCTAGACACACCACTCTTGTCATAGCCGCAGTACATATGGTGCCCCTAAAAACATAACATTTTATGAGACACGTGAATTTATATAACATTTTATTTTAGCTGGGCTCTTTTAAGTTTGGATGATTTCAAAAGTTCTACATAGATTTTGACCAGTAACCAGTGAGTCATCTTTTTTTTTCTGCCATTCGCTCTTCCGTGTCAAGTGACATTTAAATAAACTATGTATTTTTTTGATAGAAACGAAAAGTTCAGCCATTTTGCCTTTGTTTTTCGTCCTTCAGAGCATCCAGTAGAAAAGAATAGAAAACCTAATTTTTTCTGACCTTTGAATTTGTCATTTTGCTGAATAGCAATCCATAAAAATATCCACAATTGCGGCGGATTCTACTTTCTCATCGCTGCACAATAAACTGTCTCTGCAAAAGCAATAGGTGTTCACGAAAAAGCGCCATAATTCACGAAGCAAAAAGAAAATCAGCATTTCTTCTGAAGGCACTCTTCTTATCTTCAAATCCTCCAACAAGACACACACGCATGAACGTGATATTTTCTCTGGTGATAATCTCCGCCTATTATTTCACAAGTAACCTATCTACTTTTCGTCCTCATTGGTTCTTTTCATGCGTCAAGAATGTTGTGCCTAAACGTCCTTCCCAGAGAGTTTAATACGTTATACTAAACATTAAAGTTATTTCTATTCTAACCATTCTATATCTCTAAAGAGAAATAGCTGCACCATTCCGTTTATAATGAAGAAATTAAGACCGGCATTGCATAAGCTGAATATTACTTGATGATATTATACCAATAATGAACTTATTTTCCAGTATCTTTTTGTTTTTTCCTCACCAATCCTATTTTTTAACTTATAAAGGGTGTGCACTTTAAAAAACTTATAACATTATTTGTCTTTGCGATAGAAATAATTTGTAAAAAGGATTAGAAAGAAGTAAATCTATATGATTTAAGGTTTTATTGAAATTTTATTTAAGTTTCCACATGTCCTCCATCCTTAGAAATACAAAGGGTAATACGATTTTACAGTTCACAGAAAAACATTTGCCAACTGATTTAGAGTAATGCCTGAAATCACATTAGTTATTCTAGCTATACTTAAAACTAGGAACATTAAACTTTACAAATTTTTTTTACAGATTATCTCTATCGCAAATACAAATAAAGTTATAATTTTTTTTAAAGTCCACACGAACTTTATGGACACCCTGTATATATTTTTAATATTTTCAGCCCAGGCAAGACGACAATGCCACTAGTTCGCAAGTGGTTACAGGGAATGAAAATAAGAGAAAAGACTGAGTATAGGGAGGATTGATGAAAGGACAAAAGATGAACAGGATTGAAGAAGATAGAAAATGTCGGTTGTCGTTGCATTTAAACTTTTAAAGATTATAGTTATCAGGGGAGCAAGTAAACGGAACTGAGTTCAACTGTCGGGAAGTGTGAGAAAAGAAACTCTTAGAGTAGAAGTGGCGGTTGCATTTAGCTATTTAAACAGTAAACTGGTGGGACCTAAATTCCAATCTAGTAGCACGCTTAAGATCATCTTAAGATAGCCGAGGCACCAGGGAAAAAGAGCTGGTCAGACCAGTTGCCACTGACCACTTCCCGTTGGTGAGAAATTGACATGTCGAGATGCCAAGTCAGGACCGATTACAATGCAGATCATGTTTGCAATATGACATACAATAAAAATACTAATAATACAATTAGAGCAATGTTTTTGTTTTTTTGTGTTCTTTTAAAATACATATATATATATATGCAAAGAAGTGTACAAAAATTAATATGTGTATATAGTGTGTTATAGTGGATTAGCTTACGCGTCTCAAGGAACCTGAATGCAATGACGTCGAGTGTCCTGTCTCTTGTAGAGACATCTATATCGGCAAGTAATCGGGGAAGTGAACAGACTAAGCACGATATGACGCACAGCGAGTAAGCGACCATGGCGAAGTTCTATGTACTAGAATAAGTCGGCAGCTCGATGTAAGGTATCATAAAGAACCTGCATGTCAAGCCTTGGTTTGCCGCAGTGGATGGTGTCAGCTGACGTGTGTGTGCCATGAAGTGGCAACCCAAGGACCAACTAAACAATTCGTAGTTAGTGCTTACATGCTCAAACAACAGAAGGGAACGTTTATGAGCATTCCAATACTCGGCAACGAGTTCCGCTAACGACGACGACGATAGAAGAGTTATTTGTAATGTCGCTATAACTAAATGTTATCAATGTTTTACATTCACCTGAATTCATGCAAAAGCATTTGTTTCATACCCAGCAACAGATAATACATTTACCTGTTATTTTAAGCGAAAGATCATGACTATGCTTTATATCACTGAGTATAGTCACTATTGTTAAGTAGCTTACATTTATTTTTGTCAATACTCTATGGATGTCGTCAATGAATTCCCCGAGTAACATCATCTATAATACATTTCCTTTCCTTTTTATTATCTATAAATTAAATACATTTTTTAACAGCACTTAATTCCAGAGCACAGAAATATGTGAAGACCATTGAATTGTAATAGATTATTTGTAGTTTTTTCACTAAAGTACATGCAAGTATGTGCTGTATCAGTCATGGTGTCATGCGTGATACCCGCGTAGGCGATCATGTATCTTTCGATATATGATGGCCGAGGCAGATTTTTCCCGCAGTATGTTCAATAGCCGAATACAGAGACCTGGTGCACTAGGTTTTGAATTCAGAGTTGTCCTTCTCCTAGACTAGTTGCCATCCAAGGCTTTAGAACCCGGTCTGCCCTGCTATTTTCCCATAGTTGGGGAAAGAAGAAGAGGATTCATTCCTTTTTCAAGTAAGTGAATATCATGGATTCGACTGATCCGTCAATCCTTGCCGCTATCCATTACGCCAACGTTCCTCCTACTTTATTAGTTAATATATTTAAATTTAACAAAAAATAATTCGTCATATGAGCATAATTATCCAGACATGTGCATTGTCAAATTATAGAAAAATTGAGATTTGTGGGGTGCAGTTGATCCAGTTAAGTCTGCTACAAGATCCATAAATGCTGAATGGGATCAAAAACTGGGGATTGCGGAAAGTATTGACTAGCTGAAAGTCGAGCAAAGGTTTCTGTAACAATTCTCAGACGCCTGCGATAGGGATTGGTTTGCGTTACAAATTTTTGAGTATAAATCTGAGGCAAATTCTCTGAAGTAAGTTCTGTCTTTCCACCAACTGTGAACAAAGACTCACGTTTTATTACTTATATTTGTATTTTATTCCAATCTCGGTATCTTTCTTATAGAAACATATTTCTGTTGCCTGTTTTCTTAATCTGTTGATTTTGTTAATATTGTTTAGCGTATGTCAACTTCTATGGTTAATATAATGCCGAAATCTAAATATTATCAATGCAATTTTATGGATTCAACTGAATATAATGTACACATCATTTCATACTTTGAGTAAATATATGTCTTTTTTTAGATAGATGTCTTCATGTTCTTCAATAAATTCTTAGAGTAACATCATTAATAATATATTTCCTTAGTAAACCATTTGCTTCTTATTATTAGATAAGAAAATATATTATCAGTAATTGTGCTATAAAATAGTATTTTTAATTATTTTAAATTTTGCATTCATTATCATTTTCCATTTATTATAAAAATGTACTGATTTTTATTTGCGAGTTCACTATAAGCCCATAGCTTGGACCCTAACAGGGGCTACCAACCCGGATCAGGATGACCTGAGAAAAACAGCAATTAAGAGGTGGTTCCGAGTTCCTCAAGGCCTTCAAATCAGAGACATTGCTGCTGGATGTAGTTTATCGTCATCTTTAATCTGTAAGGAGATTTTCTACCATTCGCTGCCATATAGGAAGACTCATATTTCATAGTGGTTTAGTACTCTTTTCTTGGTTTCTAACGAACGCCCCCCTTTTTATCCTTTGCTTAGCTTTTGGAAGGCATACTGTGGTATTCGAATGCGCCTTCGGATGACGGCGTCATATTTCCTACTTTCTGTTAAAACCCTTCCCAGATATTTAAATGTTCGTATCTACTTGATTTTACTATCTCCAATTTATTTGTTCGCATCGTGCCTTTTTTTCTCTCTCTCGTTGGCAATTATATATTCTTTTTTTTTTGTTGCTTATAACTGATTCTTAGTACTTATTTCTCGCTTTCGTTTACTACAATCTGCAGGAGTTCTTGCTGTCCCCTTTCTGTGTCTGCTATCAACACTTAATGTTAGTTAAGTATTTGAATATACTCTGCTTGATAAACTATATACAATATACGACACAAGAAACACAACGTAGGGAGAAACAACAAATAACAGACTTAATAGCTTTTTGTTAGCTAGTCGCAAAACAAGGACTACAGCGACGGTAAATGGTCAAAGGTGAATTAGACCAAAACACACAGTCAGTTGTGGAGAGCCAGAATCATCTGCGTCCTGAAAGGACATGACATAAAAGAAGGGAGAGAATGTTGCCAGTTAGGTTTTCTTACTATAAATGTTATATATTTGTAATTTTATTTTAAACAATAAAATTAATATAAACCTGCCGAGACATCGAGATTATCAATTATAGAAATCGCACGTCCATACAACATATGTCTTTAATCTGGCTTTTACTTTTATTATTACACACGTGTTATTTAGGTGTACAAATGTTTTAGTTGACATTTCTGCTGGTATTTCAAACAATTTAAATAATGTCAAACATCCTGAATATGTCCTTTGAAAAGACGATTCTGACTTATTTTGCTCAAGCGAAATTGTTGAAGAATCTGTCGAGAATGCATCTAACCTGAACAGTGAGTTGAGACATTTGAATTAAGCGCACATGTATTAAGAATAAAGGTTGAATAGAACAAGGCAACAGGCTGAGTTATAAATAATAATTCACTTTTTCTCAAAGTTATTACAACTATATTTTACTCCATTATATATTCATCCTTCTTTGCAATTACTTATTGTCACCTATCTGACAGCTGTTCATTCCTTTTCGAGAAAAAAAATTCCGCTGCTTTTGATAGGAAAACGTCTTCGACGAATATCTAAATCTGGTTTTCACTAGAAAATGACATTCCCGTCAAAGTGTCCCGCAGCGATTGAAAAAGGTTCTAATCGGTTGCTACAAGGTCAGTTGAATATGGAGGGTGAAGTTATGTTAAGTTGTTCGGTAAATAATGTCCGATTTTAGAATAAACCATTTGTGTCCTAATATATTTTTATAATAGTTGCATAAAGGTATATAAATAATTCCTATTGAATGAAGTGTACTGTTTGTTAATTTTATATCAATCTCTTTCAGAATTTTGTTCTCAAATACCTGACGCCAATTGTGTATACACTTGAAAATAGTATTAGGCTGTTAGGTAAACAATGTCCGATTTCAGAATACACTTTTTGTGTCCTAATATATAATTATAATAGTTGCACATGTTACATTATTTTGTGTACTCTAGTACTAGTGAGCAAACCCAAATAACTCACTTTATGGTCCCTGAAAAGAAGATTAACCAATCAGGAGGCGTACAATATTCAATCCTTCTTATATAAAGGCGGCCATTTTGGTTACTCTCTCCAAATGTCCAATGCCAACCTGTCAGAACCAAAGATGACCAGAACAGAAGGAAGAACTACGCTCTGCAACTTTAATCGAGATATCCACTGCTATAACCTGAACTACGCTTCCCTACTCTCTTCGAAATATTCACTGCCAACCTCTGGATTCTATTCTCAAAGACTACCGTCATCATGAACAACAGCACACAAATATATTATTCATTAGTTATGTCCTCTTGTTAGGTTGTTCGGTAAATAATGTCCGATTTTAGAATAAACCGTTTGTGTCCTAATATATTTTTATAATAGTTGCATAAACGTATATAAATAATTCCTATTGACTGAAGTGTACTGTTTGTTTATTATATATCAATTGATTTCAGAATGTCGTTCTCAAATACCTGACGACACTGGAAAATAGTATTAGATTGTTCGGTAAATAATGTCCTTTTTTAGATTAATTCGTTTGTATCCTAATATATTATTAAAAAAAAGTCGCACAAAAATATTACTCATTTTCGATGATTAATGTGTCCTCTTTATTAATATTCAGAATTTAACTTCAAATGTTATCTTGAACTGAAAAAAAGAAGTAATATGCTTACTTTTTTTTGCATAAGTTCAAGCTAGTTTATAATGTTTCTCAAACTACTGACAACATTAATACAACATAAGCTGAAGTATGCAGTGTTGATTGAAGAGTAGAGAGCTGGTTTCTGAAGTTCCGCAGTGGGGATACGAGTTTCGAAGATCAAACTAATAGAGGACAACCATCATTTTGTAATCGTTTTACCCACAAGCAAGGCAGGAATCCTACTAGTGACCAAGGGATTGCAGGAAGTAAAAGTGAAAGAGAATACTTAGAATGGAGACAACTGAGGAAAGAATAAAAGATGATTTCAAGAAGACAGAAGATGGCCTTGACTTTGCATTTAAATCTTTGAAGATTGTAGTTATGAGGGAAGCAAGAAAACGGAAGGGGTTCCCACTGGTGGGAAGTGCGAGAAAAGAAATCTTTGGTGTAGAAGTGGAGGTTACGTTTAGAACTTTCAATAGTAAACGGGTGGGCTCTATATGCCAATCCAGTCTTTATTTTTATTCTCCAAGCTCTCTTTATATGTCCCAGAAACTTCAGCTGCCTCTTTCTGATGTTAAGTATATGCCTTCTCCTTGTTTTCAACCTCTCAAAGACCTCATCTCATTGTTGCTCATAGGCTCGGTCCATGATATCCTTAGCATCCTTCTGTAAACCATATCTCCGTCGCTTCGAGTCTCTTCATCTTTGAAGAAATCGTTCAACATTCGCTGCCGTAAAGAAGGACAGATGTCACGTGACAGTTCAGTATTCTTTTCTTTGTTACCAAAGAAATCCTCCTGTCTCGCAATACTCTTCCCATATTTTGGCATGTGCATTTTAGCCATCCCAATACGTCTACAGAACTCAATGTCGCACTTACTGTCATCTGTCAAGGGGCTTCCGAGATATTTAAATTTCCGCGTCTGCTTGATTCTAGTGTTCCCGACCCGCAAGTCGCAGTCAATCTAGTAGCACGTTTAAATTCATATAGATGAGGCACCAGGGAAAACGCTCATCAGAGCAGTTGCCATGAAAATATTTGTAAAAAAAGCTGCAATTAAAAAACATCTGAAAACACAAGTCGAAGAAAACCGACGTCAAAGTGTCACACAATTTTATCAGTGTGTCAGCATTCCAACAATATCAAACGATCGCATGAAAACTGGTAAGGTGAAAAACGTGAATAAATAGTTTCCACATAACATTCAAAGTGTTCGTCATTTTAAAGTCTGTCCCATGCTGCATCTGCGAAATTCAAAGGCTCTATTTCTTGATCGAATAGTGACAAATGATGAGAAGTGCATCCTTTATGACAATCCAAAGAACACGCAGTTTGGTTGCTTTCGGCATAGTTTCTAAATTTCGGCATATGGACAATAGTAAGAGATGACAAACATTAGCGCTCGAATCTTCCATCCTTTGTAAAAGGTCAAACCTTTCGAACATTCCTTGAAACAGTCCCGCTGTATGAATCAGAAACTTGGACATTATCTGTTCGTTTTGAAAACATGCTGGATGGAGCATATACAAATCTACTAAGAAAAATCCAGAACATCAGTTGGAGATCACAGGCAACGCTTAACACAAGTAACGGAGACCTGTGACCAATCTCTCTTAAGCTCAAACAAAAGCTATTACATTTTGCCGGTCACTGCCACTGGGAGGTTGTCTCATCCATCTGTAGGTGTCTTCTCGCGAAAATTGACTCTCCCAGACACCATGGCTTGGGACGCAGGGTTGGACATTGGGAATCTATGGACGGCAATGCAGGGTCGAGCAGTGTGGAAAGGAGTTGTGGTAATGGAGTTACGATCAACCACAAAGAGGTCGCAAAATGATGATTATGAAGCGATTTGCCATCTTTCCTAATTTTCGAGTATTTTGCCGCGGATTTAGTAGTTGTCATTTAGTTGGGATTCCTTGATCAGGTTAACAATCTATTTTTTCTTGATATCTCTGTAGCGTTATTCTTTGTTTATTCCCTCATTACATTATGTGAAGTAAATGCAGTTTCAATCACACCATCAGATGGGTTAATTCATTTATTACTTAATCCATTGACTACACTTCCCTGCAGAATGTAAGCTATGTTAGTGTCATCTGCGTATGTTTATTACTTAGACAGATACATTCGTAATTGCAATTGGTTCTAAAAAACAGAAATTATTTATGAGTCAACCTCATATATCTTATATATGAACTATAGTGTATGTGTTGTGTTTGTACGTGTGTTTCTAAGCAACTCCTCCGCTCTCAATGGTCCGATTTCTATGATTCATAGCTCCTTCAAAAGTCCTAGAAAACTTTCGTTGAACTCAGATTTAGGGTTCAAGGGGAGTAACTCTTATTTTACTTTTTATCCAAAATTCCAGCTAGCTTATTTGTAAAAATTTCCTTAACTATAACAAGCTAATTTATGAATGAAAAGTTCATTTAAAATGTTTGTTTCAATGATTTCAAGTAGTGATTATATCTTAATTTGCCCAGCGATAGCGAGCGAGCGATGCCTTCTAGTTATAAATAAAAGTAGCTTACAAAATTTACCGTTTTCTTTTCATTTTAACATATTTATGGCCAGTTATGTTGTGACGAGAAACAAGTAATTCGTTCAGCAACGAAGACTGAAAAAGGAAAACGGGCGCATATCTATATTTTGATAAGATTCGATAGCGGCATTCTCAAGAATTTTCCTTCTAAATAAGTTATTTTCCATTTAAATATGGCATGTTGTATGAATAATGCATTTGAAAAATTGTATGAGATACTTTTGCGTTCATAGATACTTTTTAAAACCGTCTACATGTTTCTCTGATGAATTGTGAGTAGCAGCTTTGACATTATTTTTTTTATACAATTATTATTAATGTCATTTTAAGTTCTGATTATGTTCATAATAGTTTCGGATGTGGTTGTAATTAATTTGATTGGATGAGTAGTATTATATGTCTGATTCTGTCTAGTTTATTGTCGTTGATATTTTAATTAATAATGTCATTATTATTTTTGCGGTGTATATTGTATATGTCTATCGCATTCTGCAGGATTTAATGAGGATATCGGAGTAAGTATTTTAAAGCTGCTCGGCCCGAAGGGCTGGATTTAGTGTATAGTATCTGTTCGCAGATCGCTCGCTTGGTCGGCCTTCTGGCTGAGAGCTTCACACGATACTTGCCTGGTGTAGGGATTCGTCCCTGCGCTGGTGGTATCATGGCTACGACTAGCTTGGACCGGCTCCGGCCTGGACCAGCTATGACAAGCCAAGACTAGCTATGACCAGCTTGGACAAGCTAAGACCAGCTATGACTAGCTTAGACCAGCTCTGACCAGTTTGGACAAGCTATGACCAGCCAAGACCAGCGGCCCGGGTGCAAACACTCCGGTCACCACGTTAAAAACCGACCTTGTCTCACCACCTGACTCAGTGGGGGGTCAAGTAAATACCTGGAGTAAGTATTGGAAAATGCAAATTCTTAATGATCTTAAATAGAATCCTATAATTATCACATATTTTATCCTGTAAAAGTGGTTGGAATAAGAATTAATATGATCATTTGTTGGTGTTTTTTCTGTAGACCTCCAACTGAAGGTCGTTATTAGTTCTATGTAGCATGGGAACTAAGAAAATTGGACAATAAATAAATCCGTAGTTTATAGAATAAAATAAATGCTTCAGTTGCTAAAAGTCAATGGTTAAAGTCACCATATATTATTATAAATTTATTTAAATTCAAACCAACGGATACAGAAGTGGAATGATTTAGTCTCGTTATAGAATTTCCCACCAGATTGCCGACAAATGATATTACGGATTACATTATTAAAACCACCAAGGTAATCAATACAATTTAATCAACGAATACATTCAGGGTCTAATTACGGATATAGTCGAAACTACAGATCAACGCAGATATATGAAAAATGAAAATACACATCACGGCAGATAAGTGAATATCCTGAAAGAAATATCATATAACATTTATATATACCCTTCGTTATTTAAGCGGGGGGGATAAATCTTTCTTTTTTATGCGCCGTGTCCATTCAGGTCGGAGGCGATCATGGCCCTTCACATCTTCCTGTCTCTTGTAGCTTTTAATAAGTCTTGTCTTTTTGTCATTTATCCCGAACACTGTTCTACTATCCATTTAGTCAAGCTCATTAAGTATATTACGAGCTGCTTTACTCTGTCCCACTTTCCCGCCGTCTGCCCTGTGAGTATCAGTGAGGGGACTAGAATTCCCCTCTCGCACCTACCCGAAGAAAAGCTTGTTACTTTTAGCTAGGTTAATAATTGTAACATCCGGACCCAGATTAATGGAACTTTTAACTGTCATCTGGTGTAATGTGTTTTCCCTGCTGAAAAGAGAAGTAACTCTTTCGTCTATATTTGATTAGGGTGGGTCACGTACTAATCTCCTCAAACTTCTTTGCCCCTTTCAAAACAAGGAATTGTAAATATCTGTTGTTGTTGTTTTTTTTAATTGATTCTATATTGTTCACAAATTCCAATTTTTAAATAATTGTGTTTCTATTCTATTTTCACTGGCACTATTCTGATTTTGAAATTGAAATTGTATTGAACTGGTTATCGACTCGTAGCACCGATGCAAGAGAGTTATATATTGTTAACTCAATTATTAACTTCGCTGCAGAGAGGGATCCTAATTTTTCAACTTGGAACTCCAACAAAAGCAAATATTGTCAATTCGCTCGTGACCGAAGCTTGGTGAAATAAATAAAACTAAAATTCGAAGTCTTTTATAATTACTAAATTTATTTTCTTTGGGAATACACAGATATGTGCCTAATATGATTTAACGAAAATCAATTACTTCTAAACAGAAACAAAAATGCTCGTCTTTTATCTACGTACTGATGATTAAAGTTTCAGTTTCCAACAGATTAAGATGTAACTTTTAACTGAAAAGTTAAACTTTGAGACAATATTGTAAGGAAACAATCAATTTGCGTATTGTATTTGAATATGACTATAGCGTGTTCCGTGCAAAGTTATATAATTATTAGTTTTAACTTTTAAAGCACTGACGACTGGGGTGAAGGACACATCAGAAAACTGTCAACAAATTTAAGTGATTCGACACTTTGCTGATAGAGTGGTTAAACAGTTCTTTCAAGTAATTCTCTCACACTTTGGTTCATCTTGAAAGAATTGTTATCTATCCAGTAACTAAATCCCTTAAAGATTTCCAAAACAACCTACAAAGTAAATGCTTATTGACGGTTTATAATTTATTGGTTGAGTATCTTCCATCAGTAGGTGTCTCACAGCTCAGAAGGGACGGAAGATTAGCAGCACCGGAAACAAACAAAAATAAACGAATACGAGATTGGGACCAGCAGGGCTTGAAGTGGAACACCACACATAAGGGACAAACGTAGGTAAAACACCGGCAACACTCAAGGACGTACGAATTTCAGGTGACGATAGCTAGAAAGAAATCCTCAGTATCGCACGGTAATCACGTCATACACTCAGTTTATTTTTAACATTATATACATGTTAATATAGCACGAGTCCGAAGGGAAAGTGGGGAAAGACTGAGGAACACTGAATATACTACACCTAGCTGACCCATTCTTTAACAGTTCCTCATTCACCACCAAAAAACATCCTTCTCCGATAGACCTTTACTAACAATATTTTCATCTAATACACCATAATATATAGTAATTATTTTCAATTTGGCGACCATCTGTAGCCTTCAGCAAAACATATTTATTTTTTGCGAAATTACTTATGCGTACCACGTGACAAAGATCGATATATCCTACCGACTGTGATCGTTGGTAACAGAGCTAAGACAAAGGCCTCGGTTTTGCATGCTTCCTAGGGGTTATCGGCGACCCGAGTTCAAATTCTGTCGTAGTCACTTTCCACATTCGACGTAAAGAAAAAGTACGAATCGCTTTCTTCTTCTCCTAATCTTAAATTAGGTCTTAATTAGCAAGAGGCACTATCTCTATATTTCTATGCGGGAAGCAGTCTAGAATAAGGCCATAGATGAATTTAAACCCGTTAAAAAGACATTAATTTCTCATGAATTCATGGTAATTCACAAATACAAAATATATGTAGAAAGTCATACCCACTTTCAGAAAGAAGATCGCATAAAGAAAACGCTATCTCCACTTGTATTAGTAGAGACACACCATCTTCCAGCTAATAATTTCTCCTATTTTACTAATTTTACTAATTAGACAAGCTTTGGTTTATCTATTTGGTAGCATAGCTGTGTACTAGCTTAAGACAATGGTGTCCATCGTTCGAGGCGAGATTAAACCAGGTCCACCGACTGCGGATTTTCAAAGTGAGAATACACTATCTACATAGAACACATGCTAAATATCGCTAAATTGAGCAGACCTTCCCTAAAAGTCATTTTAAACGAAATACAGACCTCGGACTTGTATATATATTTTCAACTCCAAAGATGTTATTTTAAAATGGGTTTTAAACCTCATTTCAATAAATTGTGATAAAATCAATTATTAATTTCAGATTTTATTTTATACCATCTTATTATCTTCAGTTTTCCTCAAAACGACCAGAATTTGACCAGGGCAAAATGTTCCGTGCCCGATTAGAGAATAAAAAGGAAATTCTACATGCAAAAACATTTCTGAGTCAAGTAGTATTTATTGATTTAACAACTGTTTTCAACCGTTCTACAAGATTGTTTATACCATTTTCAAAAAACCTTCGTAATTTTTGTTGGAAGAAGTTTGTAAGATAATTTTCGATTGACTGTACAGAGGAAACATTTTGTTCTTTAACTTGTTCTGTAAAGACCGAAACAAATGTAAATCCAAAGGAGCCAAGTCTGGAGAAAACAGTGGCTGTTAGAGAGTTTCCCGTTTCAATTCATTAAGCTTCTGCAAGGTGAGCTTTACAGTATAAGATCTTCCGTTGGCATGATGGAAAATGACACCTTTTCGATTTGTCAAAATCGATGATTTTCTTGAACCCAAATGGCGAAAGGTAGTTGGGATATCGATTTTCAAACAGGTAGCAATGTCTTCCGTCGAAATCTTTGGTATATGAACCGCGATGTCAAGCAGAAAGTCGTCATTGACGTACGAAGATCGACCGGAGAATAGTTGATCGTTTGGGTTAAAACCACCTTGACGAAAACCACCCTGACGAAATCTGCCAGACAACTTTTTGACCGTCCAAATAAACTTTCTGGATGTTTGTTTTTTTTCCGATGTTTACTCCTTTCCGAAATTCATAGAGAATAATATAGCAAAATGCATATTTTCAGCCTCCATTTTAAATTCTGACTTGCAACTGAACGCGGGAACGTTACAATCTAGATCACACCAGAAATTAGCGCCAAAGCAAATACCAGTGTCAAGTCGCGTTTCTTCTATATTGGCAAAGAAAATTGAACTCCAAATTTTATAATAATCACATATAGTCGGTTATTCCTGTTTCTTTTTCTGTTTTTCTATTCTAGAATCTACAAATCAAAAAGTAAATAAATAAAAATAGAAAATACTATATAATAAAAGCTAGTCTAATGTTATTAACAACAAAGTGTCCTGGAAGAAATTCGTACAACAAAAAGTTTTTCGTTGACTTATATATGTATTTAAAGACTTGAAAGTATGTATGTAATGAATTTAAAACACTTAATGTATTATCTTATCTAACGAAATAATTATTATGTTTCTTAATACTCTACTTAGCTTTTGAAAGGCATCTTTGGCTATCCCAGTGTGCCTTCGGATTTCAGTCCCAACCTTTTCGTAAGTTCGAGGATTAATTTTCAAACTTATGGAAGCATATCAATAACAATTTGACTATTTTGTGTATTTTATGTTTTTATTTAGTTAGTTTGTTTATTTTATACTAATTTTATTTTTAATATACTTTTCATCATCAACCTCAGTCGCATGAATTGTTGGTGTAATTACAGACCTGAACACCTGATCGGTCCCATAAATATATCTGCCTCGATGACAGAGGAGGTCTTCATGCGTATCTTGTTGATGATAACTAGACCTGTCGGGGCTCATCTCTCTCGGGGCCAGACGACCACAGCAACTTGAAGGCTCAAATTGCTCTCGGACATGTAAACGTGGTTTGCAACGGTGGAACCTTCAGAGCCCGGGCGTCATGTAAGCCCTCCGCCCAGTGATTCCGTGTCAACTCCGCAATGACCGCATTTGTGCTAGATGGCGGTCAAACCTATAAAAATGATTCATTCGCCCTTCGATAGTTCATTTTTTTAATCCTGCTGGGTGTCAAGTGACCCTTCTCATCTGTATGGTAGGGGAACCGCTTTTGTCGACGATACCTGAGCATGCGGCA
Source organism: Acanthosepion esculentum (assembly GCA_964036315.1). NCBI lineage: Eukaryota > Metazoa > Mollusca > Cephalopoda > Sepiida > Sepiidae > Acanthosepion > Acanthosepion esculentum. The sequence continues at coordinate 97,781,886 of OZ038493.1, read as the reverse complement.
CGTAGTATTGACTTACATGATACGAGCAGCACACTTAGAATGGACTGACAGTGTAAGGTCTCATCGCCAAGAAAAGAGAAATGTCTCATAAAAAATGACTAACCACAAAAAGCTGAAAAATATAATTTCACTTAAACAAGAAAGCTTTAGCAATTTTTGATTTTCGACTTTGGTAAATTAGATTCTTGTCAGGTTTTACCGGCATTGATGGGTATTATGTTTTTAGCTAAACAGAAAATCAGTATTCATGGTATAATTCTTTACTGATAATAAACACGAAACAATCAATGGACATACTAGGGCAATATACTCTTCATCAAACTTGTAATGCGAATTAGATTATGGTCTTTAGAAAGGCAAATTCTATAACTATTGTTGAGAGATCTCCTATCTTCACACAAATGGACTCACCCTAGGTATACATATAATACTACCAGTGAATACCCGGACAGTCAAGTCGGACAGTCAGTAATAGAGTAGTAGTAGGACGTTAAGTCAAGACAGTAGTTGTAGTGGAACGTTGAGTCGGTCGGTAGAATAACGTAGCGGCAAGAGTCACATTAACAAGCACGTAGACTCAGTAAGAAGTCATACAGCGATACATCAATATCAAATACTATATATATATATATATATATATATATATATATATATATATATATATATATATATATATATATATATATTGCTACTAACCCGCATTCCTGGAACTACTAACCTGTATTACCAGTTTGTATTATTATGTTAATATATTTATTTCCTTTATTCATTCTTGGCGTTTATTATTATTTGATATCGGATTTCATCCGGGAATCCACAACAAATATCGATAATGATTACCATTGAAATAGTAATGCGCCGAATTCCAGAGGTCAGTGAGTCGATGATGAAGAGTCTTCATAATCGGTAGATCAAGGATTTTGAATAAAGCAATCAACAATGTGCCCAAAGATCTATGTCTTTAGATGAATTGGAATCAGAATTAGAATTGTGATCGCACAACCCTGAATCATTCCTTAAAATTCACAACGTTATATCATCGATAAACGATAGATTTTAATTGACGACTTATCAACACTTCTGACGTTATTTAAAGACAGAAAATACACTTGGAGGAGAAGTAATTTCCACTCAAGCAGCTCCTTCTTGCGGTCCAATGCTCTGTAGAACCGACTCCTAACAGGATGATTTCCCGCACACTACACTATTAACGTTGCGGAGTGATTAGAACGTTCACATTCTGATCATGAGACCTTGGTTCGAATCTCACCATGTTCGATTTGTCAGGAAGGAGACTTCCTGATGTTACTAGACAGGAGGAGTCACTCCTATAGTGCGACACCTTTGGAAAGTACCTGGAATCCATACCACGGGTTGATCCAAGCCTTGTGAGTGAAACTGGGTGGACGGAACCCATGGTTGCCGTCGATAGATGGGGTAGCACGAAGATGGGGTAGCAAGTCATTGCATTTAGTCCAAATACAGTTTCCACTGAGGAAATAACTCTACAACACATACATACACTATTAACCATTTCAAGTCTAGAGTTAACCGTAATCTCCCCCACCCACATTGCATATATTTGTGCCTTTTACTCAGTAACCCATTACCTCGAGTGGATCCCGGGGCTTGTACAGGGTGAACATTGCTGAAAGAATAATACTTGTGTAGGAGATAATAAGGATTTATTTATACAAGTCATACTCATTAACCCATAGCTGGGGGGGGGGAAGAAGCGGATTCACAACTTTCCCAGAGTTATTTGCGCCTGTGAATATAACGAACCAAACTGGTATTGAATGTCGGCTCTCCGATTTATAATTCCAAGCCATTATCCGTTACACCAGCAGCACACCCAAGCGTGCTGCATCTGGTATTCCCAAGAGGTCACCCATCTCGCTACTGACCAGGCTCGTCGTTGCTTAACTTCCGTTATCGTACGGGAACCGGTGTTTCAACCTGATATGGCTGTAAGAAATAGATTATAGACATGAGTAGCGCTTGTCCAGTGAATCTTTATAGATTCAGTTATTATACCCGGTGTAACAGCAAAATTGTCCAAATTGTGTAACAGAATAATTGTCCATCCAACAAAATGTTTAATATCTAAAGCTATTAAACTAATTGAGTTTCTTTTTCCCAGGTTTTCAGATAAGATATTTAGCCATCTTGATATCATTTGTCGTAAGAATCACTGAAAATTCCTTTGAGTTATTCAGCTGACAAAGAGAACAGGTTAAAATCGTTTTGTGTCAGCCCCACTATGTCTTCCCATCCGATCAATGGTGAGACGAAAAATATCATTCAGGCCTTCAGTAATGGTACCAACATTCATGTAGGGATCAGTTATAACAAATTTGCTACAGAAGAAAAGTTAATTGAACATAGAATAGGCTGGGCTAGAGGTAGTTAGGCTCAATACCGCGAATCGCTACGAAACCAAAATATCAGCCTAAGAAAAAAATTTTCTTAAATAGATAGTTCGAGGCTTTCATATAGATGTCATGTGTTGTGCCAAAGCCGTTCAGAATAACTATCAGCTGTGTACAACGGCTTCCAAAGATCAATGGTGAAGAATTTATGAGAGACAGCGCAAATCTAGTGTGATCACCAGTTTAAACGTGGACTGTACGCTAGACAGTACACTAAAACCTGGCCTTTTTAAAACTGATTATATAGGTTTCAGATGCTACATCGATCTGCTGTTTACTGTGATCGCATTCTGAGGCTAATAACTTCAATAATTCATCTTCCTTAAAAATCGGCGATGATGAGATTTGAACATGGGTCACATAGTCAAAAATTGGAGGTTCAAACCACTTGGCTCATACATATATGCGGTTCGTGCAAAAGTAATGTCCGACTTTTGGAAAGAATATTTTAGATAGTATTTATGAAAATTGTGCTTCTCGTTAAAGTTAATGATTGTCACAATAAGGAATTTATACCTTTCCTCTTTCAAATTATAAAAATATATTTCATGAACTTCAGCAATATTCTCATCCAAGTTCGTCCTATCTCAAGATCATATTTGACATATCTTCATAAAGGTGTCAATGTAAGTGCAGCAGACGATGACATGAATGAAAGAAGCAGATGGTGTTTTTTTCCCGATTCCGAAGTGGGGATTTCAGTTTGAAACACGAGCAAAAAGAGTGTCATCCAACAAAAAAATTGATCTCGAAGAGTTGGAAGCTGTTTTCACAGACAATGCCATAATTACCTCTAGGGAACTTGCAGAAGAATTGAGCGTAGACGATACAACCGTGCTACACGAATTAAAAATTTTAGGTACGATTATGCCAGGTGATGAAAAGTGGATACTGTACCATAACGTTCCGTGGATTACTCGAGGAGGAACAACAACCAAGAGGAGGACTTCATCCAAAGAAGATCATGATTAATATATGGTGGGTTATTGAAGGAATTATCCATTACAAACTGTTGAACAACAATCAAACAATTACATCTGTACTGTGATCGACTTTGTCGTTTGAAAAAAGATTTGAACCAAAAGCGACCTTCCTTAGTAAACGAAAGGGTGTCATCATCCATCACGATAATGCTCATCCTCATACAGCTCGGTTGACTAAAAATCTTTTGTAAGAGCTTTGGTTGGGAGATATTACGTCATCCACCATATTCTCCTGACCTTGTTTCTTCTGATTATCACTTGTTTCAGGGACTACAGTATCATTTGAGTGGTCTTAGGTTGATATCAAGAGACGAGGCTGGAAAATGAGTTGGATTCATATTTTGCTTTAAAAATGAATGAATTTTACAAGCGTAGCATTTATAAGCTTGTTGGCAAAAGGAATGATGTTCGAGAAAGAAAGCGAGATTATGTTAGCGAATAAATATTTTCATAACCGTGGGCGTTTTTATTTTTAATACAGACCTTAAAATCGGACAATACTTTTGCACCAACCATGCATGTATTAATACAACCCCCAAACATACACACGTACACACACACACACACACGCGAGCACACACACACACACACACACACACACATATATATATATATATATATATATATATATATATATATATATATATGTATATATATATATATATATGTGTGTGTGTGTGTGTGTGTTAAAACATATTAAAATAGATAGATCCAAATAGATTTAGATAAATATATGTATGTATAGAGAGATAAAGACAGATCCCAACATTGATAGATAGATCAAGACAGCCAGCCAGCCACACACACACACACACACACACACACACACACACACACACACACATATGTATATATATATATATTTATATTTATATATATATATATAGAGAGAGAGAGAGGGGGGACACAGTGAAAGAGATATGGTTGTATAACCACGTGCTCTTAACGGCATAATTCGTGATGCAGTCTCGGATAAATTTCTATATATTTTTATCGCATACAAATAGAAGTAGATGTCGATAGGCCCCAAAAGACAGACAGATAGATAGATAGATAGATAGATAGATAGATAGATAGATACATACACACATTCATACATACATCAAAACAATATAGTGATATAGATTAAAGCATGTATAATTATGTTTTAATTCTATTAAATAGATGCATTTCTGTAGCGTTCTTATCGTTTCCAGATAGATATGTAGATAGAACACAACATAGATAGATAGATAGATAGATAGATAGATAGATAGATAGATAGATAGATAGATAGATAGATATACATTTCTTTAGACTTTTATCCCAATACACGCTGCAATAATTCAGATGTCTTTGACTCAATTTGCCTCGAATGCAAAGGCGTCTTTTCATGGTGTATTGGACTAGAGGATCAAACATAATAAATCATCCAGATATTTGCATCAAAAACATTTAAAAAGAACCTCTTTTAACACTTAATCTTTCAGAAGAACTGACTCTTTCTCCATAACCAAAAAAAGGTCAACTGTTGAATCCTTTAGAATATTGTACAATGTGAAATCCAAGGGAAAATGGCACCAGAACGTCTTCTTAATAAAATTGATTTTGCAAGTCATAAATAAGAGTTATGACCTCTTTGACTTTTTCTTACTTCCAATTCCCAAAGTGTCATAATTTAGCAAGCTGAAGGATTCTGCGAAGTTCGGGGAGTTATATCAATGTGTTCTCCAAATGGGGAAAATTCTTCTTAGCCTTCGAATATATTTAAAACCTGTGAAAATGTATCTTTCTCTTAAGAATATTCGTTATTATAGTTCCTTGGAAATATAGGGTATTAGTGGAAACTCGGCGAGGAATAAGAGTGGGAGTTTCCGAAGGGCTATTATTACTAAGTACCACACTCTCTGACATTCTCTCTCTCCAAAAATATGAATGCATATATAATGGGCGCGATGGATACATTATTGTTTAAATGTCTCAAAAATGAAAATAAAACTGGCATCTCATTTTAACAGATATATTTACCCCGTATATATATTAGGTACCAAAAAACATTTTTTTTAAAAGAATATAACACGATGAAAAAGGTTCGAAATCTGATAAAAACAATGTTTTATTGTCAAAATGTGTTTAGTAAGAAGGAAGACCAATATATTTTTTATTACTTCTGTTAATTTTTATAATACTTAAAATCTTGTTTTCCTTGCGTCAGCGGTCGGGCCAAATTGGAAAAGTTAGTGTCTATTTTGCAAAAATCATATAATTGCCAGATTTTAATTAAATTTTCATGACTTATTCAGAATAGAATGAAATTATTTTTGAAAAATTGTTTTTTCTTAGAAAATCATGGTATATATATATATATATATATATATATATATATATATATATATATATATATATATATATATATATACCATTTCTCGAAAGTTCATAAAATTAAGTAAGTGGGGTTAACAGATGTAATATTATATATATATATATATATATATATATATATATATATATATATATATATATAATTTGTTTTTCTTAGAAAATCATGGTATATATATATATATATATATATATATATATATATATATATATATATATATATATATATATATATATATACCATGATTTTATAAGAAAAACAAACTATATATATATATATATATATATATATATGTATTTAGTTTACGAAAAACTAGGTAATCCGTATGGGAAGACCCAATGAGGATAGAATCCAGAGAGCTCAATGTAAATCAGAGCTAATAATTTAAATAAAAACTGATTGCTTTAAGGTTCCATATAATGAATTATTTCACCACAGATATATATATATATATATATGGATAGATTGATAGATAGGTGTGTGTATGTGTGTATGAGAGGATGTGTGTGGGTCTGTGTGTTTACGTGTAAATATGTGCCTATGTGTGTATATATATGTGTGTATATGTGTTGGGTGTATGTAAAAATGTTTAAAAGAAAAAAGACTTACAAGTATTTATTGATTTTTTACCCCACTTAGAATATTGTTTTCTTAAATGAATTACGTTTTAATAATCATTATTAATGATAAAATATTTAGATTTTTGATGATTAAATACTAAAGTCATCACCTAATTTCTTTCGTAGAGAAGTTTCTTTAGGAAATTCTAGTTGCACCCCTATATATATACATATATGTAAATATACGGAAACATCTAAGAAGATATATGAAATTACCCATGTATATCAGTACACGTCTACCTGTATAAGTGACTGCAGATGTGAAAGATCGTATGTGTATGAAATTCACTTAGATGTGTTTACAATATATGATGGAGCATGATCTCTAATATTGCGTTAAAATGGCACTCCATATTAAATTAATACTAAATTTTAAGTAATAGAATTTACCAATGTAAAAATAGTCACTAATCAATCTCATAAATAAAATTCAAACTGATAAAGATATCACCTTAATAATCACTTACTACTAGATGTAAACTTATATTTGAGAAAAAATTTCTAGTGTTTTAATGTAAACTCTATATTTTTTTAATCGACTATTTCACATAAAATCCCCAAAATGTCAGTAATAAGGTTTTTTTTAAAAAAGCTTTAACATATAATTAAATGGCTTAGACTGTTTAAACTGAAAAATTTACGAAATCTCAAAATAAAGAAAAAAAAACAACGCCTATTCCAATAGAAGTTAATGACACTTTTTTACAACTTCTTTCTCTTTTTTTGCTCTCTTTTTCTTTTTTCTTTTTTCTTTATATACTTCTTTGTCCATCCCACTTCCTATATGAAGATATAACTTCCGTTAACAGATTTAAAGTGTCAATATCTAGATTTCAGCGAAAATTTAAATTTGAAACAATAGAAATATTACATCTAACTCAATGCTGTCTCTCTACCCCCCTACACTGCACCCACTTCGTGAGTTTCCTTATTATTGCCCGTCATACATGTGTAAATTTACTTTCATTTTTTCATTTCAACATTTGGAAATAAATCTGATGATCCACTGTCCTTTAAAAGGGATGTGGTGAAATAATTTATTATATGGAACCTTAAAGCAATCTGTTTTTATTTAATATATATATATATATATATATATATATATATATATATATATATATATATATATATATATATATATATATATTACATCTGTTAACCCCACTTACTTAATTTTATGATCTTTCGAGAAATTAAAATTCGAGCATATTCGTATTTATATTAGTTAAAAGCAGGACTCCTTGGAGAATTTAAATCATCAATGTGTTTTTTGTCAAACTGAAGCATCACTTACCGAAAATCTGTTCTTAAACGTTAAATAAAAAAATGCAATAAACCTATGACATTATTTAATTGCTTTTATAAAAAAGATATATTAAAGACGCCATTGTCTTAAGAAAAACAAAATTTTAACAAGAATTGTTTGCATTTATTTTTAAAGTTTAATTACAAAAATATATTAAGTTTTAAATTTTTAAAAAATTCTCTATTAATTTCAGCGGTTTTCATTATGTTATTATTTTCCTAACACCTTTAAAGATGACAGACTACTTAAAAATTAAATGAAAAGGCGCTCACCTCATTTATTTTCAATTATGCTTTGCAGACAACATCTTCGTGGAAGAACATTAGATCTGTCATCACCTTGTAAATCACGTCAAGACAGCTACTATCGGTTAAAACAGAGCTTCTGTCCGTTTAAAACGCATTTCTGCGATATTTTAAACTTAACGTAAATAACACGATTAATTACACGTTAAATCAGAGAATATTCCTCAAATAATGTATCAGAAAACTACAATTTATTTTTGGAAGAATTTTCGATAAAGGGAATTACATTGCGATTAAAGACGAGTAAAAAATGAACGCAATTTATTATTTTAGCATAAAAAAAGAAAAAGAAATCCAGTCTATTCAAATTAGTTATTAAAATATAGCAAAGTATTTTGTTTACTGACAATATCAAATTTAATCTATTAGTTTGAAATTGAAGCTACAATAATTCCTTCAAAAAAGATTTTTCATTTATTAAAATTCATTTAAAACCTCAGGTAGCGTTTTGTGTGCAGTTCCCTCACACACAAACACACACACATATGTATATATGTATATGTGTGTATGTGCGTGTGTGAGCGTGTGTGTGTGTATTAATGGTATTACTCGCTTGAAAAACTTCGGATGACTCAACTTGTTGTAGAAACCTGAGGGCAAATTCGTACCCGACGAAAAATAGGAAGTAAAAAAAAGAAAGAACGAAACACACACACACACACACACACACACACACACACACACACACACACACACACACACACATACATATATATATATATATATATATATATATATATATATATATATATATATATATATATATATATATATATGTATGGTAGTACTCGATTAAAAAACTTCGCATGACTCAACTTATAGACACCTGAGGGTAAATTGGTACCCGACGATAAAATAGGAAGTAACAAAAGAAAGAATTAAAGACTTATATATATATATATATATATATATATATATATATATATATATATATATATATATATATATATATATATATAAATATAAAAGTGGACATGGAAGTCAGCACTTAGAGGCGACAGTCTGTTTCATGCTAGTGCAATCGTCAGGCAACTAGTGCTCTAGTTGCCTGACGATTGCACTAGCATGAAACAGACTGTCGCCTCTAAGTGCTTACTACCATGTCCACTTTTATATTTACACACGCTCTATCTCTGATATTGAGCACTTTATCCAATAAATATAGCACACTTTAAGACTATAGTTCTTCATATATATATATATATATATATATATATATATATATATATATATATATATATATATATATATATATATATATAAATGGGAGTACTCGCTTGGAAAAACCTCGGATATATATTGATTAATATGCATGATGGCTGACACCACGTGTTCTTCCAATCTAAAAAACATATTCCATGACCTAAATTAACTTGTAAAAGGTGGACAATCCATAAAAGGTCAAATCAGTCGTAACTTAGTTCCGTCATGTTACGATCAATGTATAGTATCTACCTGCTGGCGAAGAAATTACATTTGATCTTTCAGTTGTGTTTCTATCTTTGGGCAGAAAACAGCAACTAGGTGAAGGTCCGCTTCTCTCGTTGATTCCAACCCTGCAGTATCACATCCCTCATTGCATCAAAGTGCGAGTGTCGGTGGTATAGCGAGACAAGAGTGACATTGGTTGCGACGACCGGTCTAAGTTTTTTGACTTGGCTCATATCTTCAAGATTGGGCTCCCCTTTAAAACCGGCCTTGTGTACTATCCCTTCACGGTTGGGAGGGACATTAAATAACAAGTGAGGTATCTGTTATGAGTCTTTACCTATAACTACAGAATGAACTCTTCCTAACACTATGCATACTACGCCTCTCAAGAGAGAGGGAGAATCGAGTCGAACCGATAGTAGTTCACTCCAAACCAGACTGATAGTCATACTAAAACCTTCCACACCTTGTATTATTATTCCGTTTAATATATCTACGTTATTTCTAGTCTTGTGTTCGTGTTGTTCTTCCTTGGTCCTCACCTGGACCGTAACAGTATCTATTCTCTCATCCCTAACATGATTTTTTTCACCTTTCAGCACTTTTGTAATGAAGAAATCCTAAACCCTGGGATTCGAAGCATGCATAAGTACCTCTTCCATTCCGTTACGTTTCGACGGAGACGTGTCTAGGAAAGACGCAGAGAAAACCCAGGTAACAATTGGTCGAGTTGCGAAAAAGATTCGCTTCAAGGCAAAAGAGAACAGATGAGTGGTTAAAACAGTAATCTCTTTGTCTATCCGCAGGGCCCATTTTTAAGCCCAAAGCACAGTCACTTTTTTAACTAAGGGGAAGAAAAAAAAAAGATTCAGTCATATTTTCCGAGTAACCAACAGTATTAGTTCCGCTCATATGGGGAGAGCTTATCGCTGTTAACATTTATTTTCCACAAGAAAGAGTAATGTACATACGAAGGCCTGCATTAATGTTGACACTTGGTCAGTAAAGTTCCTACCGTTTTCTCATATATAAACGAATCAGTGAACCACGTTAAACCAATCATGTGTGCCATCCTGGCTCCGTTAGTAAGAGGATAATTACCGGAAGAAACGACACCACAAGGAATTGAATGGGGAATTAATTGGCAGGTGTTGTTACCCTTAGCATGTTCAGCGGGATGAAAACGATCTAATCCTGAGAAATTAATTAGATTTAGGTTCAGTATTCAAGGTTGTGATCAACAACGAAATTTTCACGAAGCAAAAAGTACAATTATACTTTTTCGAGCACGTGATGCGGAAAGAGGGCTTATAAAAATTTAAAACCAATAGGACATACTGAAGGCAAGAGAGACAGGGGTAAGTCGTGAATACCATACCTTACGAGCCTGTATAAATGGTTGAGATTACGGGACATAGCAAAAAGACAAATATTTCTAAGAGCTACAAAGAACATTACGCTGAGGATCGCACACGGCACATAGTGAAAAATTCAGCTTTTGTTATAAACTACAATAAAATCGTCGAGAACGCTACAAATGGATAAAATGTTGTCCCTTATCAAACCAAGATGGGCATACTTGTACGAGTATATGTTCTTTTTGTACGCACTGATACGTGGCTCTCCACAACATTGTGTTTTTCGGACCATTGAATGAGTTTCGTCTTTTAACTATCCCTTCTAGTCTATATTTTGACAACTGTCTACACAACCTGGTTAGGTAGATTAGTCCATCTTGCCTTCAAACTCTCCAACCCCTCTTTCGTCATTATGAGCTCTAGAAAAATTTAAACTGTCGCCATGTTGTAGTAAGTTTTTGTTTTTAATTTCCTTTGTGAAATAATGATGCTTCATCAAATGAAAAGGTATAAAAGAATTTACAATTTGGCACTTCGTAATAATATATTATGTTGGCCAGAAAGTTAAGAAGGGGAAATAAAACAAAGTTGTATGGAGCAAAACAGATTCTTCAAAAATTAAATCCATCATTCTCGACGATCATCTGTCAGTGATCAGCCAGCATCGGAATCAGTCCCAGATACCAGTCCGCTGGCCCTGAATCAAAAACTGTAGACAAGCTTCATTCACTTCTTCAAAAGTCTTGAATCGTTGGTCACGGAGGAAGTACGCCACTGAGTGGAATAGGGCATTCGTCACTCGGAGCGGCATCGGGACTGAACGGTGGATGTGGAAGAATCTTAAAACCGTCTATCTGTTTGAACTTCTTAGTCAACCTGGCCTCCCATTATCTTACTGAAACAAAGCCCGACTACGAATGACTAAAGAGGATATCCCTTCTTTAGGTTGGAACACATACGGTCTAGATACTGGCAGTAGAGTTTAGTGTTTATGGAGCCACCGTATGGAACAAGCTCGAAATGCAATACTCCTGGGAAATTCCACTATGTACAGATCAAGATTTGTTTTCTTTCCGCTTCCTAAGTGACTGAGGACTTTCTGGCAAATTCAGTATAGAGTTGTGTGTGTGTGTGCGCGCGCGCGAGCGAGCGCATGTGTGAAATAACTTCCCAAATCTTTAACAATGCTTCTTATACCAACAGTACAGTAATGTTCCGTTCTGGGGAATACATTGTCCGTTACTTTTTCCGCATCCGTTCGTTTATACATGAGCAAAGGGTAAGAACTTTACAGACCACGTGTCATGCCAAAGATCTTTCTATGTCACGGCATCATTAAATTGGCGAACTTAAGTCTAAATAAACAAATGAAAAAAATATGATCCGTTACACCACCTGAATATCCAAACTCTCACCAGTTCACTGCTATGTAAGATGGCTGGTATTACATAAAAATTCTGTTTTATTTTTTTTCGAATTATTTTTTCTTGTTTCGTCATACTTTGCTTAAATTTTGGAAGGCATCTTTCGTTAGTATATTCAGGTAATTGCCATTTGCACAGTTTCCTCGTTTTAAAAATCTCATGACGAATTAAGAAAATGTTAAGGTTTTATTTATATTATTGACCAATTGTATTGCGTATGATGTCAAATATATATTTAAAAAGCGACTTCAATGAGCAGAGGCGTAAACTACGAGGAGGTCAGAATTATCGATTAAGTTTCTGAATAGATTACGTTGATAAGTAATCCAGGTCAGGTATTACTGCCTGCTGGCTTTATCCAATAACACAACGCAGCTATTCACATGCAAGATCGTCAGTGACAAGGCCGCTCTCTGCCGAGAGAAACGCCGTGGTTAGTGTTAGGGACGATTTATGAAGTCACGGAATATTTTGGCATTCAGATATAGACATAAATATTTTAGTTCACATATGCCTTAGACTAAATTACATAAGAGCTCATTATGTTTATAAACCAACCGAAACATAGAACGGGAAAACCGTTATCGCGTAAGCAATGGGACATATATAATGATTTTATACGGTGTATATATATATATATATATATATATATATATATATATATATATATATATATATATATATATATATATTCTGATTATGCGTTATTTTAATAGATACAATTTATTTAAGTAAATGCTCTGTATTTTATTAAGTTTTAATTATACGAGGGTTATTCAATAAATAAGGTGAATATTTCGGTATAAGGACTTCTAATACAGATAGAAGCTTACTCTTTTTATTTCTTTTTTGTTTTACTTCTTTTTCACGTGGATTTAATTACTTTTGCAGATTAAAAAAAAACTTCGAGAGTTTTGGCGATTAACAAAGATGGCCGACCAAGAATCATGCTCCAGGATTGAATAGCGGTCAGTTATCAAGGTTTTGGTTGCTGAGGGGTGCAAATCAGTTGAAATTCATAGGAGAATGTCAACTGTGTATGGTGCCACATATTTCAGCCAAAACAAATCTCTACAAGTGGGCTAAATTGTTTAAAGAAGGACGGAGCAGTGTTGAGGATGAAGACAGGCCTGGAAGGCCTACAGAAGTGAGGTCTCCTGTGGTGATCGAATCAGTCAATGACCTCATTCAGTCTGACAGAAGGGTGACAGTGGATGACATTGAAAGGACTTTGAGCTTATCTGTTGGGACAAACGCAGAGGTCATCAGTCAGGAGTCATTTTGCATCATGACAACGCATGGTCTCACACAGCAGCCCAATCGGTGAAGACCATCAACGAGCTGGGCTGCGACCTGCTCTCTCATCCCCCTTACAGCCCAGACCTTGCCCCTTCAGACTTTTACCTGTTTGGTCCCTTGAAAGCGTTCGGGAGAGGCACGAAGTTTAAAAGTGACGATGAAGTCAAAAGTGTTGTGAGCGACTGGCTGAGACATCAGTCGAAAGGTTTTTACGCTGAGGGAATACGGAAGCTTGTGCACAGATGGGAAAAATGTGTGACAGTGCTGGGAGACTACGTTGAACAAAAAAGTAAGCTTCTATCTGTATTAGAAGTACTTATACCGAAAAGTTCACATTATTTATTGAATGACCCTCGTATTTACCGGCTTGAATGTTCGAGAAATTTCGTAGAAAATATGCGTTCTCCGACAGGAATCGATCCTGTATCCTATATGGAAGCTTCACTTCATCTGATCCGCTGTATCCCTCAGCTTTAGAGAACTGTCTGATTAACAAAGTCAAAATTACTGTTTTTAAATAACAAATCTTCGACAATCTCTCCCGAACGATCATATCTGCTCACGAAACGTACCTTAACGTAATCACTGACAGCATGTTATGAAATGGATTAAGTACAACAAATATTTAATATATTTCCTGTTTATCCGTTATTTATTCACTGCCTCCAGTAATGTCCACACAAACATGTATATGGACAAACGCTGAATATCATCTACCATGTATTGAACTGTGAAAGTATAATAACATTTATCGTATTTTTATTATGTCACACCCGAGATAATTAAAATTCAGTATTAAATGACCCATGAGGTGTTGATATGCCGTTAAATAATAAAATCTATCAATACTACTCCTTAGGAAATTCAGACATAAATTATGGCTGTATCCTACTTTCTATATTTCAGTATTAATGAAATTGCATATGTTAATACGATTGTAGTTTTTTTAATATATTCCTTTTAAAACCCTAACTGATCGATACTCTATATTTCTAGGATCATATTAATAGTTTTGTTGATTTGCATTGAAATGTATTGTCTATAATTGAATGATAGATATGGGGAAGATTTAATGACAGTGTTTATTTAATCATAGGCGATTTATCCACCGAAGGAAGCAAAGTATGGCAAAGAGAAAATAAAAGTTTCCTATCATAGTTTTCAAACTACTCTCATTCGTTCTCAATAGTTTGCATTCTATATTTTAATTACTCCACGGATGGATGTGGATTGATATATAATTGGCGTTCTAAACCACGTACGAATTGAATCTTATTGAAACCCTCTTGTCAAAACTCCACAACCTCTACGGCAGGAACAAACACAGCCATTGACCTTTGACTCTGCACTACAGCAGGTGCTGTCACGGCTCACCCGAAGGATTTTAATAAATTTTACAACTCTCCATATATCCGCGCTAATTAGTATGTTGGTCCTGTCCTCATTTGAAAGAGCAGCTGGATACATTAATGTGTATACAAAACAATCGCAGGCGCGCGTGCACAGACACAGACAGACACACACACACACGCACACACACACACACACACACACACACACACATATATATATATAGAGAGATTGTAGGAAGTGTGGGGAAGACAACACGTGTGTAATTTCCCTCCGTAATAGGTCTTGTGACTTACTCCCTTCTATAACATGAACATTATCACACTTGTATTGTAAAACACACACATAAATAGAAAAATAAAATTGTATGAAATTACCATACAATTTAACATGTTTATTGTTGTTATCGTGGTTGGTACTGTTTATCATCGTGAACACAAACTCTCATTTATGGTTCCTATGGTGTGAATGAATATAAAATAGAATATATATATTTATATATATATATATATATATATATATAAATATAAAAGTGGACATGGAAGTCAGCACTTAGAGGCGACAGTCTGTTTCATGCTAGTGCAATGATTAACAAAGTCAAAATTTAGACTAGTCGCCTGACGATTGCACTAGCATGAAACAGACTGTCGCCTCTAAGTGCTGACTTCCATGTCCACTTTTATATTTACACACGCTCTATCTCTGATATTGAGCACTTTACCCCATAAATATAGCACACTTTAAGACTATATTTCTGCATATATATATATATATATATATATATATATATATATATATATATATATATATATGAGTGGGACAATATGTTTATACCTTTTATATATCAAAGCTATATTATATAAATGAAGGAATGAGTGTGACAGTTCTGTGTAACACGTTTTCTCCTCTAGGGGACTTCTTCGGACTAAATGATCTTTGGAGAAATTATATATGTATGTCTACCTACGTATATCTATCTATCTATCTATCTATCTATCTATCTATCTATCTATCTATATATATATATATATATATATATATATATATATATATATATATATCAACTGACAAAATGAAAACATGATGTAGTGATCTAGTAGATACATAAGAATACAAGCACATATGCAGCTGTACACCCAAATATATATGTGTTTGTTTGTTTTCGGAAGGATTACTATTTTTACGCAACTATGATAATTCGTTGCGAATATAAAGATATCTGTTCGGAATCATTGAATTTTGTGGTCACACAGCATTGGTATTATATATATATATATATATATATATATATATATATATATATATATATATATATATATATATATATATATATATGTGTGTGTGTGTGTGTGTGTGTGTGTGTGTGTATCAATTAATGATTATTAGGGGTAATTCCAAAGAGGATACAAATCCATAGAGACCTCAATGTAAGAACAGAACAATATATTTATTACCTATTAATGAAAAACTAGTCTGAATAGATGGAGATGAGATCCATGAAATAAATTTATTCCCACCTGGCCTGATGAATTTTTAAGAATTCTGTACTCATTATATATATGTAGTGGACTCTCCTATCGTGAACGATAATGATGATCAGTATCGAATGGTGCCTTTCTATTTAAACTTATGCATGCTAGCAGGGGTATTGTGGAGAAAATCAGGTAAGGGAAAGACATATTTCATTTGTGCTGTCTTAAGTGGGATACCAGCTCAGCCTTGCTGCTTGCGATAAAGCAATACTGAGAGATGAAATTTGTTAAAGCAGAATGTTGATGGAGTCTCTTTAACCTAATGAAACATGTTTTACACTATTCCTTTCGGTTTGATGCTTGCGCATCCTAGGTTTTGCAGATCCAAGGTGAGAGGTTTTCATTATATATATATATATATATATATATATATATATATATATATATATATATAATTCAGAAGAATACTTTGACACTTTCCCACACCCTGAACGTTGTAACGGCCTATGATTTTGTCAGTAGATGGACAAATTATATGTCGTTTTTATGCTGCAGCTGATTGCTCTTTTTCTTATCTTTCATTGAACACTGCGTATTTGACATTTGAGTGTTTGATACCAATTTTATCCTCGTAAAATACATGCACAAATTTCGGGCAGCAGTTAAAAAGTAACAAGCCGTTGTGAAACGGTAAATAGATTTGGATGATATTATCATCCATAATTAGACCATCTTTAGGCCAGCCACAAGGTATAAGTTTTTAAATCGTTTTAGCTCAAGCAAGACGATAATGAAACTAAAACCTAATGGGTTGCTGAGAGTGAAAGAGAATGAGAAGAATTTAGTTTCATTGAGAAAATGACAATAAAAGAACAGGTTTCAGAGAAAATCTTTTGAAGTTTGTTCTTAGAAAAACAGAAGATGTTAATTAGTGTAGAGTTTAAATCTTTCAATATTATAATTGACAGGGAACTAAATAAATGGGCGAGAAACTATTAGAATATAATTTACTGTTACATTCAACTAGTTTCGCAGTAAAAAGGTCAGACCTAGTTCTCAATCTAGTAGTACGTTTAAATTCATGTAGTCGAGCGTCCTTAGGAGGTAAGCACATCAGAACTATTGCCATTAAAATATCTATAATAAATATTCGTCACTCTAAAAAGAAAGTTACTCAAATCAAGACGCTAGTTCAAGAGCGATAACATTACCGATCCTTCTTCGAATTTTGGCAAGAATTTGGAGGAATATAATTGTAGTAACCGGATTAGATATGGCAGCCATATTTAATGCCCAGATGAATGGTAGATTGATAAATGTGTAAGACGGATTCTGACGCGAAAAATTATCTGATATGACGAATTGAATCAATTTGCTAGTAATAAGCCGAGTAATTGATTCCATATAATCATTTCACTCGATGTCAATTGAAAACGTGAGCCGAATGAAGCGCTGATATTTACATTGATGGAGGTTAGCAACAACCATGCTAATAGAAGGCACACAAGATTCTCTATGGTGATAAAATGAGAGCAGTTTTCATTTGAAAGGCATTAAAATATGAATGTCTTTCCTATATATATATATATATATATATATATATATATATATATATATAGATATATATATATATATATATATATATATATATATATATATATATATATATATATATATATATATATATATATATATATATATATAGTACAGGTAATAGATCCGTTTGTATATAATTCATGTGGATTGTAATAATAACAAATATTAAACTGATCCACAGAGAGCTCAATGTATTTTTAGAGCATATATATATACAGGAAAAGCCAAAATTACCTCAACATGAGTATAGTCTATTTCAAGCTGGTCTGAAGCCAGCCGTCTTCAGCTCGTATGTGTTGGTCTGGAAGAAGGAATTTGAATTTATTTTCATTTTCAGTTACTCTTAGAGAGACGCCTTGGGTTAGCGTTTATATATGGCTACAGACCATCGTTGTCTGTAACTAAATTTCTGTTCCAACTATGAGGTGCACCGTAAACAAGTCAACAAGTGTGTTTTCCTGGGATTTGCAATTATAATGTATTTGGAGCATCGATTTAAACTTAAGACCAATTAAATTTCAACTAATTCACCTAACTTAAGGTTAAAACCTCCAGAAGTAATATATATTGGTTGCTTTTGATAGGGCCTCAAGAATTTGAAGTATTTTATTATTTTTGATCTTGTCAACAAGTAAGTGGACAAGAATGTGTTTTTAAATGTTGCGCAATAGTGTAAGATGTCTTGATAATCTTGTGATCGTCAAACAAACATATGTACTTATATATATATATATATATATATATATATATATATATAGTATTAATGGAAGTAAAATGTTTGTCACTTAGCTGATTGGTGTTAACTTGAACATCCCGTCTCCAGGGATTCGTAGATGAACCTTTCGCGAATAATTATGTCCATTTTTTAGGGAGTATCAGCATTTAACTGCTTATACTTTTCGATTTTTCGGGTATACAGTTTTCTTTTTACTCTTTGCTTTTTTTTTTAGGGGGGTCACATAGTGTATGTGGCTGTTTGCGCTTTATATGCGTATCAAATGTACATTATGACAATTTTGGGGAAAATAAAGAGAGAAATTAAATTTATATTTCTTTACGTTTTTCCTACTTGGCGAATTGTTTCCGTATCTTGCTGCTGACTAAAATGACTATTCATACTTTGTGTCAATTCTTGCTAATGTTTCGTGCTTTTCACTAATTTTATTTATTATCAAGAAGGTAATTACATGAAATTCGAAATCCGCCTAGTATTATGCATCTTTGAATTTTGTGTCCTGTCTGTTTTCTCGCGTGAGCTGGGTGATATTTTGGGAGTTTTGTATCTGTGGTGTCGTTTTTCTGTGACGTACGTTGTATAGTGGGAAACATTTGATTTGTTATTTTCTGGATTTTGTTGACTCAATATGAATAATCTTGAATATTTTTTTATCTTTGTTTAAAATTTTGTTGTTAAATAATATTACGTTATTTACCCAGAGCTGTCTCATATTATTGCGACTTTATCTTTCTGTATCATGTCTTTCTGTGTCGAACAATGGTTGGAGATATGACATGTGAGTGTATGAGAAAATGTTGTGGTTATATATCCTACACGAGATTTTTTTTTGTTGGCTTCAAAGATACAAAATATATATTTGGGCCAAGGAATTTGTAACATTGGGAGGATTATATTTGAACTTAACGTTATCAATGGTTTCCAAGTGTTTTAATTTTTATACCAATAATTAATCCAAGATGTCGTAATATGTGGGCTTTATAAATACATATATATTATCACTTTAAACATTATTTTGGTGGATACCCATATTTGAGTGGACGCACCGTTTATTTTATTAAACAGTTTATATATTTGTTTATTTTCACCTACCGGCCTAAATATTCGAGAAAATTTATGTATATTAAGTTCATAGATTATGACAGCTCTGAATGTTTGAAATGTTAAAATCTGATTGATAACAAACATATACATTTACATTAGTTCTTTAGTAATTGCTTTGTTTACGTTCGAAAACGCAACTGTGCAAGAATCTGAAATTTATTTACATCTATAAGCTACTAATTAATATTAGGCATCGCCTGGCCGGCGACACCCTCCCTGGCCGAGTCGTTCTACAGTGCATCGGATCTAGCGTCGGTTTCTCCTTGAAATAAGGACTTATACTCTGTTTTATAGACCCTTGGTGGAGATGGTCTTGGGCGACGGTGATCGCTCGATAATAAAGTTTTATTCTTCTCTCGCGGCCGATTAACGCTACTTGTCTTGGTTCAAGTCGGAAAGAACTTCGACCATGAATTTTAAGCTAACTATTTTACTAACGTTCACATATACATCTTCTAACCGTCCAGTGGGGTTGCTCTTTCACTCCACTGCAGGGCCGTTCCAAACACGAAAGGAAACACGTCTACATTGCTCGACGATTCAGAAACAACTGATTGAAAAAAAAAAACCTTCTAAATCTCTATCATTCCCACGCTTGTTCAGCCAATCAAAATTCACTTCCTTATTTTGTTTTCTGTCTGATCCCTAAGGTCAACCTCAGGAAGTCCGAGCAGAGATAAACTTCCTCTAAAAAATAATAGTCTGCTAAACTATTATTTAACAATACTAATCCTGCCGAATATTCATGCAGACGAAAATAAATATATATTTTAATAAAATGACCGGGGTGTCTACTCAAATATGGGTATCTACTAAAATAACTTTTAAAGTGAAAAATCTGTCGTATAAACAAATACAAAAATGCATTAATTTTTTTTAGAAATACATGTGTATTTGTGTGTGTGTGTGTGTGTGTGTGTGTGTGTGTGTGTGTGTGTGCGCGCGCGCGCACGCGTGTGTGTTCGTATGTATTTTATAAGTACTTATTTATCTATCGATATACTAGCTGCACAAATTGACCAATCAGAATCCATTTAGCCCATGGACTTGTTCTTTTTAACGTGTCTCCATTTTTTTTCTTTTTTCCCCATTTCTCATGGATATGTTAGATTAGATTTTCCCTTGTGCGTTTCTCTCTTTTTCAATGACCGCCATTATTTTTATGGCTTTTGTTTCTGTATCATTTCTTGATTTACGTTTCTTCATAGACGTTTGTCCTTTTTTCCCATTTTACTTTGTCTTTCCTCAAATATTTTTCTTTCTCAATGCTTTATTTAATCATCGTTGTTCTGCTTTAACAAACTTTTATTTTCCTGTATATTTCAATCGTCCGCGTCATTGTCTACCTCTTCCAAACAATTTGCTATCTTTCACGTTTCTTGTTCTTCCAAACTTTTCTCTTCCCTTCTTTTTCCGACTAGCATATTTCTTGTTATGGATCTTTTCTTTCTTATTTTTCATTTTTTCTTCCTGTTTTTTTCTTTTCTTGTTTGTTTTCTTTCTTGAAATCAACTGTGCTTTCATTTTTCTTTCTTTACCAATATTCTTTCTTTCTTTCATTCTTTCTTTTTCACTTTCAAATATTCTTTACCATTGTTTTTTTTTTATTTTCCTCTTCATGCATATTTTTCTACCATCTTTCGCTCCCTTCTTTCTCTTTGGTTTCTTTTTCTATGTTCTTTCTTTCTATTGTTCTTCTCTTTTCTTTCTTTTTTTCTCTTACAATGTTCTTTTCCAATCTTGTTTTTTTTTTCTTTTTACTATATTTTTTCTTTCTTGTTTATTTTCGTTTGTATGTTCTTTCTTTTTCATTTCTTTCTTTCTTTTTTCTTTCTTTCTTATTTCTTTCGTTCTTTCTTTCTTTTTTCCATTGTTCTTTTGCTTTCTTCATTTTTCCTATTATTTTCTTTTCTTGTCTATACTCTTTCTTCCTTTTCCACTTTTTTCTTTATTTTCTAAAGATTTTCTGTTTTTATTTTATATTCCTGCTTTCTTTCTTTCTTTCCTTCTTTATTTCCTTCTTTCCTTCTTTCTTTCCCAATATTCTTTTTCATTCCTGCTTTTCCATTTTTTCTTATATTTTTCTAGTCTATTTTAATTCTTTCTCCTTTTTATTGTTCTTTTTCTCTTTCTTTTCCTAAGTTTTTCTTTATTTTGTTTTTTCTTGTGTTCTATCTTTCTTTTCCAAATACTTTTTCGGTCTTGCTTTTTTCATTTTTTTTTCTACGTTTCTTTTCATTTCTTAGCAATTTTCTTTATTCTTTCCTTTTTCACTGTTCTTACTTTTTCTCTGTTGTTCTTTCTTGTTTTTTTTTTTCATTCTTTCTTTCTTTTCCAATTTCTTTTCCGTTCTTACTTTTTTCACCTTTTTCCTATATTTTTCTTTTGGTGTTTATTTTCTTTCTTTCTTCTTTTTCCCCGTTCTTTCCTTTTTCTAGTCTTGTAATCATTCCTATGCTTTTCTTTCGTTCTTATTTTCTTTCATTGTTTCTTTTGTACTTTCGGGGCAGGCGGTTTTGTCACGAAAGATATAAGGAGAAACGACAGTAAAAATACGTATGATAGGTGATGTTTGACGTTAGACATGAAGAGGGTGAGATTTTATTCTGTAGGAGAACCATTCTCTCTGGAGCCCGTTCAGTCTAATAGCGTCATTGGAAAGAAACTTTTACCATTGGAATATAAAAGGAATGGAGATGTTTCGAGCCCTCCTGTGTTTACGGCATGGCGCGTTTTAGCTGTAAATGCTAGAACTAGCGGAACGAGTTAATGGATCTCATTAAAATATCTTCTGTGAAAATTGCGATAGTATATCGACAGAGTTCTACAATTGCTTCTCTGGGATAGGGTTTGTAAGTTGGGAAATCATTTTTCTCTCCTACACCTATTTATCTATTTCTTAGCGAAAATGTCTCAAATTTATCTTTCATATCCACTCTCACTAATTCCTTGGACTCGTCTCCACCTTTTTCGTTGTTCACTTTTGTTCTTTCTTATTCACTCACACGTTCGCCATTGATCTTCTTTCTGTTTGTCATCTCTCTCTTTTTCTATGTCTGTCTTAATACTTATCTTCTCCTTTTGTCTAACTCCTTTTAACTTTTACAACACACTTTCTCTCTTTACTCCTTACTAGACAGTATGCTATAAATCTTTTCGTTCATATTGTCCTTTCTTTATTATATGTTTTCTTCTTCTTCGTCTTCTTTTTTCTTCCATTTCTTCTTCTTCTTCTTCATCTCCACCGTCTTCTTTATCTTCTTCTTGACTGGTCCCTTTTCTATATCTCTGCTTCTTTCTCATAATCCCCATTGTTTTTTTATTTGTTTTGTTGTGGCGTTCCACCTTGGAACAGCAACTGTTTGTCTTTTAGATGCCGCTACATAGAGGATCCTTGCCACTGGAAGTGGCAAGATCGAAAAGTGGCCCTAGTCAAGTGTAAAAAATAAACGATGGACAGTTGAAGGAATAAGGAATGCCAAATAGTTTCAGCGTGCTCGTAACGATCAATAAGTTAGGCTCTTAACTATCAAAACGTTCTGTCTATATTTCTGAGATGAAGTATTACGTACACTATTTACATTATTCGGACTATTGTCCTCACCTTTGTTGCCATATCTATTACAACGTTTCGGCCGTTGTACACTCCGTCCTTCCTCAAGGACACATGGCACAGTGGATAAAGGCGTTTGTCAGATCCAGTGACAGGACCCAAAGAGTGTGATTTCAAGGCAGTGGAGAACTTGGAGAGGGGAATTAATTGGAGATAACTGATAACTGACATTCATTAAACACGGCAAATGGAACTAGAACAATCTACCCCAGTGAGTGAAACAAAAGGTTCAATTCGACATTCCAAACACCTGAAGAAGGCCGGAGCGTACAACGGCCGAAACGTTGTAATAAATATGGCGACAAAGATGAGGACAAATAGCCCGAATAATGTAAATAGAATATCAAAACGTTCCTCTTTTATGGAGTTTGAGATCCTTCCTCCTTTCAGTATAATTTAATTTGATCAACATAGAAATAGTGCCAATACCCAATTAAAGGATCTTTCTTCAGTACTTTCATGACTGTAACAATGGTCCAATATGTAATCATTTAATTATCGTATATCGTTATATTTTATCCTAAGAGCTTCTTCAGTCCTGGGTAAGACGGTAAACTACATCCGGCAGAAAGGCCTCTGATCGGAAAGTTCTGAGAAGCGTGGAACCACCTCTTAACTGCTGTTGTTCTCACGTCCACACTTAGTAGCATCCCAACTATAAGCAAATAGTTAATCTCCAGATTGGGGTCAAAACATTATGTAAGTGTAAATATTTTTATAGTAAAACTACTAGTAATAAATTTTCGTAGCAAAAGAAAATTACCAGCAGTACATTTTTGCAAAATAAATTACTAATGATCCCATAAGAAATGACCCATAAGGAGTTGATAATCCACTAAACAAACAGACTTCAACCTCTTCTTTCTTTCTATCATAATATATGACTCTGAGACGTGGTGTAATGAGCATCAAGCTTGTTTCGCTAGAGCAGTTATAACTTAAAAATGAGTTCGATCCATACTGAACGCCCCATACTTTCAGCCATGTGTCATATCTAAGCTACGCTTGAGAAAATATTTGGGCACTTCCACGTGGTGTAATGGTTATCAAGCACGTTTCGATAGATCAATTACAATTGGGTAGAGAATTCAATACTTGCTGGCTGCTCAACACGTTCCGCCTTGTGCCACATCTAAGCTCCGCTTGGAAAAAAAACGTTTGGACACTTTAATGTGGTGTAATTATTAGCAATCTTGTCTCGCTAGATCAATTACGCCGGGAAAATAAGTTCGATCCTGACTGGTTGCCCCATATTTTCGGCCTTGTACCACATATGGTCTACGTTTAGAAAAAGCATTTGGACACTTCGACGTGGTGTAATATTTCGCGAGCTTGTGTCGCTAGATCAAATATATCCAAAAAGAGAGTTCTAACCACACTGGGCACTCCATATTTTTTAGCCATGTGCCAAATCTAAGCGAGTTAACTTGTCATGCAAGCTACCAATTCCCTCACATGTCCTCACTCCCATACGCCTGCTTCTCTCTGACTTCGCCTCTATTTCAATGTATTTCTCTCTATCGTTCTCTCTCTCTTTCTTATCACTGACATCTTCTGCTTCGTAATACTTCCCCACTACAATATCGCTTCTTTACCTTTCATTTCCTTTCGCCTTTTCATCTTTATTTATCTTACTCATTCTCTATCCCCTTTTTCTTCTCTCTGGACTGTTCCTATCTTCCCCGTTAGGCAAATCTGCCTACCCTTGTGTCTCATACGTACCCGTATATATCGTTCCTCTCTCCTTGTTTCATTTGTATCTTCATCTTACATTATTCCTCTTAAGTAAAATAGGCGAGATATGATATAGAGATATATTTAGAAAAGAGCTGGCTATAAGTGTCTTTTCTTCATAATTCTATATATAATGTCTCACTTATTTTTTTCGCCATTCTATATTTTCTTCCTATATCTCACGTTTCTATTTCTCTAAGTTTTAACGTTATCCCGCCAAACTTTATTTTCAGCAGGTCTACTTTCTAATTCCCAATTATCTTATCTTCTTTTTATCTTTCTTTGTGTATGTATGTATGTATATCTTTATTTTTCAGTATTTACATTAGTCGGACTATTTTCCTCATCTTTGTCGCCATTTTTGTCACAACGTTTCGGCCGTTGTACGCTCCGGCCTTCTTCAGTTGGTTGGAATTTCGAACCGAACCCTTTATTTCGATCACTGGGGTAGACTGTTCTAGTTCCACGAGCCATGTTTAATGGATGTCAGTTATCAGTTATCTCCTGCTAATTTTCCCTCTGAAAGTTCTCCACTGCCAGAACCGGGTATTGAACTCACACTCTTTGGGTCTGTCACTGGATCTAACCAACGCCTTTATCCACTGTGCCATGTGGCTCGTGGAACTAGAACAGTCTACCCCAGTGATCGAAATAAAGGGTTCGGTTCGAAATTCCAACCACCTGAAGAAGGCCGGAGCGTACAACGGCCGAAACGTTGTGATAAAAATGGCGACAAAAATGAGGACAATAGTCCGACTAATGTAAATACTGTACATAATACCTCATCTCAGAAATATTGACAGAATCTTTATTTTTGTATGTATATTTTTGCGTCTTTATTTGTTCATTTGCTTTTGTATGCATGTGTATATGTATGTATGTATGTATGTAGGTAGGTAGGTAGGTAGGTAGGTAGGTATATCTTCTCATCCTTCTTTCTTTATTTATTTATCTTTCATGTTGTTTTCTCTTCCATTCTTTTAATCCTCTCACCCTATCATCTGTGGCTGTACAAACTGGCTAGAATGTGGCCTAGACTCAAGCAAAAATGGCCACATAGTTGGCCACCGGAAATACATGCAGGAACGTCTACCCATGCGCGACATGGCATTACAAATACACAGCTATTATGCGACAACTAATCTCAGCAGCCTCTCTATGCGCTGACAAAGAGTTCGGACTCTTTACTAACAGTCAAAAGAAGTAACCAGAAAACTACCAAACCGCTTTTTATAAAGGTGCAGCCAAAAAGTTAAGATAGTTAATTTATATTGGCCATGAAAGACAAAATCGGTAAACCATATTTTAATCCGGAAACACTGAATAAACATCTACTCCTGCTCAATAAATATATAACGAGTACTTCGCTCTCCTTCTATTTTATCAATATTCTCTTTATATCTCCATGCTCATTGGTCTCTCATTATACACACACACACATGCACAAGCACACGTACATACATACATATATGTGTGCGTGTCATAGGTTTTATTTCCCCCTCCCTATTACTTTCGTAGTTTCTCACCTATCTTCCGTTCGGCTAGGTGCATTTTCCGTCTATCCATCGGACACGTTAGAGAAGCCAATGACCAGCTCTAGATAACCGCTTTCTCAAACTAATTATTAAAAATGGTCGAATGAATCATGTAGGTCTTAGTGAGGATCATCCTGCTTTGAAACTCGTTGACTGGCGCTACAGGATCACAAACAAAGAAATGTCTCAAAGAAGAGTCAACACATCAGTCGAAGTACGATAACAACAGTAACAACTAAAATGCATATAATATGTAAACCGAAGAGACATAATATGTTGATGTCCCGTACTATTGCAAACAATGCGTTAGAACAGAAATCCACATCAACACGGGAAAAAAGCAATAACAGTTAGTGGGTTTATACTTCGAAATGTTATTTCCTGAAAATAAAGGATTTAAGAAAATTTAAACCAACAGAAGCAGCGATTGCTATGTAAATGGATACTGAAGGTTTCCTTATAAGGAAACGAGTCATATTACTATTTTTTTAAATCATTTCACACCAAGCAAAGTCGAAATGCCATCGTACGCAGGTGGTTACAAGGAGTGGAAATCAGAGAAAGGACTGAGTATATGGAGGTTTAAGGAAGAGATGAACGGGATTTAAGAAGATGGCGATCGACGTTGCATTTAAATTTAAAGAATGTAATTATCAGCGAAGTAAGTGAAAAGAAAGGAGTAGAAGTGACGGTTGTATTTAGCTATGTCAACATTAAACGATTGAGACCTACATTCTTATCAAGCAGCACGCTTAAATTGATGTAGTCTCGGTACTAGGGAAAATAAGATCGTCAGATCAGTTGCCATGAAAATATTTGTAGACAGACAGAAGAGACGCAACGTCGGTGAGAAGGTAACTGAAGTCTAGATGCCAAATCCAGATCGATTGTATCATAGATAGATCCTTCTTTGGATGTTTTCAAACTTCTAGATGAATTACAGGAGCGCCATACCGGATAAGGCAGTCGTATTCAATGGACGGATGAATGGTAGATTTGTAAATGGGCAAGATGGACACTGACGAGAAAAAACATTTCTGATGTGAGATGAAAACAGATATTACACTTTGATCCCAGTCCGATGACCAGATTCTAATGGATGAGAAAAGAAATATATTTTCACATCTATTAGAGACTCCCTTCCATGATCTGAATCTACTGAATGTCTAGATCTGATACAGGATCGATATTGGTCATCAAAGTCGAACATGTCAGACAAGGACCCCAATATGAACATGCCAAGCCTTATCAGTAGTACGACAATCTCCATCTCACAAATGAGAGCTCCACTCTAAACCTTTCCGTGATTATTGTCTGCGACTATGTGGATTGACGGTCAGTGACAATTGAAGCGTACCAAACAAATTGATAATAGAAGACTGCGTTTTATTTTATTTTTACAGTCTACTGATAATAAGGGGTCTGCACAGGTGACATAGGTATTCATAGTTGGAATAAATTGTTTCAATAAAGAGAACTCAAGTTAAAAGCCTATGAAAACTTATATCCTAATATAATGGTGCATGTCCATCCCTTCATTATCTTGCCCGACCGTTACACCCTGCCTATGTCTCATAATTAATGGACCATACCGTTTTGATCGCGTGGAAAAAGGGGAAAGGACACTACATGATTTGAGTGAGAAAATGAAAATGTTGTCAGTTTCAAATCTTTTCATTTGTTTCCACTTCTTAAAATAAAGGCCAGCACTCATATTTAGGTTTGTTATGGAAATATTTTGTTAAAGTTGTTAATCTCAAATATTTAACGATGTCCTAGGCGAATTTCTAGTAATATTATTTGTCATATAACTCAAAATGAATTTATTCAATCATTAAATTAAAAGTTAAAATTCAACAGAAAATTGAAATAGGTAAGCATTCAAATTTTCACCGGTTTTTCTAGTAAACTACAATTTGGAATAAGAATGAATAATGTCACATATCACGACTCCAAGATAAATATAATAAAAACAAAAATGTGAAATAATGATTTAGTTATAACAGATCTATTATAGGGAATTGAACATAGAATTGGATGTGGCGTGTGCAGTTTCTCTCAGAGTTTAGCTTTTGTGACGCTTTCCCTTTTGATCATGGGATTTTATACTTGCTTTTCTGTTTCAAGAAAAAATTAGAGGAGGTATCGAATAGTTGATATTGCCTAATGAACAATAATAAACCCCAACCATCACCACGGAATGGGTAAAGAAAGCTAAACCATTTAGCCAGAAAGGCGACAGATGTAACTTATGTCTTTATGAAAAATTAATGATCTTAAAAAATATGAACAATCGAAATCTATTAAACAAAGGAAGTGAGTTAATTTCCACCTGCTTACATAGAACCAAGTTTCTACTCAAGCACGTTCACCCACATTAATATAGTCTAGCCAAGCCCGGGGCCCACACATATCAGTAGTGATAAAATTTATTATCATAAATATTTTTATTAATATCTTTTAATATAACTATTGTTACTGTTATTATCAGAATGTAATGTATTTAGCATTCATGCTAATTTATTATTTTATTTATTAATATCATTATTATGTTTATTATATAATAAGTATTATTGTTTTCTTTAACTTAGTTTTACTTTTAGTCTTAATATCATTTGTTTTATTATTATCGTTATTTATTTATTTGTTTTCATGTATAATTTATTTTGTTTTTATTTATTGTTATTGGTGTGAATTACTTTTATCAGTATTTTCATTACTATCTTAATTTTATTACTGCATATTTTATTAATATTATTAATATCATTAATTTTATTAATATTATTATTTTTATTAATATTATTAATTTTATTAATTTCATTATTGATTTTCATACGAAGGATAGTGTTACTCCCCTTGTTCTCCAAACGCTTTTTTAAATGACAACGTCCTTTTTTAAATTAAAATGATTAACATCAATAAAAATCCTTCCTAACAATAAAATATCTCGCGATAACTAAAAGTAGAAAACAAACGGTGAAAACCCAAAAAATGCACCTGAAGATTGCAAATGGCATGAAATTGCGAGCTGTGCAATCACCGTTGAGTGCTCTTTAAAACATTTATACCCTTATTTGTATTTGCGATAGAAATAATTTGTAAAAAGAATTAGAAAGAAGTAAAGCTATATTTTTTAAAGTTTTTATTGAAATTTTAAGTTTCCACGTCCTCCATCATTAACAATACAAAGGTTATTACGATTTTGCAATTCACGGAAAACATTTGCCAACTGATTTACAGTAATGCCTGAAATCACATTAGTCATTTTAGCTATACTTAAAACTAGGTACATTAAACTTTATAACATTTTTTACAGATTATTTCTGTCGCAAATACTAATAAAGTTATAATTTTCTAAAAGTGAACACGAACTTTATGGACACCCTATATATATATATATATATATATATATATATATATTATAATTTTTTCATATAGACAAAAACAGTTTTTGTCTATATTAAAAAAGTATAATAAATATATATATATATATATATATGTATGTATATATACTTAACGCTATTTTCTTTATTGATTTCTTAACATTTTATCCAACGATCTCTCTCACCATCTACTAGATTCCTCTTTTTCTCTCCCTCCTTATCTCTCTCTCTCTCTCTCACTTTCCCATTTTCTTTTATCCGTCATCAGTTCCTACCTCTTTATAAGTAGTACATCTTGCGTTCTACCACTCTCTGTCTTCTTCACTAACTATCTGACTCTTGTTTTCTTTTTTTCCTTGCTCACTATTTTGAAACAACACCCGCTAGTTTTGATTGGCTATGCAGTATTGATTTATCATTCTATCTTTCACATCTTCCTTTTCATTGGATCCTTCTTTTTATATTCCCTTTCTGCACCCCACTTTCTCTTTCTCTCTCCCTTTCTCTCGCAAACACACACACAAACACACTCGCTCGCTTTCAAAATGAAGTTAAACACTGACTACCATTAACCACTTAGAAACTGAAAAAGCTTACATATATTTACACAGGGGCGTTATCTAAAGATAAACCTATTACAATAGACGGCTGAATATCTACTCGCCGGGATCGGAAGAAAATCCCATTATGTTAAATAAAGGTAACGGTTGCCTTATTACCAGTTAACATGCTTACAGGAATCAACTGTCATGGCTACCAAACATATTTATTGATTTTTTTGATCAACGCAAAATTGTATAAATTAAAACGCTTTGGAAGATTTCGACGCGAAAAAATCAATGGATCAACGTTCTCACTGCGTATTTAGATTCCGAGACTTAAGTGTTAAAAATCACACACACACACACACACACACACACACACACACACACACACACGCGCGCGCGCGCACGTACACACACACACACACACACACACACACGCGCACGCAGACACACTATTTCCTAGGTTTACTTAGCGTATAAAGCACTCTACGTTTTAGCTTTATTACTCATTTGGTTTAATTTGGGACTAAAATCTCATGGCAGTGGACGATCTATTTCGCTCTGTTCTGATGTTTCTAATTCTTTCTTTATTTTTTCCAGTTTTTTCCTCGGGTACTAATTTGTTTTAATATCCTTACATGTTATGCTATCTATCAGACGTCTCGCATGTAGAAGTCTCTTCGTCTCTCATTAATGGAGACTGTTAGAAAACGACTATTTAAGGAGGCTGAACAATAAAATAACAGGAATGAAGATGTGAGAGAAGACATGATATAAAGATTTACATTACATTTAAATTTTCGAAGATCAATGTAGTCTGGAAAGCAAGAAGTCGATGGAGAGTTCAACAAGCTTGTTAGAAGAAACTGTTAGCATAGAACTTACGGTTACATCTAAGCATTTCAACTCTAAAATGATGAGACTATACCCCTAATCAACACTGCGCTTAAATTCATCTAGGTACCATAGTTGAAAGTGATATTTATTTGCATGATTATACAAAATGTGACACATAGCCAAAAAGGGGATTGGGGAAAAAGACTGCTTTAATCTGTCATAACATTAAACTTAGCTAGCCACAAACTCTGAACCAAAAATGCCACAATATTCCTAGCACCAAAACGACGCCTTCTTACTTAGCTTTCTTACTACATTCACCAAAATACCCCATTGTCTCTATGAAAGTCCGAAGTAATCACCATATGTAGGTTAAAGTTCATCAGAACAATTACCATGAAGGTATTTGTAGAAGACAGAGAGGGAAGCTACGTTACGGCAGTAGGAAAAAGGACTGAAGCCCAGATGCCAGCTTACGAACAATAACATTGCAAGTTCTTTATTGCATTTTATTAAGAATATATATATATATATATATATATATATATATATATATATATATATATATATATATATATATATATATCGAGTGACGTGCATTAACCGTTCGGCCACAGAGAAGCGACTGGTTAGCATGATATCTACCATTCATTTTCTGCTATAGCATAATATTTACTAACTGCTGGAAGTATGAAATATGTTAGAAATGTAAAATCGACCTTGCTAACCAGACACACACACACACACACACACACATATGTATATATATATATATATATATATATATATATATATATATATATATATATATATATATATATATATATAAAGAAGTAGATACAACTATGGCAGCAATTGTCAAAGCAGAGATGTTCTTTCTCGTAGAATGCTAAGCAAAGCTAGAGCGTCATGTCTACCCTGCTATTAATCTCTAACTTTAAGAGAATAGATATTTGATACCATCCCCAGAGTTATTTGACCGAAGCCAAAGAGATCCCTCTCTTCTGTTGAGCACATTTGAGTGTAACTAAGCAGAGAACCAAAAGAACAAAGATGAAAATCAATTATATGGATTTAAATATAGAACAACTGTACGGATTAATGGAATTAAAAAATATCCTATTACTGTAGTGTTACCCATACAGACAAATTCCGGAAGTATAAAGCCTAGATGTTTCTGTTGTGAGTTACGTAACAGCAGGTATTTCTTTTATATGAGATTGGAGTTGCTAAATCCACACCGCACCCGTTTGAATTCAGATTTCTCCTGTTTCTACCGGTAATGCCTTCTATCCGGCATTACCGCCAGCAGTGGTGTGGGCCATGACCGACTTCGCTGAAACATCGACTTTGGCTAGAGTTGTCTGAGTAGAAAGGATTCCGGTAAGAAACCAACGACATGGGCTTCAATCACATCCGCATTCAAATCGGTTCGTGACAAATGCATATATTGAAGATCGGTTCAGTCGTCTTTGGAATGGATGCCACTTCAGTTTCTGTACTTATAGCGCATATGCTAGTGTATAAGACGATACGAACATCAACCATTTACCACTCCTTAGAGAGAAAAGGGGTAAAAATTCAAGTCACGTGTAAGAGACGAGGTCATCAACACATGCTCAGATTATCCGGATCTGCATATTTTAACATTTGAAAAATAAGTTCAAGACATTTTAATATTTTGATATCTGAAATGTTTTTTTAAGAGTCACTTAAAGGATTTTTTGATTCACAACTCTATTGCACAATGATCTTGCCAATTCATCTATTTTAAAAACGTTTCTATAATTTTTGTCTATTTACTTTTAGCCAACAGCTATAGCGCCATTTTCTGGCCGTAACAAGATTTTATTTAACAAAATCGAAGCTTGGAAATCATTTAACGTCATACAGAGATATAGTTCGCTATATGAAGATTTAATAACAACGTCAAAATAGATCTACCCATTTCGCGAAGATATTAAATCTTCATGTAGCGTACTAGATCTCTGTATATCACATGCTGGGAGAAAGTAAAGCATAAATAAAAAAAGATAATTGTTAAAAATATTCTGTAAAATGCTTCAAATATCGAAGTTAATCTGTATTTCATTGTAAAGCAACTTCTGATATTTGTACGCCTTTTTTCACATATGTGTTGAAGCTTATAAAAATCGACAAAATATTGACCTCATATATATGCCTCCCCACCATCTTATCATCGTTTTTTGTTATATATGTCTCGGGTTATACACGAGGTATATACGATATTTGCTTGATTGAATTTTTTTTTTTTTACGGCTTATCAATATTTTTGTGGGTTATTCAAAGACAAAAAATATTTTATATTGTAAGTGTTTTTTTTTTGTTTTTTTTATACTAATGATTTACTGATACAAATTTGAGTTATTAACGCATTGACGGGGGAAGAAGGGATGGATCCATATATTCCCCAAAAGTATTTTCCCGTAAGTGAATATAAAAATTGTTTGAGAGTTTTGTACTCGATACTAGACACCAAACTAATAATTCTCAGCAAGTCACTAGATATCCCTTGCTTTATGGAATTGTTCAGCCGTTGAGTTTTACAGATTTTACAGGTTTTGGATTGATTGTTGTAGGCTGATGTTCTTTTCATTATTTTCCATAAAGCTGTGCACCATAGGGAGAATTTATTAAAAATATAATTACTGTTGAAACTTAACTAATGCATGGAATAATAATGCAACACAAAATGTACTTAGAACAAAATGTGTTGAAACAAGAATGTGTACACAATATTTACATATAGTCTTTTGTATATTCCTGGGAAGACCGTTCCTGGAGAATGTGTTGACTGAGTCGCAGTCGGGCAGAGTCTCTGGCTGAATCTCCTGATTCGTTCCTCTCTCTTCCCGGTACCAACCATATTTATATGGTCGGTACACCACTATGCAAATTAGGTGGATCCTACCACAACAATTACATATGATTTTTTTTTACTTGTTATTTAATTGTTATACGTCTGCTTGAAAATGTCTAACAGTTGATTCATCAATAGGAAATCTTTGTGAATTTTGCCTGATGAATTTATCTGCAAGGAATCCGTGTACCACCTGCTTTCCCATGCATGGACACAAAGGTAATTCGTTCGTATTTTTTTTAGTTTTTTCAGTCATCACGCATCGTCAAAATTCTTTCTGTAAAATATCAATATAATATCAAAAGAAAGCCTCTATTGAAATTATTACGGAGTCGCTAACTGGGTGCCCTGTGATTGAATGATAAACAACCAATCCCAGGCTACCTTTTTAGATTTTCAGCAAACTCACGAGAGCGGTTTTTACGAACTCTCTTCCTCTTTTGCTTGTTGGGACCTTCAGAGACAAGACGTTCCCCGTCTGCTCTCTCCGTCATCTAAATACCATGACGTGTGAGAATTTGGACAGCCTCTGAAGCACAGACGTCAAGGCTCTATTTCTTCAACCCGGCCAAACGACACAGGAAATGTAAAACCGTTAAAAGGACGCATCTTTCAGATAAGTTCCGCAAACCCGACTGTTTGCAAGAAACTTTCCTCTCTTTTCCTACAAATACTAGTATTTTCAAACATCTTCATATGCGTTTGTGTTCTTTTCTTCTTGCCGGCGTCACAATATTTTCGTTAAGAAATATAATTGGGAAAATCCCAATAATTTGCAAACACTACTTCGCAAACAGTTGAAACTAGCGTTTTACGCTAAGAAAGTAAGAACCACGTGAAATAATTTAACACGAAATAGATTTGTCTAAATTAATATCAAAACGTGACGTCGCTTGAGGAAAGGGTATAGACGTGCCAATCCCATTTTGGTGTTTACTACTAGGATTTGTAGCGGTCAAGTTTCGTCCGTCCTTTTTTATTTCCTTTGTTTTAATTTGTTTGTGTAGATATCGTTCTCTCAGCAGGATGAATGACTTTAAGCAGATTAAGGGTGATAGAACCTTAATTTTTAATAGGGATTCCTTTAAAAGGAAAATAACTTCTGCCGTTGAATTAATGTCAGCAGAAGCATCCTTAAATAAGACTTGTTTTAAAAAACAAGAAAGCCTTATAAATAAATGGTTGACAGAGGTCGACGCAATTAACACAAAAATAAGGGAAGATTGTGAAAAAGCCGATATCAATTTAGAAAAAAGCGGTATGTTGGAAGAACAGTTAGGGGCGGAGTTCGTTTACAACATATTTAAAAGGCTCTCGGGACTGGAAGAGAATATATCTAGTTCCAATACAGAACCCGTCCCAGTTCAAAATCCACAAGTGTCACTCACAACCTCGTGCGTTTCAGCCCCAAGGTTGCAGTGTGTTAAATTCAGTGGAATACAAGCCAGTAAATTTGAATTTAAAAATTTCCTGGTTCAATTTGAAAACTATGTGGACGCTGTACACTCCAAAAAAGCCAAACTCTCGCTTTTAAAATTTTTTTTAACTGGCTACGCGTCTCAGTTAGTGTCTCATCTTTCGTTAGAAGATGAAAACCTTGAAGTGGCCATCAATTTGTTGAGAAAGGAATTTTTGGATATTCCTCTCATTATTGATGAAATTTTTAAACATTTGCTGGGCAGTACCCCTAAATATGACCCAGAGTTTGTCAACATAGAAATATTTTTGTCAGAAATTAAAGTTGACCTATCTGAATTAAAAACCTCGTATAATTTGGATTTTTTGAAGAAAACACTCCAGGCTATGAACTAATCAGCCATATAATTCTTTCAGAATTACCCTCAAATCTTCAAAAAGACAGTAACTACCGAAAAATCAATCAGATTATTGATAGTTACAACGAGGTTATAAAAAACTTAAATAAACAGGTTTTAAAAAAAAACTAATTCCCACCAACACAATTTCAAGTGGGAAGGGAATTATACTAAGAACAACAACGCAAAGAAAAATGTTCCAACACTGGAAAACTTTGCAATAAAATCTAGCAAAATTACTAGACATTGTAGATTTTGCAACATCAACGTGCACACTATGAACCATTGTTCAAAATATTCCTCCAATGAGTCGAGACTTTCTAGGTGTAGGGAGAACTTTTTGTACAAGTGCTAGTCATAGAACGGAAGACTACTATGGCAAAGCAAATAAATTATCTCGAAAATGTGCAAATTGCAAATCCCGAGGCCATGTTACTCTCCTTTGTGATGAAGCAGATAAGAGTGGAAACAGTTCATCTGCTTCCACGCACGTGTGTACCAACACTGGCACACAGGAGCAGCCTTATATTTTACCGATAGTGGCAATTATTGTTTCTAAAGGGAAACGTAAATACAAATTGAACTGCCTCTTTGATACAGGCAGTCAAAGGACTTATTTCTCTAAGCAAGTTATTGAAAAATTAGGGTGCTATAGATCTTTCCTCACTCAAGTGGAATACGACGTAAAAACCTTTTTAGGGTCTAAAAAGAAAAAATTAAACCAAGTTGTAGTGGGGATTGAAGTAAATAAGGGTAATTCCTTGCCCCTACCTGTTCTAATTGATGATGAATTCGATATGAACTTAAGATTCGATAACTTTAAATCTGTTAGGAATAATTTACTTAAATTAAATTACAAACTAGGCCTTTTGCACGGAAAAATGATATTAGGCATCGATGTAATTCAATTTATGAAGAGCATCAAAATGGTGGACTGCATGAAGGTCTCTGCTTGGGAGTTTCCTACAGACATTTCCCAGTTAGGCAACTGCCAACATTTTTTATATGAAAATCAAAGTACCCCCCATAGTGCCTAAATATTCTACATGCTCAAACACTAGAGTAAACTTTGTAATGAACCCTATAAATAGTTACCCTGGCCCCTTTGCTGCAATCTTTGACGGAAGTCATGTAGTGAGGAATTTAGAGAAAATGTTTGATGTAGATTCGCTGGGTATATCTCTGGAAGATGAAGCTATTTGTGATTATGATAAAAATAAAATTATGGAATTTGAAAAATCCATTGAATTCAGAGACTTATCACTTAAACTCCCCTGGCATGAGGACAAAATAAAGTCCGTCCCTTCCAATCACAGAGTTGATCTTTCAGTTTTGAACAGAGTAGTTAACAAGCTCGAGCAAAAAAAATTACTCAATGACTATGTTGAGGTATTCCATCAGCAGGGGCGGCAAGGCGTCATCGAACGTTTTGAGGTGGCACATGAGGAACCGAAAAAAAAATCCTTATCTGTAAAATTCCGATATGTTCCTACTGACCAGAGCCCTGCCGATTTGCTCACAAGGGGGTAACCTTTGAGACGTTTCAACAGAATCTAAGCCGTTGGACCTTAGGACCTGAATTGCTCATCAAAAATCCCATAGAATGGCCATCAAGCGAACTTCAGTGCGTAAGTTCAAAAGATAAATCCATTGTACAGACTACGTCATTAAATTACACTTTAGCTAACGTTGAACCTCAACCGGTGATACCCTTTGATAAATACTCGGATTTTAATAGATTGATTAATGTTACTACCAATATATTTAAAATCCGAAATAAACTAAAACATGTGGATCTTGATCCTAGTAGTTGTGCTAAAATTTACTTACTTAAGGTAATGCAGCAGCAAAGCTTTCCTACAGAACTTGCTTACCTTCAATCTCCTCAAGATAAAAAAGAACCTGAATTATTAAAAAATTTAAACTTATTCATAGATGAAAGGGGGATAATCAGGACTAAGGGTAGAATAGGTAAAATCACTATTTATGATTATAAAGTTATCAATCCTGTCTTATTGGCTAAGGATCATGATCTGACTGAACTTATGATTGTGGAATATCACAAAAGATGTAAACATCTGGGAATTCAGTCAAGCTTAAACAAAATCCGCCTTTCAGGGTTTTGGATACCCAGGGTGAGACAAGCGGTCAAAAAAAGTAATTTGTAGGTGCGTCTTGTGCCAAAGATTTAATAACCTTGCTTTCAAGTATCCTAAGGTTACAAATCTTCCTAAACACCGAGTAAATCTCGTTAAACCATTTTTACATACTGGGATTGACTATACTGGACATGTTTGGATAAAGGGTGACGAAGGAGTTAGTAAAATGTACATGCTTATATTTACTTGCCTCAATATTAGAGCTGTACACATAGAGTTGGTTAAAGACATGAGCACCCACTCATTTGTTCTGGCTCTGATTAGATTTACTAACATATATTGAATCCCATCTCATATTTACAGAGATAATGTCAGATCTTTTATAGCTGGTTGCAATCTTATAGAGGAAGTTTTTGCCTCCTCTGAATTCAATGAACACTTCCAAGTGTATAATATTAAGAACATCAGAATACCTCTATATGCTGCTTGGGTTGGGAGTACATGGGAACGTATGATCAGGACTATTAAATCATGTTTGTATAAAACAATTGGGCGTTCCCGAATTATATATTTTGATCTCCTTACTGTAATTTCGGATGTTCAGAGTACTATAAACCAAAGACCTCTCACTTATAGATGTTATTCGGATTCAGAACTCGAAGTAATAACTCCTAATTGTTTTCTTCGTCCTAACGCTAATTTGGGACTTGTACTGAAATTGGATGATCAGGATGTTTGGAAATCTGACCCCGCTTCAAGATTAAATGTGGTAAAATCCATTGAAGCTCGTGATTCTATCTTGACTAGATTCCGCAAGCTTTGGTATGAAGATTATCTGTTGAGCTTGAGGGAATAGTGTAAAGATTTGCACGAGGTCAATTTTCACAATCGAATCAATGTTGGTGATGTGGTTCTTGTTAAGAATCTTGCCAAGTCTAGACCATTTTGGCTGCTGGGAACTCTTTGGAGTTAACTTTGGAGTTAATTGTCGGTGACGACAAAAAGTTTCGTTCTATAAAAGTCAAGAGAGGTCACGGGTCTGTTCAGATCCATTCTATCAAACTGCTGTATCCTCTAGAACTATCATTAACTCATGCCCACCATCCTAAAATCATTCCGGTCTCGAAGGGAGTGTGTGATAGGAAAATTGATGTTGCAAAATCAAAGGTCTCTAATGATGTACCAGATACTAAGGGTGCATCTGTTGCAATAAAACAACACCCTAAAGGGACTAAACATTTAAAAGGTAGTAAAAACTCTCC
Organism: Acanthosepion esculentum; assembly: GCA_964036315.1. NCBI lineage: Eukaryota > Metazoa > Mollusca > Cephalopoda > Sepiida > Sepiidae > Acanthosepion > Acanthosepion esculentum. Next base: position 97,742,408 of record OZ038493.1, on the reverse strand, counting down.
CAATAATCCCTATGTATACTATTAAATTCAGTTCTATTTAAAACTTATAGTCTTCACATACCTTAGCTTATAAGGTACATGTTGCTGAACAAAGAAAACAATGATTAATGATATTGTACTATATGATTAAAAGGATGAAATTTCTATAGTCCTATTAGTACACCAAAATGAGAATTTCTTCACATACAAAAATCAACTTTTCTGTGAACTTTTCATCTTTGGATATGTTTGCCTTTAAAAAAGAAATATCAACTTTTCTGTGAACTTTCATCTTTGGCAATTTTTGCCTTAAAAAACAAAACAACCTACAACTGTGTAAAAAATTATGCAGTATTTTCAAACATCTTCATCTGCGTTTGTGTTCCTTTCTTCTTGCCGGCGTCGCAATATTTTTGTTACCAAATATAATTGGGAAAATCTCAATACGTCATAGTGTGCGCTTTGCCAGGGCTACATAGATTTTAAATTTAGAGTTCTACTTCTCGTAGAATAATTGCAAAACCCAGATTACCATACTTTTTAACACATAGCTAAGGGAGTCTGTGAGATGGATTCATGCCTTTCGCAAGGGCATTTGCGCATAAGTCTATGTAACGAACTCGACTTTAATTTGAAAGCGACCCTTTGATTTCTTATTCCGAGACGCTATTTATTACGTCATCCGCACATCAATTAATTGTAGATATATAGAAACATATGTAAATATTTGCTGTAAACAAATTCAGATATGTACCTACACTGTCATGTCAAATGGAATTGGTAATTAGTATCTTATAGAACATCAGCTGGGCCGTATAATGCAGAAACTCAATGTGGCATCGATTCCAAGATTGGATATAGATCTCCGGATAGACGCTAAGCCATGCCTTCCCGATAGCCGTCACACAGCTTGCTCACATGTTTAACTGCGACATCTTGGGTTAGAGTACATCTCGACACCATGTCGCATATATGCTCAACCGAACGCATCCCTGGCGAAAAGTCGTGACTCCTCAAACTAGTTCTGATCAACTTGGTTTCCGACGACACAGTCGAGTATCCTTCTGTAATAACCCATCGTTGTCGGGGTACATGGAATCTACGAATGGATACTAATAGTCTTGCAGTAATTCAAGATGGAAAACAGCGTATTTAAATGGAAATGCGAATGACGTGGGGACAAATAATTTTTGTCCCACCTATCGTTTAAATAACAAGGTAGACTGAACTCTAGTGCCTTCAGTATCAACCAGTTAAAAAAACAAAACAAGAAGTCAGATATCCAAACTGTGCAGAAAGCAACGAGAATGAACTGTTGGAAAAGATAGTGTAATTTATAAACTCCACTATCTTGAAGAAGATAATGCATACTATTGGCATATCACCGATAATAAAGGTATTAATCCGTAGAGGTTCCTGATCACCAACCTTCTTAAAGAAATTAGCATAGAAGGATATATTACTGCCCAATATACGCGTTCTCTTTCGCACTATCACTTTAGGAAAAGTTATGAATCTCTTTGCACAGATACTCCATTTTGATATTAATTAAGCGAGAAGAGCTTCCCATAACATTTAAATTTTCGTACTGGCTTGATTTTGGTATCTCGATTTCCTAGCTTGCACACTGTGCTGTTCATCTTGTTGCAAATCCTTCTTCCTGTCCCCTTACAATTGATGGCTTGTGCTTTCTTTTCGCCATCTTTTTCTTAATTCCATAGGGATTCCTGTGCTTTCCTTTCTCTGTCTGCATATCTCCCATATTCTATATCTACATATCGAGCTATTAATATGCATACACGCACACATATACAGACGCATACACACACACACACACACACACACACACATATATATATATTGTGATCCACAGACAGGCTATTTCGCTGTATCACAGCTCATCAGTGTGGCTAGGCGTCCGCCTCTGTCAAGGATCGAAACACGGCAGGGATGAAGGTGAATATTTTTAGATAAACACACAGTGACTGAGAGAACTCGATTTGCTTTACTCACACTATCTCCCCAGAGAGCTCAACCGAAATAAATTTTCCAGGAGAATATATATATATATATATATATATATATATATATATATGCATATGTGTCTCTGTGTGTGTCTGTGTGTGTGTGTGTGTGTGTGTGTGTGTGTGTGTGTGTGTGCGTGTGCGTGAGTATAATGCAGGGTAGCCTGGTCTGATAATAATGTCTAAACAGACAAACACTTGCTTATACCGCAACATGCTGATCATATTATTGTCACAGTCTCTGAAGGAGGTCTTACAATAGTGACTAACAGGTTGAACAAGGGCAGTGGTCTCAAATGATCACTGCTGGCTTTGTGCTGTCAAAAAAATCAAACGCTTCCCAAAAATTACGTCTACCGAATTTCACTAAGAAGATTTACTTTAACACGTGATACAATTTTCACTCACTTTCTGACGATGCCCCAAACCGTAATCTTCTAATATCACCTCACTGATACGCGAACTCAAATGGTAAACGTCCTATCGTTCCGCTAGGCTCTAGCCCCATATATATATATATATATATATATATATATATATATATATATATATATATATATATATATATATATATATATATATATACGATTTGACCCAAGCCTCTTGAGTGAAATTGGCTAGACGGAACACATGGGGCTGTCGATAGCCGAGCTAGCACGAAGTCACAAGTCATCGTGACCGAGGGTTTGAGTATGCTGGTGTTGTTCAGATTGTAGATCATTCTAGATAACACGCTCTCTCCCGGAAACTGTAACTAAAGTCTGCTCAGCATAGTTGCAGTATTTACCACAGGTGGGCTCTGTGGCCGTTGAACTAACACAAATCTACCTGAGCGAGAGTCTGAAATAGGGATTAGCTAGCCACCCTAATAGACGGGTATACTCTAATACGTTTACCCAGCTATCATTATATATATATATATATATATATATATATATATATATATATATATATATATATATATATATATATATATATATGTATTTATGCATGTATGTGGATACAGAATCCCAACATAGATTTGAAGAAATTTGAAAAATGAAATACTATTTCACAGAGGCTAATTGGGATTTGATTACGCGTTTAGCCCGTCTAGGCTTCATCAGATCAAAAAAAGAAAGAAAAAAACGAAAATGCCTGTGTATATATATGTGTATATGTTGTGGGGATCTCGCCATTTTACACAAGATGGACTCGTCTAAAGTATACTCATACTTAGAGATACGTTGCGATAAGGTTGAGATACGTAGAGTCCACAGAGAGAAAGAGAGATAATTACGGCTTCACTTACAGAGACTTGTACATTTACTTTCTACTAACCCGTATTCCAGGACTACTAATCTTCATTTCAAGTTTGTATTCTTACGTTTAATACACTTATTTTCCTATTTCAATTGCTGGTGTTATTTATTTATTTGTGCAGGATTCCATCCCCGGAATCCACAACATTATAATTAAATGATAAATCATTCTTACTTCTTTTGCCAAGGTGGCGCTTCTCGTTAGGAAAAGAATGAAAATGGAGGACTTTTAAAAAATCCGTTAATATTTATTCTGCGTCTTTTTCTTATAATCCTTAGTCCACATCGGATTTTCTCAGCTTTCCTATACTGAGTTTAAGGAAATCCTAATCTTATTTCCCGAATGGCCCGAAATCAAGAAATCCATCTAGTCTTTTCTGAAATTAATTTAAGGCAAATCCTTATCCAGTTATTCAGAATGGATTGAAAGTAAAAGTTTTATACGTATTTAGGCCCAATGTGTATGAGATAGGATACAGAATACCCACAATCCCTTCTGTTATCACAATGTGGGTTATTTAATAACGGAGATGATGGAACCAAAAAGAAAAAGAATCTAAATGAAATTGGTTAGATCATATACACAAAATACATAAAAGAAAGAAAATTCTAAGATAACAACTCACAGAGTGTATCGTACTTGCGCATGTGTAGTCGTATCCACTTAAATGACTTAGTGCAACGCAGTACTAAGGCAAGAAACGAATCGGACGCAAAACTTTTCCACTTTGTTGTACAGCTTTCCCAAAAAGTTCTTGTTATCTAAACGTGTATGTATCGTTATCCCACATATATATATATATATATATATATATATATATATATATATATATATATATATATATATATATATATATATATGAAGAAATATAGTTTTAAGGTGTGCTATATTTATGGGATATAGTGCTCAATATCAGAGATAGAGCGTGTGTAAATATAAAAGTAAAAGTGAACATTGAAGTCAACACTCAGAGGCGACAGGCTGTTTCATGCTGGATGCAATCGCGGCCTGACGATTGCGTCCAGCATGAAATAGCCTGTCGCCTCTGAGTGTTAACTTCAATGTTCACTTATATATATATATATATTCGCCCTTATTTGAGACTCATCAACAGTGCGCATCCACTACCGAGAATTGAAATCCGGAGAATTACGTTATCAGGCAAACGTCATGCCAACTGTACCGACGGGCCTTGGTGACGATGAGGTAGCGAAACAGGCTCGATATAGCGCCGCTCGATCCCATATTCCGTGACGGAACTCATCCGAGTTTCTCTTTTAACCATAGGACTGTGCCCCCCATATATATATATATATATATATATATATATATATATATATATATATATATATATATATATAATATGGAGCACGAGATCAGGAGAACGTGAATTAATAAATCTAGCTAGGTGAAGGTATATCTACAATACTCAGAAAATGCTCAAGTTAAGATACAAGTTATTTTACTTATTATTATTATTATTATTATTATTATTATTATTATTATTAATAATAATAATATGCTATCTTTTTTAATCGAACGGTATAATTTTAACGAATGTTTTTTTTTAATGTTATTTTCAAGAAATAATGTCATCCAACATTTTTATTTTAAATTTTCAGCATTTATATATTTTTCAAAGAAATCACATAGTATATATGGAAACAGATAGATAAGAAGGCAAAGTGGACAGTGATAGACAGTTAAATAGATATGAAAGGTCAGAGATAGATAGATAGATAGATAGATAGATAGATAGATAGATAGATAGATAGATAGATAGATGTGTGCAAACAGTGATACATCGATCGTTGTCGTTGGCGGAACGCGTTGCCGAGTATTTTTCATGGGCTGCTCTTCTTTAATTACCTCTTTCTGCAGTTTCCGTCCCCCAATTGGACGGATCGATTTCTCTCCTCAGCAAGGTGATTTTGAGCTGATCCTTCAACCGGCGACGTGATAGATAGATAGATAGATAGATAGATAGATAGATAGATAGATAGATAGATAGATGTGAGCAACGATAAATGGATCTATAGATGTCCACATAGATAGATAGATAGATAGATAGATAGATAGATAGATAGATAGAACTGAACAGCGATAGATAGATAGATAGATAGATAGATAGATAGATAGATAGATAGATAGATAGATGTGAACAACGATAAATGGTATCTATAAATGTCCACATAGATAGATAGATAGATAGATAGATAGATAGATAATGAATAGATTGATATAGATAGATAGATAGATGGATGTGAACAACGATAAATGGATCTATAGATGTCCACATAGATAGATAGATAGATAGATAGATAGATAGATAGATAGATAGAACTGAACAGCGATAGATAGATAGATAGATAGATAGATAGATGTGGACAGACAGTGATAGATGTGAACAGTCAGTGATAGATAGATAGATAGATATGAACAGAGATAGATAAATACGTACATACATACATACATACATACATACATACATACATACATACATACATACATATATAGACGTGAACAAACAGAGATAGATATAGGGAAAAGGCAAATGTAAACAGACAGTGGTTGACAGACAGACAGATGTGTCATATTTTAGAGATAGTTTGTATGTGTGGTCGCTGATCATCTCGTCATTGATAAACGAGAAATATCTTTGATAATATTTTGTTAAGGACTTCTTGGTCTGGCCGTGAGCTTTTTTACCACCAACTCGTACGTACGAATATATCGAACTATATATATGAACCAAGCTAGATAGAATAAGTTAGTTCGATTTGACAGCGCTAAATTAATCATTCATATGTGTTGCTGACTGGTCTTCGTTTTTCATGCAAATTTGCCTCCTTTCATCGCCTCGTCCGACCAAACGCGTTGATCTGACTGAACGTGTGTACGTATTTGATTGTGTTCACCGTGATCAATATTAGTCATTGAGTCTTTTGATCAAATTCGGGTCAAGCAGGAAAGATCAAACTGGGAAATTGGCGATCACGTTCGATTCCCGTCTTAGATCTTGATTGGAGGCTGAAAGATTATTTGTAATTAGCTGCAAATAGAACAGAATGTGAAGTGAGCTTAAACTAAAGAGGGGAAATGGAGGATTAGTTGCAGTCTACAAATTATAGCCGGCAAAAGCGAGCAAAGGGGGTGCATTATGAAAACGTCGACATTGATAGATATGGTGAGGGTGCGATCGGTCCAAAGCTTTGACTATTGTGCCAGCCGACTACACGACATTCATTATACTCCGTATGCAGCCTTTATGGCCAGATATTACTGCAGGGGTCTGTATCTCTATAGTGAATATAACAATGATTCTACAAGTTTTACAATTACAGTAAGGTTCACCCTTTACAAGGCTTGGGTGCCACTCGAGATAGAGAGTTACGATAGGAGGCCATTTGTGTGTATAGGAGTGGAAAATAACGGTTAACCGCAGCAGGTTAAGATTGTAGTGATCTGGGAAACATCCTGTCAGAAGTTGGTTCTACGGGGCAGGGCTCGCGGGAAGAATTTGCTCGAGTGGAACTTACTTCCCACTGATTGAGTATGAAGGGAATGTGGGTGGTTTGTTACTACGTAAGTGGCATGGCGTGTTCTTGCAGTGAAGGTTTGACATGTCAACACCATGGTCGCCAACTAATATAAATTACCTGACCCTTGGCGAATAATGTACCGATTCTAGACAGGATTTGCCTTCGGAAGCTGGATGTGCCGCACTTTTATGGTTGAAGAAATTGAAATTGGCATATCGAGTTTAAGTTCCAACCGAGGACGTTAACCTTCGGAATGGCGTAAATCTATTTTATCTCACGACTGGTTGCGGTAAGTAATATAAAGCCTCACCAGGGGTTTAAGATTTTTTTTGACTGCCAGCCTATGCGAAGAACAACTTTGAATTCAAAACTAGAGGTTGTGGGTCTAGAAACTACACCCTGTAAAAAAAAAATACTTTCTAGGGAAGCCGAAGCAACAACACGTTTAGATGCTATGACCTTATATACTTCAGTCGAGTGTTTATTGAGTGAAGAAAGAGTTATATGAATCTGAATATTTTTACGACTTACCAACATTTTGTATCTTATATAAAGACAGAAAAAGAAAGAGAGAGAGACGAAGCAGTCCCATTTTTTAAATTGTACTACGATGGCCGAAAGGAAAACAAATATGGACAATGGGGTTAATATTAAGGATGGATTGATTTGTTGTTTTTTTTTCTGGCTTAACCTTTTGCAGATTATTAATGTCAGAAAATATTTTGAGGTTGTTTTTGCCTGTTTAGGGACCAGAAAGAAAGACACGGAAGACGAAGGTAGGTTGAACAAGTGTATTGAAATAACAGATATATACAAAGCAAGAGTGTTAGTAATAAGCAGATAGAGGTGTACGTCCGAACGGTAGGTTAACACTTCGTCTCCGGCCCCCAACCGACTGCGCTACGACTCTCGCGGTTATTATTTATGAGAGGAGGAAAAGTACATTCTACTGAAGGAGGGATTACCACAACAGAGATTATAATCATTTCTGGAGATAATGAGGATTTACTGATACAAGTTCTACTGATTTATCCATACCCTGGGATGAAAGATATAGATTCATTTCTTTCCTAAGCGTATGTACACCTATGTGAATATGACAAACACGACTGGGATTGGAACTCGTCTCTCGTATTTCCAAGCCGTTATACATTAAATTATTCGCATATGCGAGTTTACAGCACAAGGTATATCCAAGCGGTCACCAGTCTAAGTAATGACCAGGTTCGAGGTTGCTTAACTACAGTGACCGTACGAGAACTAGTGTTTCAACATGATATGACACTAAACATTATTTATACGGACTCATCTATTAACTGAGGGCTCGTGAATAAAACCGAAGTTAATACTCGTTGCCTCTTCTTGGGATAACATTCTCGACTGACGTGAGGTGGAAAGACTACATTGAATCCATTGCTAGGACAAATGTTAAGAAAGATGTTTTACTGTGTCATGCGAGACAGTTTTTCTCTCCTGAATCTATCATAAATAGCTATACGTCTACCATTCGTCCATACTTAGAATTTTGCAGTCACGTATAGTCCACTGCCTCTGCTGTTTACCTTGAGCTCATTGATAAAATTCAAAGCAAAATCAGCAATATCATTGGTCCTGATCTCGCGTATCGGCTTTAGTCACTTGCCTCCAACGTAAATGTCGCCTCCCTCTGCATTTTCTATAAATAATTTCACGGTAATTATCCGACGTCGAGATCTGATCAATCTAACGTTGAGCTTGCTTGGTGTAACCGTAAATTCTATGTTAAGAGTTTCTTTTGTCGCACTTCTCGCTTTAAGGACAAGCTTCCGGCTCCATGCTTTCCAGCCAACCTTTAATTTCCGAAAAATTTAAATGCAATGTCAATCGCTATCGCCTGTCCTCCGGATTACTCTTTTTGTTCTCGCTTATTTATAATGTTTCTGTTTTAATTCTTCCACCCCAAGTAAAGCCTTGTATCTTAGTGGATTCCCTGTCCTTCTTGAGGTAGAATCGATTAGAACAGTAAGGATAATCAACAATTTGGAGATCGAGCTATCAACTCTACCTGGCAAAAACTTACTTGTTTAGAAATCAGAACACGGCGTTGTGAGTCTATAGCATTACACTCCAAAATTATAGTGAGAAGGCCAATAATTTTCTTTCTTAAAAGATTCGGTTCCATTATAATATTTGAATATTTGAAATCTCTTGGGATTTAAAGGATAATCTGAAGCATTCAATCTAATCTGTATGGAAGGTATTTTCTTTTGTTTTCTTTTTTTATATCCAGTTTACAATTTGCTCCAGGTCATACGTATTTTATCTCATTGGAGTTCATTAACATTGAAAGGGCCTTTTTTATCATTTGTTGATGTTTATTGCTGGAGAAAATATCTAACGAATGAGATATATATGTCTTTTTTAATATTTTTTAGGGAGCAGTGAAGGCAATATCTAGGGATATTCTCTTGAGAATACGAGATTTCTTCTTAAGAATCAGAAAAATAAATTAAATATTTTCTCTGTAGCCATATTTATTTGGTTGATTCGTTTTGTGCGGGATATCAACCATTTGCTGGTTATTTCAAGCCATATATTATTTGAGAATATAAGATCTTTTTTTAGATACTAATAGTTTGGTGATACAATGCATAATAATTAACCTTTACATGAGAAAGAAGAGTTCGATCCATAAATTTGCCAAGAGTATTTGCGTGTAAGTTAATATAACGAACCCAATGGAAATTGAAACCTGATTAATAATTTCTCTCCTTTATCCATTACACCACCTGCACACATAAGCTTGCAGTAGCTGATATTCGCAAGTGGTCACAAATGTAGATACAGTCAAGGCTCGATCTTGATTACCTCCGGCGTTTCAAAGCTTTTTAAATTATATAATTTATGTTAACCCAACGGATTGTGGTCTTTATCGCATTAACAATAACTTTGGCCTTGGAAGTTACGCCTGCAAAGGATCTTGGAAATGATAGAAAGTACTTCGGTTAACAAAATCTACGGCACCTTCCTTGATGAATTTCATCGTAACATCAAGTAACTATTCAGAAAACTAGAGCGGATCAGTATACAAATATGTAGGCACAATATGGCTATATTTCTCCATGAAACATATACCAGCTGTAATAACAAAATTGTACAAATTGAGTTACAGTATGCCTAAAAGAAACACTAAACAAATTGAGTTTCTTTTTCGAAATTATCAGATAAGATGGTTAGCCATCTTGATACCATTTGTCGATAGAATCACTGAAAAATCTTTTGAGTTATTCAGCTAGAAAGATAAGAGGATAAAATCGTTTTGTGTCAGCCTCAAATGCTTTTTCAACTGAGAAATCTTGAGAGGAAAAAGATCATTCAGGTCTTCGCTAATGGTACCAACTCTGACTTCCATCTTCAGAGTCCATTCAAGAACCATCAAGAGAACAGTGAATAAGATTAAAATAGAGGGAATAGGAGAGAGGAAAAATGGGTCAGGAGACCATGACAGTATGAAGGATCGTCATTCCAACTAAAGAAATCAATTAGAAAAGATCAAACTGAATACCAAAAACATTTGGCACGTGAGAGAGGAGTTTAAGCCCTGACTGTCCAAAGAGCAGTGAAAAAAAAATGAAAATGAAATACGTGAAACCTGTGAAGCAACTTGTTACAGCAGGACGGGAATTTAGAAGGTTAGAAGGGTAAAGATCATTTTGAATATGTTTTAAAATTAACTTGAAATCATATATATATTATATATATATATATATATATATATATATATATATATATATATATATATATATATATATATATGAATTTAATTTCAATCCTTCATTAGCTTCCGATCCTTGGATAAGATTAATGATAAACAAGTCATATTCTTTATGATCGTTTTTCATCGCGTTTCTTCTGTTAAGATTAGAGTGGAATTATACATTCTTATTGCTCAAAGTAGGGCCCAACAGGTTTATAAAAACCTTAGAGAATTCCAGTAAAATATCTTTAGGGATTCCTGAGATACAATGATTCAAAATTTAATCAACCATTTCGACACTCTTGCTGTTACACTATTTGGACAATTTTGCTGTTACAACTTATATATATATATATATATATATATATATATATATATATATATATATATATATATATATATATATATACACATATATATGTGTGTGTGTGTGTGGGTGTGGATGTGGGTGTGGGTGTATGTGTGTGGGTGTATGTGTGTGGGGGGGTGTCTGTGTGTAATTTAATTTAAAGAAAAACAGACCACTTTAAAGTTCCATTAGTTATACTTTATTTCACCAGATATTTTAGTTTTCTCTGGATCTTCAGACTTCACTTTCAAGGATGAAAAAATGAATTTAAAATTTACACTTTTGAAAGGCAGTATTAAGCTTATATAAGGTGACATAGAGGGTAGTAAGGGATGGTGTGAGAGACACGGTCGAATTTAGAGAGGGAAGGAAGAGTTTTCAAATTTATTTTTATTTTTATTTTTATTACAATACTTAATATTGAGGAGGAGGGGTGTAAGGATCAGCCATTGAGTTATTTAATCGCTCAACTCACCGGAAATTATATGGGAAAAAAACGAGAAAAGAAAAAATGTAAAAAAGAAACAAGAAAAAGTGGGGAAGTAATGCGATAAGAAATAACAGATGGACGTAGGGTTTTAAAGGAACGTTATTTATTTCACTAGATATATTATTTTTCTCTGGATCTTCAGACTTCACTTTCAACCTAAGTTGTAGCTCCTTATACAACCAAGATTTTCGTTACTTAATATACTTTAAATATATATATATATATATATATATATATATATATATATATATATATATATATATATATATATATATATATTAATATATATATATATATATATATATATATATTATCATGTATAAAATTTGCTGGCCAGACAACAATGTGGAGAATCTATGATTCATTTTGGCCGCAAGCGTAGAATGAATTCAATGAATCGCCGCTTGTTTTAGTTCCTAGGTATATTCCATTGAATATTCAATATTTCATAGTTTAATTACAACACTAAGTAAAATGTTTTTACAGATATATATTTTATTGGCGGGTTGCACGGT
>OZ038493.1:97705471-97725471 GCA_964036315.1 Acanthosepion esculentum | reverse complement strand
TGATGTGGTACATAGCCGGGACTCTGGAGCACCCAGTGCGATTCGAGTTGTAATTTCAAAAGCGAGACAAGCTTGTTAACCATTACACCACGTTAAAGTGCTACTGTTAGAGATTTACTAAGCGTAGCTTAGATGTGGAACAAATGAGCAGTAATGGAGAATTGAATTCACAACGAGCGAGATACGCTTGCTAACAATTATGCCACGCTTGAAGTGCCGGTATTTATCTGCGCGTCCCCGTCGCAACAGATTGTGATGCGAGGTCGAAGTTTAATTTTTGATCGCCGAAGGAGAGGTACAAACTGGAGGGTTAGCCTCCCCAGAACTAGAGCTAATATTATTTTCAACTTCCCTGGCAAAAACAGATTCCTGCACAGGAGAAGTATATTGATTAAATAAGCGTAACATAGATGTTGCACAAAGCAGAAATTGTGTAGCTCCTAGTTAGAAACGTCTGGCAAGGCAAGCTTACTACGTATTGCACTATATCAAAATCGCCCTGTTGAAAATTTTAACGCAAAAGAAAATTGCATATTACTAAGAAATGAAGTTTACAACAGAAGAGGTAAAATTGGATTTGGATAATAATTTTGAAAAGCGTATTTTAATAAATATTTCATCGTTTTTTTAATTTTTTAAATATATTTTTTTAATTCAAATTTTTAAACTCCAAGATTTAAGCAATGCTTCTATCGATTGGATTTTAAATAAAATCCTTTTTGTATAGAAAGAATTGATATCCATCTAATCAAAATTCACTCTTAAGTTAGAAAACCCATGGCGTTCTTAATAGTCATTGTTATTTGTGATAATTCACTTTGCTACAAATTAGGCAAACTGAAACGAAAGAAATGTATGGATTTTTCTTAATAAATCGAAATCATCTGTTAAGTCAGATTTTCTCAAATATGTACCAAATTATTTAAACAAGTGAAATGATAACAAGTTATCTGAATTCATTTTATTATTATTAATATAAAAATATTAAATATAAAAATTAGAATTCAAATAATTATCCGGACGTAACATAAAGACAGAAGGATTTTTAGTAAATAGAATTCGTTCTAAAAATGATTTATAAAATATTTTTATAGAAGTGAGGGAATTCCTTTGACGACTTCCATATTTCTGTTCACAGGACGGGAATTATTCTGTTCATAGGGCAGGAATTCAGCTATACAATGCATTACGTGTTCTTTCTTCTACTTACTACACGTCGTTATAAACTGAATCTGTACTCTTACATCTGGCCTACAGTTCCTGTTCAGTAGATCTCTGTTTATTTTCCTGAAAATCCGTTTATAGATGCTCAAAATGTTTCATGGCAACAAATATGTCCATATCTTGTGGTTGAAGGATATTTTTTGGTTCACAATTTCCAAAATATCCTTCCAAAGAACTGTCAGAAAGACTGTTTCAAGCCTCTCCATTTTCTTCCACGGCTCGCTTTATGATCACTTTTTGGTCACTACAACCTAATACAAATTCTAGCGCATGTTGACTTTTGTCACAAACCTCCATGCAAAGTATTTACAGCGTTCAAATATGATGATAATCACGTGTCAGGTAGAAGCTTAAATACACCTCATAATAATTCCGTGCCGTTTGTTTCATGGTTGTCGACAAGGAAATGGGAATCGACGAATGGAATGCAAATCTTGACCTATTTCGTTACGTTCTCTTTCGATTTGCACCTGAGAGAGGTTCTACATCTTCTGACATTGGCTATGTGTTAAGTCGTAAGGTAGCCTGACTTCCAGCTTTGCGTGGCTACAAGTCGAATGCATGAGAAACCATTTAGAAGACAACAGAGAAGAACTCCTCTACATATCCTAAGAAACCATAGCAATAGAATCAAGATAAGAACATTTCAAGTCAAAAATATATAAGTGGGCCGTGCAAAAGGGTTCATAAGCTGACTATGAAGGAATATTGCTACAGCTGTACATTAATTTCAACTCTTCCTATTAATAACTGCGTTGTTTCTTTCCCGATACGAGAGTGGGCTGAAAAGTTCACAGGCTGACTATGTTGGAGTGATTCCCAAATCGTGAAATCTTTCATGCATTACTTTCAACTCTTCCTATTAATAACTGCATTATTTCTTTCCAGATACAAGAGTGGGCTGAAAGTTTCACAGGCTGACTATGTTGGAGTGATTCCCAAATCGTGAAATCTTTCATGCATTACTTTCAACTCTTCCTATTAATTACTGCATTATTTCTTTCCAGATACAAGAGTGGGCTGAAAGTTTCACAGGCTGACCATGTCGGAGTGATTCCCAAGTCGTGAAATTCTTGTATGCATTACTTTCAACTCTTCCTATTAATAACTGCATTATTTCTTTCCAGATACAAGAGTGGGCTGAAAGTTTCACAGGCTGACTATGTTGGAGTGATTCCCAAATCGTGGAATCGTGCATGCATTACTTTCAACTCTTCCTATTAATAACTGCATTATTGCTTTCCAGGTGCATGAGTGGGCAGAAAAGTTCACAGGCTGACTATAATAAGGAATGATTCTACAGCTGTGAAATCTTGCAAGCCTTAATTCCATCTATTCCTATTAATAACTGCATTGTTTCTTTCCAGGTAGATAGATAGATATATTAAATTTAACAAATAATGACTATTTTGCATACTTTTTGCAGTGTACGATTGTAGGCATGATGAGTCATAAGCTGATATTGAAAGAGAGATGATAGAACTGTGAAATCGCACATGCATTCATTTCAACTGTTCTTATTAATAAATGCATTTTTCCCACGTAAACTGTCATCTGGTTACTTAAAGAACAATTGAAAGTTCCTTGTAGCGACTTCGCTTGAAAATGGAGATAATTTGACATCGTGGTGTTATCAAGTACGTGCAGAAAAATATTTACCCTAAAAAAAGGATTCAAGCTGACATGGTTTCCACATTAGGGGATGATTCTTCAGCTTTATCGACAGTGTAAAAGTAGGCAGCTGAATTTAGAAGAAGGAAGGGAGAGTCTTAAAGATGATCCAAGGTCGGGACGTCTTGCAACTGCCACCAAAGAGGAAAACATTGTTCATTTACACCGCATGAGGATGGATGACAAGCGATTGACTATTAATCAATCAGCCAGTGCTATTAGCATATTTCGTGAAAAGGTTAACAATAAGGAAGTTGTCATGACGAAGGTTTCTGTTTGGTGGGTGTCACGTCTTCTGACACCTGGCCAAAGGCTCACCAAATCCCCATTCGAGAGAAAATCTGACATTGTTTGAGGCAGATCAAGCTAGTTTCCTTTGAACATTTCCTTACTCAGCATGGGTGTTCGCTCCAGCACTTTGAGCCAGGGACAAAGAGACAACACGTGCAGTGTAAACACCCCACCACATCTCCTCCAAAGAAGCCGAATGTGATGTCATCATT
This sequence comes from Acanthosepion esculentum, assembly GCA_964036315.1. Lineage (NCBI taxonomy): Eukaryota > Metazoa > Mollusca > Cephalopoda > Sepiida > Sepiidae > Acanthosepion > Acanthosepion esculentum. The sequence continues at coordinate 97,722,073 of OZ038493.1, read as the reverse complement.
TTTGTGGATGTAAAAGATATTACACTTTTTGGAGAGTATTATGCCAAATTGTTACGGAAGTTACATCCATTAGACATGGCACATGGAACTAAAACAGTCTACATCAGTGATCTAAATAAAGGGTTCAGTTCGACATTCCAACCATCTGAAGAAGGCTGGAGCGTACAACGGCCAAAACGTGGTGATAAATATGGCAACAAAGATGAAGACAATAGTCCGAATAATGTAAATAGTGCACATAATACCTCATCGCAGAAATATAGACAGATATTTTAATACCTCATCTCAGAAATATAGACATATATTTTCGTCACTTTTCCTGAGCGGTTGGTCTATCAAGACCAACCGCCCAGGAAAAGTGACGAAATGGTGCTGTCTCACGAAGACAATGTTACAACACACAAGTGCTTGGTTTCAATGGCTGCTATGTGTAACTGTGTGTTGATCTCTTTCCTGTTCTCTCGCTTTGATTATCATCCGTTCTCCAACATGAAAAAACACTTGGCTGTGAACCAGTAACGTAATGATAATAGCGTAATATCTGTTGTTGATGACATTTTTAACCAACAAGCTCAAGAGTCTCCTTTGAACAGGAAGATACGAGTTTTCCCGGAAAGCGACAATGCAACTATTAATAAGAGTGGAAATGAATGCATGCAAGTTTTCACAGTTCTACCATCACTCCTTCATAGTCAGCTTATAATTTTTTTAAACCGCCATTGTATTCTACGAAATTTAAGTAAAACTCATTCTTTGTTACATTTAATATATATATCTATGAAAATTCATAATATTTTTTTTTTTTATAGTTAAGATATAGTTTTTCTGGATGTTATTTTAAAAAAGTATGTAGATATTTAGTCAACGATTAAAAATACATAAAATAGAATGGAAGGTGATATTTTTGTCAGAGAAACTTAATGAAAAATGTATTTGATAAATAATCTTCTTGAACGTTTCGCGGAAAAATCTTCTTATGCTCAATATTTATAAATGAGTCAAAGTTTAAGCCATTACTTTCATTATGATTATGCCTGTACAATAGTACATGATTGTTTAGATTATTGTTCAATGCCAAAGTTCCACGAAAGATAGATTTCCACGAGATGAATTTATTATTGAATGCTTTACTCATTTTTTGTGTAATGACAGTTAATGTGTAAGCAATCTACCTTGTTTCATTTGAGAATATTAAGAAATCTCTTATTGATAATATGGTAAGAAAGAGATCTATTGACCCGAAGTGGGGTGATATTCCATAGATCTGGTAGCGATTAAAAAACTCTAGGCTATAATTTTCCAGAACAAAGACAGGACAAGTAGTCTTCGTAGAGGTAAAGATTCAATGATTCTAGTTACACTACGAGCAGAGCTAGATTTATCACAAATTATCTACTCGGTGAGATAGGGGTAGGGGACGATCAGTTAGGGTATGTATCCTGTCGTCTCACATTCTCTGAAAACACTATATTCCTATACATGCCATACTCCAATTTGTGAACTAATCTGTTCAAATCTGCTGTCTTTCTTGTACGAATGCATTTATTTGCTAAAATACCTCATTTTAATAATTTCCGTAGTTTAGATAGTGCGGGAGTAAGGTCTGTTTAATAAGAACACAAAACTGTCATTTTCTTTCTATTCATACTGGCAAATTTAACGACGTTTAAATCTTAGTGCTTGGAATTGGATTTTTTTTTTTTACAATTCATGCTTGCAAAATATAATTACATTTCAACTTCAAATCGTTTTTCAAAAGAGAATGAGAAAAATCCCACTCAATAAGTACAGCTAAATAAACGAAGCATCAACGAGGTTGAGAAATATAGGAATTATTTTTAATGGGGTTCCCTCGGTAGTTGTCGGAATGGAGATTCAGAGCAAGAATGAACTCACTTGTCAGTTTTAATGCATTCATATTTGACACTCGATAAAATTCCCTGTCAAGTGTCCTCCACATCAATATTGCGTGCATTAGACAGCTTACCGACTGTCGAGGGAGGCATCATTAAACAGACTAAAGTCCGACTAAATTTGTAAATGGTAAATAAAATATTCTTCTACTTGTGTAGGCATCCTCATATATCTATATATCTCATATTTTCCGCCAATTTATATTATTATTATTATTATTATTATTATTATTATTATTATACTTTTCCAATTAACACTACTTCAAGTGTTCTGGTGATCATATCACTATTTGTATTAAAACCCTATGAAATATGACATCTCTGCTTAAACGTGGAATTAGTGAAACGTGATCAAATTCCACCAATAACATGTTGGATTCAATTTCAGAATCTGTGAATGGTGGATATCTATAACTTCTACACAAAATCTACGGTTTAAATAACGTATTTGACTGGGTTCTCGATCTTTGAATGGCAAACAATTTATTTTCTTTTTTAAGTAAATTTTGTTCATGGTAAATATACACGAGGTATATTTTTTATTGTTACCATTGTTATCAGAATGTGCAGGCAGTGTAATGGTTAGCCAAGTTCGAATTCCAGTCTCGATCGTCACATTCACTTTCCCTCAAATACCTATGAGAATATTATGGAATATGGATACAGAAGGCGATTTTCTACCTTTCGTGGAGATAAGTCACATGGGTCACGAGACGGACCGTTTAGTGACGTCATTCCATACAGTGACGAAAGGGGCAGTCAAAGTTCAGTTTGTTTTCAGCAGATATACCATAAGGTCTTTAGACCAGGCCTTCCAGTGCATTGTGCCGTTTAACTTAGAGAATATATCTATCCCCTATATAGAATGAAACTACAGCTCACAGTCCTCAATTTGGGTAAACCCAATACCCGCTGTTTCTCATTCCTAGAAAATGTCCTCGCCTGGGACTTAGACGAATCCGGGTTGTTTGGCTTTGGAGTCATAAAGATGGCTTCTGCAGACAGAGGAGTATCTCCATATTATATGTAAGACACTTCCTTTTTGTTTCTCATTACACCGTGCTTTGTTGTATAGATATATTTGATATATTATTCTCCGTGTGTATATATGTTTTTGTGTATATCTTAGTAGTATAAAATCTCTCAGAGTATACAGCATATTTCTTATTCCTTTTCCGTTCAGCAATTCTGTTCCATCCGTGAACTGCGGTGTTATTATATCACGGATATATTGCTCATAACGGGGGAAATTCAAATGGTATAATAAATAATTTCTCCATAGGTTTTTCCAGTTACAATGGGATAAATAGTAAAACAGACGCGGTTATTTAGCCTTACTGGTGATAAATAATTCAAGGCTGACAATTCCGATTTAAAACTAGGCATGGACCGTGAAAAGCTTATATAAACAGGGCATTGAGACCTCTGGATAGATAATCCTCAGTGGAATATACGGGACTTGAATGAATGGGGAAGGTCATCAGACTCCAAAATCTCCCAAACTAAAAAATATGGGACTAGTTAGAACATCAAAAACGAAATGTTGAAGTTTGCATTGAGAAAGATAAAATGATTCTGAGAAGAAAAATGCTCAAATAATTATCGGTCCATCGACTATAGCAATAAAAATTAATTAAAAAATGCATTGAAGAAAAGAAATGGTAAACCATATTAAAAACAAGAAACAAGAGATAAACATCTTCAACAGAATGGAAGGAGTAAAGGCCGGGCGATAAGTGAACCTACCTACTCCTATTAACCTGTTCAAATCACAGGAAGCTAGGCGCTTTTATCGAGAACCCATCTCTAGAAAGGTTGCCGCACAAGACTTTATACCCGTTTCAGATAAAGCGGTGATTACTAATTTTAAAATCTCTCTGAACTTTTCTTGAAGAGTTGAAATCTAAAAATTGACATGAGATTTTATCATACGAATTTCAAGTACAAGATTCAAGGGAAAATTATTCCAACTTTAAAGTTTTAAATTTGTTCAAGTCAAAGAATCAAATAATGAGTCAATCAAGGAATTAGAGAATTTAAAAGACCCTCATTAATTTCTATTTTCATTAATACTTTCACGAAAATGATTCATACCTGACGGCATTGTATCCCAAACATTTTTTTTCTCTGGCCTGCATTATCAGAATTAAAATTTTGTTCCGCCTCACCAAATTATGTGATAAAAAGTACGTGTAAAAATACAAAAAAAAAGCAGAGGGTTAAAGGGAGATAACGCGGATTCGAATTCAGGACATTATCATTGATAATTTGCGGACACTAGTCACTATATTCTTAATACTTGATATAATGCAAAAATATCACAATGATAAAATCGGTCCATAATTATTTATAACTTTTATACTGGTATTCATGCATGACCTAACATATAATCCATAATAGTATTTGAAATTTTGAAAAGATATTTATTTTTGACATATGTGATTTTTAATGTATATATATATATATATATATATATTTCGTATATATATTTGGTGTGTGTGTATATATATATATATATATATATATATATATATATATATATATATATATAGGGTGGGTAAATGTACGTTGTTTTGATTTCGTCGATATAACAGGGTCAGTTGAACACCGTCTGTGAGGAAAAGACCACAGTGACGCAGTTCCCTCCGCCAGCATGCTGTACTGCTTGGAATTTGCTACGGAACATTTCACAGTGATTGGGTGTCACTCTGAGAACAGTTCAATGGATTCGGAAAGTCTAAAGTTCATTATGAATGTGTATGGAGCGATAACTAGTGATGACAACCTTATGCCTCCCTTCATCTTCCCACAGGGCCTGAGATACAATATGGAGGAATACATCAAGTGTCTTTAGTAATTAGTGCTTGTTTGGGTCAAGACAGCGGCTGGTGAAATAGCCTGCCTGGCAAAAAGACTCTGCACCATGCCACACAAGCAGGAGAACACAGTCATCAGCCAGCATAATCAAAATATATTTTGATCTTCATTTTGAAGTTGTTTTAAGACTTGGTATTGCCTGCCTAAGGAAGGTTTGTATTCCACTCGTTCTCTATATGCTGTGACAATAGGTCAGCGATAGTATTGTCAATGGATGTCCTCGGTTGAAGTTATACTGGCTTTTACTAAAATTATTACTCGAAACCTAGGTTATTTAAAGTCATAAATTATTATTAGATTGTAAGATTGTAATTTTTTTCGTGATAAGTATTTAGTGATACAAGTTTTACTAATTACCCGGTAGCTGGAGAGAACATGTTGTTTAATTCCTCTACCAAAAGTATTCGCACGTAAGTGAATATCACGTACCCAAGCGAAATTGGAACACGGCTCTCCGGTTAAATATTCCCAGCCATTATCTGTTACACCACAGGAACATCTATTGCACTACCTCCACATCTAAGCTTACAGCACCTTTTATTCCCAAGCGGCCACCTATCTAGGTACTGACCAGGCTCGACGCTGCTTAACTTCGGTGATCGTACAGAAGCCCGCATTTCAAAGTAATACGGTCGTAAGCTCAATTTTGAGATCAACTGAATCTATTATTCCTAAAATCCGTTTAGTTCTAAGGTTAAATAAAACAAGGGTTTGGGATTTATAAATGTAAGGCATACTTTTAATTTCCGGAACCATTTTGGTAAAGCATTGTTTCTAAATGTTCTATATCAGGCTGAATGGAAACGACCACACCCCCGAATATTGACTAAGACATATTATTGATTGATTGTATTTTTATTTTTTTTGAGTGGGGGTAAGAATTTTAGATTGTAAGAATTCCTACTAAATGACCCATATCTCGGGTGTGCAGAATTAATCTCAACGTCACCCAACGCGACGGGAATGAGTCACCCATCGCGACGGGAATGAGTCACCCATCGCGACGGGAATGAGTCACCCATCGCGACGGGAATGAGTCACCCATCGCGACGGGAATGAGTCCGAACTTTTATTGTCGATAACTTTAAAACGGCATATTTTATCAAACTGTCTTTGTTACTTTCGAATTAAGCATGTACATCTACAACAAAATGGGAGTATTCGTGAAATCTTTATTAGAAATTGAGCGCGGGTCTTGTACTGCAAATTACCCTTCCGAGTTGCAATTAATTTTGCCACCCATATCTCGTTGGTGCGGAGGGGAAGAAGAGGTGAACTAATACTATTCCTAAGGACTCCCGAGCGTAAATGTATATTACGAACCCGACTAAAATTGGAAATCGGCCCTCCAATTTCTCGTGCTATAATGATTATTACACCTCCCGCACATTCAAACTTACAGCACCTAGTATTCCGTAGCTGTCACCCATCTAGGCCTTGATATGGTTCGACGTTGCTTAACTTTCTTGATTGGATGACGGTCAGTATTTTAACGTGATATGGCCGTAAGCCTAAGACACTTTATAAATTAAAAAAAGGAAGGCACTTGATATAAATAATGCTTTAGAAAGTTGTCTTCACATTGTGTGGGAAAAGTATTTATTATTTTCTTTCATAACTTCTTCCGACTCCATACTGCCAGAGGAATACCATTTGGTGTTTACAAATCGTTAGGCATAAAGACTGTAAGAGATAAATAAGAATTATAGCGTCAATTGAATTTACAGTTTGTACATATTTAATCTGTTCCCATCATTGTCTCTTGGGCTTAATTGATTATGCATCTTATTTTATTCCTTTCCTTTACTAGCTAAATGACCGGCCCACGAGCAGAGATAAGGTGAGATAAAGGTTCTCTGAAAACACTTAGAGATCTTTATATAAACCATATTTTCAGCAAGAAATCTACTTTTTAAATTTATGTTTGACTTGATACTAACTTCACTTGAAAGTCCTTCTTTGTCTTCTTGCTACGTAGATCTGGTTAAATATTCCTCTAATATAAATAGTTGTACAAAAAATTAATTCAGCAAACTTTTATCACTTTTTTTTCATCATTTCACCCCAAGCAAGGCGATAATGCCACTAAGACGCAAAGGGTTTTTGGGAATTAAATAGAACGTGGAGACTGTAGTGAGTAGCGAGGAGAAAGGACAAGAAGAGAACAGAATTCAACAAGACTTAAGGTTACGATTGAAGTTAGAGTAATTAGATTGTAATTGGTTGGGAAGTGAATATCTGTGGCTCTCCACAAATCCTTTAACATATAAATGTAACTCTATGATAATATTTTCGAAAAGGTACTGCAAATAATTTTACTATACAATACATTTTTCTTTTCTTTTTACCATAAAATAGTTAAATAAGATACTGCGTCGTCAGAATTTAAGGTTAGCATCGCGGATAAAAAAATAGGCTGCTTATGTTCACTGATGTTGTTGGTTTTATGTGACTGCTTATGAATCTTGTTTAATGTTAAAGATATGTTCGAAACTACAAAAGAGATGTGAAATCTTTTCTTTCCGCGGTCATTTAAAATGAATCACTCTATGTCAGGCAAAGGAGAAATACGTGACACGGCATAGTTAAAATCTAGAATAATTCCGTCTGCCAAATAACACTCTACTTCATCGACCACATTTTACACTTTACTGGTCACACAAACCCAACTAAAATTATCGCAGATTTTACCTGCAAACTCCGACTCTTTTTATAGCTTATAATTGCACGATATGATAGAGTTTTCAACTTTGTGTGAGATTTTACAAGCCAGTGATTGTAACTGGGCGTTTTTTCTACATAGAAAATTAACGTAAGAACAGGTTGTGCTAAATATACATTTACCATTCGATTAGTTACATGATGCTAAAAAGAAAAAAAATATATTTTATTTTGACCCGAGAAAGCATATAGAATGAAACTAGACGAGAAATTTTGGTAAAGAAAAACTTTCAAAACTAAATGGCAATTATTGCGAGAATTATTTGACTTTTAATATTATTTGTTCATTTTTAATATAATTGTCTATGGCATGCATTTTTATGCTATAAAAATGAGATTAAAAATGAACAAATAAAAAATTCCTTGGACGATATTCTAAAGTAACACCCCCAACAAATTGATTGCTATTACATGTCAACACTTGAGTTATTTAACATTTAATTTTTTATCAGGCAATCCAGAGTGAACCTAATTGACTACACATAGATAACTAAATAACTGGCCAGCCACTGTCCATTATCTAGGTACATTCGGAAAAACACGATTTCAGAACAAACAGAATTGCCATATTAAAAGTTCAGATGGAAAAATAAACGCAGAAGTCTATATTTCGAATTGTTACATAAAATAATTTAAGAAGGGACAGTGTGACAACGTATATAGAATCTATATGTTTCAATTTTATTTAAAAAAATAACAAAGCCAGGTTATAATTAGTTAGTTGGCTGATTTTGTTTAGTGGCATATTAAACTCTATGCGTTATTTCATGCCAAAATCTAAATATTTTGATTGGTTCTGTTTTGTGGTATGTCAACCCTCTTTGGGTTATTTAAACCCGAAATCTAAATATGTTGATTGGTTTAGTTGGTTGATTCTGTTTCGGTTGATTTTGTTTAGCGGCATATCAACCTGTGTGGTTTATTTAATGCCTAAATCTAAATATTTTGTAAGCTTTCTTTTTAGATAATAATAATGGTTTTATTGATACAAGACTTACTAATTAACCCATAGTTTGGGGGAGAAGAGGAGGATTCATATGTTTCCCAAGGACATTTGTGCGTAGGTGAATATAACAAATCCAACTGGAATTAGAACTCAGCTTTCCTATCAACAATTCACAGCCATTATCCATTACACTACCTGCACACCCAAGCGTAGAGTACCTGCTATTCCCAAACGGTCTCTGACCAGGTTCAACTTTACTTATCTACGGTAATCATACGGAAAACTGTGTTTCAACTTGATATGGATGTACGCCTTGTAATCACTATTTAGGTATTCGGGCTTAAATATCGATATAATATTCAGGCCGAGCGTCCGTATGAAGACTGGCGTGGCTTTCACCTCTTTGTGAGTTAAGGTATCGCGGAGGAGCAATAGAAGTTTGGGTGTCTGTCAACAAATTCCCGAAGAAAAGTATTAAATCGATATCAACTCGCCTTAGCTAAGGGGTGAATAGCAGGATAGGCTGGTTCCTTTATGACAACCCTAGATTCTTAGCTTCGGTTGGCAGTCTATCGCAGAAAGAAATAGCAACCCTGTGTCCTTTAGCCTTGGTTGGCAAATAGTGTGTCGCATAAAAAAGGGTAAACAGTCTATCACTGGGTCCTTTAACCTTGGTTGGAAAACAGTCAATCGCAAAAAGAAATGGCAACCTTGAGTCGTTAGTCTTGGTTGGAAAATAGACTATCTGCGAGGAAATATTTTGCCTAGTCAATCATAAGTCGAAAGTGACATCATCGCCCAATTGGGTATCACGTATGGCACTTAATTAATCGACTGATTCTTAAAATCTGAAAGGCGGTTGAAATTTCTAGGGTACATGAGGAGGAAAGAAGGCTTTGAAAATCTAATACCCACAGAACAGATTTAGGGAAAGATGGATAGAGGAAAACAACGTGTAACCCACTTCATGAGCCATGAGTAAATGGATGGCGGAAGGACGTTTAGGAGAAACAAGAAAAATACAAAATTATTAAGAACAACGAAAGACAGGAAATTTGGGAAACCCATTATCACCTAAGTTCTCAAGGGCCAGGGCACATAAAGAAGAAGCCTTTTCCTATTCTCATAATATCCTACTTCAGCAGGCCATGTTTAACATGCGTAGGCTTGTCTGTTTGTATGTGAGTATTCGCTGTATCAATTTGGCACAAGCCTTTCGGTAACCACGTCGCAAATATGTGTTTAATTGTATTGAAGCCACCATTCACCTCTGTACGCAGGTCTCTCGCTTCATTTCATGTGACCAGAGATGCACAGAGACATTAGGAACTATAGCTTGTACCGCACATTGCTTTCACTACTTCGGAAATGCAACAAAACCTTTTCATGTCCTGTTATTCAATAGCAGTGTCTCCGAGTCCAAAGTTTATTTCTCATGAAAGAAATCAAGAATACTTTGCACGCCATTATTTCTGATTGAAAATCAACCGTTATTATAAATACAGAAAAGCAAATCGTTGCTTTTTTTACTGTTTTGAACTTTTTATAATAAATAATTAATTTAATATCCAAATTACTGAGGACCAATATTATTTACAAATTTACATGTCCCTTAAGGAGATGACTTCCTGACCAATCCAAACTTGTAAATAATTATATTGGATACAATACAACCTGTTTAACAAGGAAACTCACGTTACATCTCTCTGACCATAGATCAATTAAGTTTCATTTAAATACAAATGGGCACCTACCAAACTCTATTTGTAACATACTAGTTGATAATACAAATATAATAATATCATCCACATGTACAAGAAAGCTAAAACTAATGGAAGCATTGTTGATAAAAAAAAAAGAAAAAGCCAATATTCACTAATATCAACTAAGAACACGGCCACAATATACTGAGTGTGTTGGAATATATTCCTATATCACTAGATACATAGATAAAACAATCGATATGCTCAGCGAAAAGTAAAATAAAATTGATTCTTGATAATGGCTAAAAGAATAGCTGAAAGCGCTTGTAAAACATTCGGACAATTTTTATATAATTCGTGACCAGAAAAGAAAAAATATACGAACACATAGGAAATTATATAAAAAAGCTCAACCATAGCATTTTGTGATTCATTTTTAAAGAAACTTGCTTATATATAGTAATAAAAAAATACAAAATTTGTCACTTCGGCCTGGGTGTAGTGTTTGTGACTATTTTAAGATTATTTAGATTGTATAATCTTAAAATTGTCACAAATATTTCCAAAATCATTATGGATATACTCAGATCCTTAAACACTAATAGCAATAATATTTCTAAAGCAGGCATTTATACAATAAATTGCCAAATCTGTCCCTCACAATATATTGGACAAACAAGTAGAAATTTTAGAAAGATGCAGACCTCACTTAAAACAACTTAACTAATGCACTAGTTATACATAGAAATAAATTCAACCACAATTTTGATTTTAGAAACGCTGCATTCATAAAAAAAAGAAAATAATTCACTCAGAAGGAAATTCATCGTGAGTGCCGCCATTGAATATTGTCCAAATATTAATCTACGCGCAGGCTTTTTCCCTATTTCACCTTTCCTAACAGAATTACTACTCTCCCAAGCAAAAGTACACAACTGTATCAAGAAATCAAAAGAAAATAGTTGAATCCATCAACACAACAATAAAAACAATATTTGCAAACATGACAGTACTTGACGTAATTCCCAGTTGATATTATGAAAAATTAAGCGTTTTCTAGATTCTTCCAGTTGAAAAGAACATTTTGTCTTCTTATTAGTTGCTTTGTTTTAAAAAAATCATTTCGTTTTTACATTGAAAACGTCCACATTGGACAAAACGCGTCGGATAATGTTACAGTTTTCCTATTGTCTTTTACATTTATAAATAGTCTTTTTCTACAGGTTATCTCTGAGAAATGTTTCACACATATATATATTCCTCATATATATATATATGTATATATATATATATATATATACCAAAATGTCTGATCACTGAGTGCATTCTGCTTCTTTTATGTGATACGTACGTCGGCGACCATGGCCGTCCACATCTTCCTGTCCATTGTAGCACTTAATAATTTTTTCTTTTGTTATTTCTCCCAAACCGTGTTCTCCCATCCATTTACGCAAGCCCATCAAGTAAATTACGCGCTGCTTTCCCTTATCCAATTGTTCTGTGTGTATGAGATTTCCCATGCCTTCCTTCCTTATCACGTGCCCCAGAAATGTCAACTGCCTTTTCCTCATATTAATTATAACTTTCCTTTTTTTCCATTTTCTTCAAAACCTCGTCGTTGCTCACATGTTCGGTACATATTATCCTCAGTATCCTTCTGTAGAACTAAATTACTGTTACTTCGTCTCTTCTTCATCTTTGAGGAAATTTCCAAGTATTCACTATCATACAGTAGGACCAATATCACGTAACAGTTTACTACTCTTTTCTATGCTTCTAACGAAATTATTTTTGTGTGATAATAATCTACATATGTTTGAAATGTATTGTTGGCTATCCCAATACGTCTTAATATCTAAGTGTCGCACATTCCGTCCTCTGTTTGAACACTTCCCCGATATTTAAATTTTTGCACATGTTTGCTTTTATTATCTCCAATTAGCAATTGGCACGTTGGACTCATTGTATTGCAGATAGCCTTGCATTCTGTATTCTTATAGCTTCTACTCATTCCTTCTCGCTATCGTTCACTGTCTTTTGCAGGCAATTTTGTAGTTTTCTCTCCGTGTCTGCTATCAACACCGTGTCATCGGTGTACCTTATGTCGTTAGGAATGTTTATGGGCAGCCGTGTATATGTACAGGGTGTTTCAAAAATATATTTACAATCGTTGAGGCTGAGTTTCTTCCCACCAACACAAGGACAAAAGTCCATATAGACATGTCCGCAAATGGTTCGTTTTTTGTGCTATGTTTAAAGTTTTAAGTAGACGCTGTTAAATGTACAATCCACAATGCAATCAAAAAGTGCTTTTAGATACATTGAGGGCGGTTTCCTGATTCTGCTGTAAACTTAAAAAAAAAACATAAAAAACAAAACAAAAAAAAACGGAGGATTTGTGAACGTATGTTTGTTTCGCAGTGTGGAATTCGCTTGATGCCCATTCTCTACATATATATATATATATATATATATATATATATATTATAAATTAATAGATTTAAAATATGGTTTTACCGCTACACAGTGATAACCATGTTTCAGAAATGGAAGCTAAAGCCCCTGAATTTAATTTTGTTATTAAACCAAAGTCATCAGTTCCATTTCCTCATCAAGCGAATATATAATTATTTATTTAAAAATTATAACATAAATATGTTATAAAATCACCATTCAACATTATCTCTTGATAAGACACCAGAGGTGTTGAAACAAAATGGCTATGTTTGTAGTGATTTTATAACATATTTATGTTATAATTTTTAAATAAATAATTATATTTGCTCTACTCTGTATTGAGCACTCTTTTAAGAATAGTAATTGTTGGTTATTGGAATTTATTCCGTATATGCCAATCCTATACTTGGGTATATATATATATATATATATATATATATATATATATATATATATATATATATATATATATATATATATATATATATATATGGAGAGAGAGAGAGAGAGATTTACAGAGTATATAACATGTACAATAATCGATCTATACATCCACTTAAATTTAAAATATTACGAAAACTACTGATAACTTGCACTTCCGATGTCCCATTCTATGATCACAGAAATAACATTCAGTTCTTGGTTCGGATTTTTGCAATTTCCATATGTCTAATCTTGAAAATAACATGTTTAATAATTTTTTAAAAACCCTCTATCTACCTAAGATACGTCGGCGTTATCCTTATATTAGTCAAGAATACAGAATAAATACATAAACTACAAAAAACAATTTCAGTATAACTCTGTCCTTAAGTTTACATATGATCTTAATAATACTAACAAAATTCCTTTTCGAGATATACTGATAAACACTAATAAAACTAAGTTCACTGTCACCTCATATAAAAATCCTACTACCATAAATTTCTGTACACATAATTATAAGAGCGAATATCCAAAAAGTAAAATTAATTATATACTACACTAAATCTACTATATCTAAGACAAACATTCGTAATGACTCTTCCCGCCAAGTAACGTGTTGCAGAAAACCAACATCCTTCATAAATTTAAATGTCCTCTATGAGATTGTATCAACCACGGTAAAAATAAAATTTATATCGGATACACTGCAACTACGTTGTCTCGACAACTAATTTTTCATTTGAATAATATATCCAACATGTATAAACATTTACAACAATATACCTGTTCGCACTCGCAATTCAGAAAAATCCTTATTTAAAATACCTCTATATTTTTTATGAAAAGAATAAACATAGACTAAAAATTCTCAAAGCTATCTATACTAAAAAAAAACAGGAAAAACCTTAGTAAAAATTAATTATGAATACTCCACAAATGTTTTAAAATGTGTACAAGAGATAGTTTTAAATACCAAGGTTTGCACTGATGCTTTCTCTGTTTACTACTCATTTCGTAAAAACTCGCCGCACCATGCTTAGTTACCTCCCCTTAAACGGTTTCAGCGATCGCGAACTGTCACAGCGTTCCTCACTACATTTGTAAGAAATTTAATATTCGGATGAAGATAACAATTTTGTATTTGACAATAATGAACACTACAATATTTATCTTGTAATTAGCAATACTCTTATGATGACATTGCTATGTCGAAAGTATTCGAAAATAAAAGATATATGTAACAATACTGTGATTTCCCTCGTCCTTCAATAATGCAAACCAAAAAAGCTTATCCGCAAATATGATCCTATTGAAAATAAGTAGACAGAATATGTTTAAAGTATTCATAAATGCTATCGTTGTTCTGAGAGAGGAAGGATCTTTGTGTTTAGGTTGAAGTGTTGTCCAAAGCCGCAAAAGAATTCAAACAGAATGTTACGAATAATATATCAAAGGATATGGATTCTTGGATAGGCTTATTTCGGGTTGCGAAGAAATGCAATATGCAGTAGGATATTGGACAAACGCACTCGTGCACACGCTTGACCCTCATATATATATATATATATATATATATATATATATATATATATATATATATATATATATATGTGTGTGTGTGTGTGTGTGTGTGTGTGTGTGTGTGTGTGTGTGTATGTGTGTGTGTGTGTGTGTGTGTGTGTGTGTGTGTACAGAGTGGCCTAGAAGTAACGAAGATGTTTCAATATTTAATATCAGGTTTATTTTTGTTAAAAAATTGTTATTTTAGCAGATAAGTTTTAGGAAAAGGATGCGACATTTATTTCCCCGAGGTGTGAAAGGTGACATCTTTTAAATGCTGTCCATTTTCCAATCCGGATAAAACGTACCCTTTCTAAGGCGTTTTCCGTAACAGCCCCTTATCGCTTCCGGGAAAGGCATGCCACGTGGAACTAGAATAATCTAACCCGCTGGACGAAATAAAGGAATCAGATCAAAATTCCAATCACCCAATGAAGGACAATGGCCGACATGTTGTGAATAGGATATTGAGAAATATTTTTACGGTAAATATCATGCTGGTGGACGCATTTTTTATCTAATAAGTTGTTTTTTTTTAATATTCAGGCCGATAGGCAAAAATAAAAAAATAAATTTTGTTAAAATATAAACGTAGCGTTTACTAAGCTGATTTATGTTACCTTCAGTATCCCGACTCCAGAGTTTCGTAAACGGACTTGTCTGGCCGCTCTTAAGGCTTTATCAGCAATATAGACATAAATTTTGAATAGGTAAGGGGGAAATCGGTTAAAGTAGAACGATTCTTTATGAAAACCCACATAAGTAAAACAATTTAATAATTCTCTGTTAATATATATGCATTATAAATATTACATATAAGTATATAAAACATTAGATGTTTTTACAAATCTAATTAATTTTTCTATAGAGCAAGTTTTTGTACAGACCTTTCTAATACTTTAACTTTTTATATATATATATATATATATATATAATTATTTATTCGAAATTTATAACATAAATATGTTATAAAATCACTATAAAATTAGCCATTTTGTTTCAACACTTCTGCTGTCTTATCAAAGTGATAGTGTTGAATGTATAAAGGGTTTTAAAAGGTTCAAATCAATCAAACACCTCTCGCTAGGGGAAACGCTGTTACATAAGCTGGAATGACCAATCAAAATACAAGTATATGAGAATTTTAAAAATATATATATATATGTTTGTGTGTGCGTTTGTGCACGTGGATGGTGAATTCATCACGCCCAGACACCATTGTCTCGACTGTTGATTATTTGTCCTACGACCATTGTCTTTGATGGGCATTACACCAAGGATGCGTACGAAGATTGTAACGCTGCATGAACACACTGGTAAGCCTTACCAGTGAACAAATCAAAGTACTATGGACTAGTACGGAAAATTTCCTGATTTAAATCCAATCGAGAATCTCTGGTCAATCTGCAAGAAACAACTTCGTGGCATGGACATACGAAGTACTAACATGTGTACTTGGTCATGTTTCGTTGGAAAAATACAAAAAAATAATAATAAAGGAATAATTCGTTTTGCTCCAATTAATAGGCGCAAGAGTGCAAGCGCACTAAGGCGGATGGTTAGAACGTTTTTCTTTCGGCCATAAAACCCACATTCATAAATCTCTCCACGAAAACTATTCTAGAGCTCGGCAACTTTGGGATATGCCTATAAATCAAACCACGGGTTGAAACAATTCTCGTGTGTGAACTTGATTAGATGTATCAGTTCAGAAACGTCGATGGTAGACAGATACATACATATACGTATACAGTAAGAAATAAATAAATAAATGATAAAAATAATATTAATAATAATAAAACAAAAGTAATTGACTCATGCTTTTCACAATAAACAAAAGATAAAAATCAGTCTTTACACTTTTCCGAAATTGCAGTCGATGGATTTGAAATGGGACTATTTCTAAAATGCAAATTGATGATACATTTGTGAGCTGAAAGACAATTATGATTCTTAGAAATGAATTCAAAATTATTTTTTGGGGGCGTCGGAGCCCGAC
>OZ038493.1:97612971-97702971 GCA_964036315.1 Acanthosepion esculentum | reverse complement strand
ACATATGTTCCATATTGACGCTGAGTCTAATTTGATTTCACTGATTGCATATCAAATTTCACACACCAAACATTTTTAATTCAACCCGAAGGTTTATTGTAACAGTAATATTATGAATAGTGTACACGCCCTCTCTCCTTTTTAGCTATCATTTTCTAGTATGAGGTAAACGATCTGGTTTCGCTATTTCCTTAAAATCTGTCAACGCTTTTATTGTTTACTGAAGTAGATTTCTATTGCTGTCCAATAGTTATAAAATCAGAGTTCGTCTTCTCATAGAACTTATGTTTTTTGCCTTTTAGGTGAAACCGTTTCTCGCTGGACATCGAAGCGGTATTGTGGATAGAATGAAAGAAAATCACAAAAGATGACAATAGACTAAAGACAGTTAATGTGAGTAGAATAGATTTTTCTATAAAGTTAATGTTGTTCGTTTTTCCCATTGTGAAGTCTGAGATGCACATAACCAAATCCATCCTTAAACTCACTTAACATGAACCATCAATTCGAGTCAGCAACAATCAGTGGAAATAGACGTATTTTTTCTGTTGTATTTTCCTTCTACTAGACGAGTATTTCTCAACCGGGGTCCAAATGGACCATTGAGTATCCATGTAATTTTATTGGGGTCCCACAAAAAAAAAAATAGCAAATCGGGGTCCTTGAAATTATTTTAGTTGTCATTTAACATTGCAACAATTGTTACAATTTAGAATTAGAATTTGTACAATAATTTATACCATACTGAAAATAGAAAACAACTAGCAGAAAACGAGATCAAGCGATGTAAATTAGCGTACCTTTTACTTTACCGGATGGTTTAAATGTAAACAAATTTAAAATGATGTTTATGGGAGTTTTTTTTTTACGATTGTATATAAATGTTACATAAAATTTGGTTGTTAAATACAAATTTAATTTCATTAAATCATATATCTTTACTTTTGTCTATAGTTCAATTCCTAAAATTATGTATTATTTAAAAATAAAATATAAGTTTTTTTTTGTTTTGTTTTCATCGAATGGGTATGTAGACCCATCAAAAATAAAGTAATTGTAAAAGTAGTCCATCGGAAAAAAAAAGATGAAAACAAGTGTATTAGACCACTGTCTTATACATTGGATGACGATATCAGACGCCATTGCTTTAAACATGACGACAAATCCGACAAGTGCAATTTAAACTCTGCTTCGGGTAGCAACCAGCTTAGAGAAGAATTCATTATAACCAGTTTCTTTTTAAATAGGAAAGAGATAGTCCACAGTAGTTTTTACTTCCGTTTTGTCTTTATTGTATAATTATTCTATCTGGAAAATTATTAATTCCGTTATCCCTCTCTACCAATATCGCTTTGGTGTCTATTAATTCCTCCGGATTGATATGATTTCCTAGAAACAAACATAACGTAATAAGTTTGCTAATGTCTACACTAGTTTACTGTAGTTGCTTGATCATAGCCTGTTGGATCGAGTTCGTACAAAAAACTATGTAGAGTATTAAAAAATAATCTTCGTTAGTGTTATACACCAGGCTTTTGAGTAAACAAAAACGAATGAAAATAATAGACAAGTGTATTTTAACACATAATAAAATAACTTCAGTTTCAAAAATTCATTTACTGCCTCAGAACAGTAAGGATTTGTTAAAACTATGAGTGCTACGTGCCACAGTCAACTAGCGAACAATGGACGTAACTCCATTGTATTTTGTGTTATCGTTCTTTATAAGGGGTTATATGTAACACTCTTTAACAGTTAGAAACAAAGAAAAGAGTACTGAACTGTTACGTGGTATCTGTCTTCCTGTATAGCAATAAATGCTGGACAATCAACTCAAATATTATGAGGAGATTTGAAGCAACAAAAATGCGGTTCTACCATGAACCGAAAATATGAGAAACGATGAAGTTTTAGAAAAAATGGAAACAAAAAGGTAACCTATACTTAACATGTCGAAAAGACACGGGAAATTTCTAGGCTACATAATGGGGAAATAGGGCTTAAAAATCTGATACTGACAGGAACAGCCTGAAGGCCAGATGGCAACAGAAAAAACAACGCGTAACATTCTCAGTGAGCTTGAGTAAATGGATGGCAGAACAGGGTTTAAGAGAAATAATAAAAAGACAAAATTTATTAAGAGCTGCAATGGACAGGGAATTGCATAGATCACCTACGTCATGAGGAGACACGGCACAAAAGGAAAAATGTGATGCGAAATGAATTTAGTTGTGCACCCAAATCACTGGTAATTGTTCTTGGTATAATGGGCATTTCTGTTATTAGTCTACGATTAATTTCTCCATATTGTAATGGTGATTTATTAAACGTAGCTTAGACCTGGCTCGAGGAAGAAACTATGAAGCACCCATTGAGGATCGAACTCATTATTCAGTCCTAGATGATTTAGCGAGACAAGGGTGCTAAACGATGCACCACATCGATGTTACCTTGTCCATATTCTAATAAAAATTGTCGAATTTTATTTTTTGTTTAGATAATCAAAGGAAATATTATTGTAGATAATAGACGGAGAAATACAATATCATGAAATTCAAACTGAATGTAGCTGTGACAAAATATTAAAACAACACATCTGTCATCAAATGGAATCTGATACCTTATACGAAAAAGGTGTAATCAAAAGAGAAAAAGTTTCACTTAAAAAAACGGTTGGATGAGGAAATGCTACTTGAAATTAATAATCCCCTACTAATTCCCTGTTAATAAGAATCACAAATTACATTTTTCAAACCTTTCCAGAAGTGACAAGAAAGAAAAACAGATGATTTCTTTGCGATTATTACAATTCGTTTTACTTTCAAAATCTTTTATAAAATAAGTTTCAAGTATGAAAGATGACAATTATTCGGCGGCGTTTACAGTTTCTTTCATTTAAATCTTGAAAAAAAATTACTCGAAATGGGATATTCAAATAAAATAGATAATAATCTCTAACGGTGGTCAGAGTTTCAAAAATCTGTAAACATTTCATCAACGTCTCTCTTTTCATATTGGCAATCACAGTTCCTTTTAATCTCTTCTTCCTTTCATTTGTATAACAGAGGTACAAAAATGAAGCATTTCCTTGGCACGATTTCAATTTTTTTTTATTTGAAAGCACAATAATGACAGTTTACAAATTGGATGATCTGAGTAGTAAATTAATCATTACCTAAGGCAGTGGTTCTCAAACCCTTTTAAACAACGGCACACCTAGGAGCAAAGGAAAATACCACGGCAAATATAGCACAATTTTAAAATAGTATACATCTAAATGTTATGAAATAAAACCATAGATTTTTAACTGAACTTACTTTATTTCAATGTTTCTATTCAACTATTTGTGCAGCTTATTTAGTAACATACTAACACTGTACCATTAATATTTCCGCACACACACACGAACACGCACATATATCTATTTATCTATATATCTATCTATCTATCTATCTATCTATCTATCTATCTATCTATCTATATATATATATATATATATATATATATATATATATATATGTATGTTCTATATATATATATATATATATATGTGTGTGTGTGTGTGTGTGTGTGTGTGTGTGTGTGTGTGTGTGTGTGTATGGAGTGACAATATTTCGCGGCACATTTTTGAGGATCATGCGGCACAATAGTATGCCGCTGAACGATGGTTGACAATTACTGACCTAAGGGTCATTATATGGATTAGCTGACAAGTAAGAATGCTTAACATTGGTAGAAATTTTCATGGAAAATCTTGTGCTAACATCACCAATTCATGGAATATGCAAATAATCGGGACATTTGTGTATAAATTCTGGCTTAGAGTTGTCGAATTCCACCATTTATCACGAATAATAGATTGTAAATTATCAAGATGTATCCATTAACATTTGACATTTTCGTAAATTCAATTTCTAAACGGATTGCGGTCTTTGAATAAATAGGAAACAATGAACGAAGTTAGTGTTTCTCAGACTTTTTATCGCTGTTTTTTTTTTAAATTTCCCGCAACGAAATCACAGTAAGTTTATTAAGACAGATTATATACTGCATGAATATGGACGTAAATTTACTGTGGAAAACTCAGAAAGCAGTGCAGTTTCAATAAATTTTCGCCTTACTAATTTACTTTAATTTAATTAAAACTGCCTTCTTCAAGTCGAAATTATTGCCAGACATATTACGGTAATCGACTAAAGCAGTATTTCTCAATTTTTTTAAGCGACGGCATACCTAGAGCAAATGAAAATATGATGACACTCTTTTTAATACTTTTAAAAATGTTTATGAAATAAAACCATAGATTTTGAAAAAACGCATACATAAATCTGAACCAACTTTATTTCAATGTTTCTATTCAACTATGCGGCTCATTTAGTAAAGTAATTACGCTGTACCATCAATATTTCCATATATATATATATATATATATATATATATATATATATATATATATATATATATATATATATATATATTTCCATTATATATATATATGTATATAGATGGCGTGACAATATTTCCATGGACACATAAGAGGATCACGCGGCACTCAAGTATGCCGCTGAACGACGTTTGAGATTTACTGACCTAAGGGGTCAAGCATTAATATTAATGCCACATATTTCTTTTAGTTTACACTGTATTTTAATGTTGACTTTAGCACAGTAAAATATAGTGATTTTCCAAGCGTAGGTTAGATGTGGCACAAGGCCGAAAGTAGAGGGCACAGAGCGAGGTCGAACTCACTACTCAGTCGTAATTGTTCTAGCGAGACAAGCTTGCTAACCATTACACCGGCTCGAAGTACCCATATCACAGCAAAATATATAGAGAGGGTGAGAAATGGGAAGAGTGGGATAGAGATGAAAGGAGGGAGGGAGTGAAATAGTGAATGAGTTCGGTTGAGAAATTGAGAAATTCCGTGAGAGTCAATGAGAGGGAGAACTTGTGGAGAGTGTGTGTGTGTGTGTGTGTGTGTGTGTGTGTGTGTGTGTGTGTGTGTGTGTGTGTGTGTGTGTGTGTGTGTGACAGTAGGATAAATCTATAATAAAACTTTAATAGTTCATGCTGTTTTTTGTTACGTGTGATTTTCACTATTACTGCCAAATTTATGTTTTTCTACAACATTTCGCCTAGAGGTAAACTGACTCAATCTTTGTGCTTTTGCAATCTTAGAACTTACGTCCGTTTCAGACATTAACATTATATTTCAATAGCTTTTCAAGTTAATACTAATTTAACACATGAAATGTTCTTTAGCAATATACTTAACTCAACTCTTTATCCATCTCAGCCATCTCTCATCTATCTGTTTAAAACTGTACTACAGTAAATGAAAAAAATAGTTTTCAGTAAAAGCCGACCAGTGTTTGATTAGAAGGAAAATTAAAAGGAAAATCTTCTTAGGAGGTGAATATTTTTTAATGAAGCATTTGATGCTGTATATTTTTTCCTAAACTATAAATACTTTTTGAGTATTTATTATTCTGAGCAGTCAGAAGTGGTTCCTTGTTACCATATCTGATCTGGAACACCCGAGCATTTATATGTTTAAAGCCTTTTACGCGGAGTGTGGATATTATAGTTCCCAGGACCTTAAAGGCAATTTTCAACAGACATAACGTCATAAGCTTATCGCTATTTCCATGGCGAGTATTTTAGGAGAAGCTCCATTCTTTAACTTTACCAGTATTCGAACATGTCTCTTTCTATGGTCAAGAAATTCACTTGCAAATGTAAAGTAAAAGAATATACGATGTTTAATGCTTCGTCGTGATCTCGGTTCTGTTTTATTATTATAGGTTTCCTGGCTATGTCGATAAACTACATCCGGCAGCAAGGCCTCTAATCGAGAGGTTTTGAGGAACGTACAATCACCTCTTAATAGTTGTTGTTCCCAGATCCAACCTGACCCGAGGTGGTAGCACCTGTTAGGATCCCAGCTATGGGCAAATAGTAACCCCTACCAAACAAAAATCAACAGTACATTTTTATGAGAAAATGAGCAAGAACAGATTTTTTTATAGCAAAATGAAAATCAATGCAAAACGTAGAAATATAAAATACATTTTTATAGTAGAATCACATTATATATTATGATTTATAAACTATATAACTAAAAAAAAGTAACTTTCTGCTGAATGTATAAAACTATGTACAAAATATTTGTAGTTGAAAGCATAAAATCACGTACTAAATATGTAGATATCAGCATTAAATAATTCATGGGAGTTATATAAACCTCACGTGAATTATTTAATGCCGCTAAAAAAAATCATCAATATATATTTTATATTACTATAAACCGGGTAATCAATGTACTAATGTTTATTGGTTTTGCTTTGGACATCTCGACAAACATTTGCCAGGATTTAGCATACCGGCCTTCTTCACAAGTTGAAAGCTTATGTTATTTCTGAACGGATGTATTAAACTGATTCAAATCGTAAAATGAAAGCTGTTCTGAACGGCCATTCTTCTGGATTTTTTATATATTTTTTTATTTATTTATAATAGGAATCACCCCAAGAAAGGCAGTAATGCCGCTAAAACACAGGGCTTTACAGGGTATGGACGAATTAGTAACAGAAACATTAATGATGAGCAGAAAATGAAGAGAGTAATCAGGTAGACAATAGATAGCGATTGACATTGCATTTAAATTTTTGCAGATTAAAGTTGGCTGGAAAGCATGGATCCGCATGGGGGTTTCCACAAGTAAGAAGTGTGAGAGAAGAAACGCTTAGCATAGAATTTATGGCTACATCTAACCAGCACAACTGTAAATTGATGAGATCTCGACGCCAGTCTAATCCTGCGGTTAAATTTAAAAAATCTAGGTACCATAGCGAAAAGCGATATTTAACGGTATAAAAAATACGAAATGTCGCACAAGGCCAACATTGCGAATGGGGAAAAAGGTTTGTCTTCTGTCTTATAATTAAACTTGGCTCGCCACAAACATACATTGACCCAAACATACTACAATATTCCTTACACCAAAACAACACAAAATTAATTACCATTCTTACTATATCCACCATAATACAACAGAATGATGATAGTCCTAACTAGTCCCAATATGCACAATTCTTGTCTGTAAGGGTTGAAAGTAATATAACAGCATTATAAATACTAAACCCCAATGTGTATTTATAAATATGAACAAAAGCTATCTACGAGAAACTAAATAAAACATCGAAAAATTACCATGAAAATATTTATAGAAAAGACATAGAGAGGCAATCTTACGGCGGTGAGAAAGTGACTGGAGCTGAGTCGCCAGATTAGGACCAATAATATTGCAGATTCTTTTTTCGATCTTATCAAGGAGCTCAACAAGAACAGCAAGGACACCGTACATATGTGGCAGCAATATTTTAAGCATGATAAGTATTAAAGCAGCTGTCCCTCATAGCTCTACCGTTTGACCTACATTCTTCCTAATTTTAATGATTGACCTTCCCAAAGGCTTCAGCTCTCAACTCGCTATCTATGCTGACTAAACAACTATTTGCTCCTGTTTTAATAGTAAACCTGATCAGTTCGATATGGTCAAATTAGCAGCTGATCTCAAAATTGACCTAAAATCTACTGCTAACTGGGACAAGAAATGGCTTCCTAATGTTAACGCCTCCAAAACAAAACTTTTTTTTTCTAGTAATCATCTGATAAACCCTTTTCTATCTGATGCCAACCTCCAGAAGTGTGACTCGTTGCGTCTTCTCAGGCTAACGGTCTCTGCCCACATGAAGTGGAAAGATTATATTGAATCAATTGCTAGGTCTGCATCTAGGAAAAATGGTTCACTGTAACCTGCTAAATAGTTTCTGTCTCCAGAATCTATCTTACATAATTATAAGTCTACCATTCGACCATATGTTGAACATTGTATCCATATATAGCCTGGTGTTCCTGCTATATATTTAGGAATTCTTAATAAAATCAAAATAAGAATCTGCAAATGTTATGGCGTTTGACCTGTCATCTTGACTTCAGTTACTTTCCCTTCGCATTAGTGTAGATTCCCTGTGATTTCTCTATAAATACTTTCATGGTAAGTGTTCTGCTGAATTTCTATGATAATTACTAGACTTTAAGACTTTAACGCCAGTACTAGATTGGCATTAAAGTCTCATCATTTTACAGTTGAAATGGATAGATGTAACCGTAAGTTCTTTGATGACAACAATTTCTTCTATCGGGCTTCTCGTGTTTTCATGAAAATGCATGGTTAATCAATATCTATTGTCTTCTTGTTTCCTCTTCTTTTATTGTTCCCACTGCTGAATAATGTTTTCTTTTTCTTAGTCTTTCACATTCAGTAGCCCTATTGTGACTTAGTGGCTTTATTGCCGTGTTTGGTACGAAATGATTTAAAAAAACCGTTGGCTAAAATATGAGTCAAAGTATTTTAGGATTTCATAGCGGCGATTTATATGTGGTCATTATAATCTTCTGTCATTTGAAGACTGGGATGTGATAATTCCGTAGCCATTATTCGTTGTTTTATCCTTATACCTCATTATAAGGTATTCGTGTCAAAACCTTTTGATAACTGAACACCAAACACAACTGCTGCAATGCGATCGTGGTCACAGTTTTCTTTTTCTATTTCACTTTGCGTTATGTCAGGTCATTCTACCAGTGCTGTTCCTACCCTATAATTCAGTAGGATCTGCCGCATCGGCGACTAAACACGTTTTCCAAATGATTTTTCTGGTAAAGCCTATGATGTCTAGACATTCAGCAGCATTAAAAACAAAATCCCTCAAATGGGAAATGAATTTACTTATTGGATCAACAGGTATCATACACAGTGAGGTAGACTGTGCACCATAGCTATGTACGAAGCAAGTGCGCTGATGACACGACATCAACTAGGAGGAGGGGTTTTCACACTGAAGGCATCGATTAATTCGCAGGGTCCCCAATGGAATCAACGGCCTCGTAAGCGTGATCAAGATAAAACTTCAATTTGCAGTGCCTTTCAATCCTGGCTATGATATAATTAAGTAATTTTTATCTTATTTAATCCGTTATTTTAATAGTTATTTTTGGGTGTGTGTATTCATACTATCCTTGATCGAACCTAAAATATCCTTAATTGTTTCCGTGATCTTTATAAATTTTCCTAAAGTTTCCCATGTAATTTTTGGCCAAACATGAATGTGAAGATTCATTGAGAAAGGAATTGAGAAAAAAATCTCCGACTCCCGTCACCTCACATGCAGGAATTTCTGCAAGGCAGATGAAGAGACAGTTACTCACACCTGAAACTATAAGTAGCTATACGATGTATATTTAGAAAACTCACTGTTATATAATACCTAAGAAAATATAACCTCTGTAAGAGCAGCTACCCAGTGTTCATATAGGGTGTTTCACAAATTTTGAATCATAACAGCAGCCTCTCGGATGGGGAGAGTCCGAGGAGCGTGAGGACCTTGATGAGGAGGAAGAGAGGTTCCAACAGGAGGGTGCTCCTCCTCACGATGTTAATGCTACCATGGCATGGCTCAGTGAAAAATTTGGGGAGCGTTTCATCAGCCTTAAAGCTGAAGTGGAAAGGGCACCTCACTAGCCTTACATTAACTCACCTTCCTCAGGTTCCTTCCTCTGGGGCTTCTTCTAGGAAAACATCTACCATGGCAATCCTCGCACCATTGCGGCATTGAAAGCAGCCATCACGGAGAAGATTCAAGCGATCACCCAGGGGGATTGTGTACGCGTTATCAACAACTTTGCATTCAACAGTGCCTTCAACTGAACGTCGGACATCTGGAGCATGTATCACCTCTTTAGATTTTTAGGTCATATCTAAGACTACATGGTTGCAGATCCTAAAATTTAATCCCTTTACCTTTCAATAAATTTCTATTACTCTATCATCGATCTGTGCCCGATTATTTTGTTTCAAAATTGTGAATTACCCTATATTTGTTCGCTCGAGATCACAAATCATGTAAGTTTGGATATTCTCTAGATATCAATACCTACACCAGATAAAACTTTCTGAAACTAAAAATATGATCGAGAACTGAAATAAAAGTAGTGATGTTTTCTACCCTGGTTTCATCAGGAAAATTTAGAATGTGTAATTAATAAATATTAAATATCTTGGTGTATGAATCACTTAGTAATTTATTGAAGGAGATAAATAAATTGAAGATCAAAAACGACTAGGTCGGGGTAGTTTTATTAACAAGATAGTACAAAGCCAAAACATTAGCGTAAGAACTTCAGTACTGTCTGTAAAGATTGAGACTTTCGTATAAATCGCGCGCATGGCCCCGATGCCGTTCAGAGATGTCTAAACTGTTAACAGCTTTCTGAGATCAACACTTTTTGAATCAATGTCCGAAAAAGGTTGATCAGCTCTAACATTTTTATTTCTTTTCTTTTACAGTAAGTATTCACCTTGTACAAGGCTCGGGGGACACTCGTGGCAGAGGGTTACGTTAAGGATTAGTTTATGTGGATAAGAGGGGAAGATAACTGTTGACGCTAGACTTGAACAGGTCAACATTGTAGTGATCAGAGAAATATCCTCTTTGCATTTTGTTCCATAATTTATTCTTCGAGGGAAGAAGCTGTTTGAGTAGAATTTACTTTTCGCCGACGGAATGTGGGTGGTTGGCTACCATGTAAGTGACACGTCCTCTCCTAGCTTTGAAGGTCACACGTGGTGGAAGAAGGAGATTCAGTTCGTTCAGGCACTTTCCATGGTAGCAGCGATAGAGCAGCGAGAGACTGTAAGCATCATTCGGTCGAAGTCATTTTTTAATCATTGATCTCAGGAAGCTGTTGTACACAGGTGACGCTTTGGACTACTTCTACAGAATCACAAAGAAATTCATCAAATAACCATAGGTCGTGTTTAGTTCTCGACCATGACCAGTCGATTTCACTTAGTTTGTAGAACGTTTTTGAAATTCTACTTCGCCATCATTGTCACGCATACGGACACAGGGTGGGCATCACGCGCGTTGACGCGGAACACACAGACGTGGTGCGCGCACAACATACCGACTGGCCGAGCATGCCGCGTCGATGGCAAACCGCGTGCAATCGAGAAGCATTCGAATTCACTTAGTTTTGTCCAACTTTGTGATACTGTGATCCGTCCGTCCGTGGGACCCAAATCCGTGGTGCCCCCGACCGGCTAGCCAGCCCGCGTCGCCGGCCGTCCGCGCGAGTCCATCGTGCTGCATATAACCTATGTGTATTGAAAGAAAAAAACAAAACTAAGAAAATAGTAGCAACAATAAAATGGATAACACATGTAACTCGAAGAGAAAATAATTATATAATCGAGATGTTGATATTCCTCACGACTTGAAACAACAAGTTAGGAAGGAAAGACCTCATAAATACCAGAGTGATTGATTGATTTGTTTTTACGATTTATCAACCGATTATTTAAAGCCAGATAGTAATGATTTTTACTGATACGAGTTTAACTAATTATTTAGTAGACGAAGAAGAAGCGTTCGATTCGTACCTTTCCCAAGTTGACTTGCGAGTAAGTGAATTTAACGAACCAAACAGGAACAGTAACTCAGCTCTTCTATTACCAATTCTGAGCGTTTATACATTGTACCAACGGTAAATCCCAGCTTGCACTAACTGGTGTTCAAAATGAGTCACCACTCAATGTATTGACTAGGCTCGACGTTGCTTAACTCATAAATATTAGAAAGAGCGATAACAGTGACTTGAGAAATATATTTTATATCTCTTCATCGACAGCAGCTATCTGACCAGTGAATACTGAATTTTCCGATATAAGGAAGAGGTAATATTATATAGATAAAACTATAACTTTTAGTACATCATGGTAGGCTGAGATTTTATTTAAGTCAGATTTTCTTTTCATGAAACGCCTTTTAAGTATGATTTTAATTCCGGACGCCCTTGACATGTAACCTTATTATGAGAAACATTTCATGTTATGTTGATGATCTTTTCTCTATGCCGATCATGTATTTTTTGTATTGCAATCTCGCATATCGACACAAAGCCCTGTTTGTTTGAATGATCAGTTTTATTAGGGAGGCACAATAATGATTGATGAAAATTGTTTGATAACGATCACCAAACCTCGTTTGATTGTAATCCCACGGACGACGATGTCATCATGGCATCGGACTGTATCATTAATCATATCTAATGCAATTGCTCGTTCCATTTTTGCTCACTGTCGAATGAATTGTGAACGACCCGAATCTTTCGTGTCACTTTCTTCATTCAGATGACGCCGGACTGCACAGACTGAATTACTCTCTTTCCTAGACGTAGCAGAGCTGACGATTAAGTAGCCATATGTCTGCTTTTCGCCGACTGACCTTCTATGGCCCTCGAAATTTGTCAGGAGCCAATGAAAATCGCTGTCAAAATGAGACGAGCAAGGAAGACAACTGGATTCTTAACCCAACAAGTTATAGTATGACGGAGATATTTCTATTCCTTTTATGGGCCGTGTCTCTTCAGGACGTTGGCAATCACAGCCCTTCACATCTTTCTTTACGCAAGATATAACTTATTAACTGAGTTGTCTAGCCATTGGTACCTCTGTTTGAATTACGTAAGTCTTTGCTCATGAAAGTGAGGCTCCTGCATCTTCTTCTTTATATGCTGTATCCCACTCAGAACGTTGGCGATCATAGCTGTCCACAACTTCCTGTCCTTTGTATCTATGAATAATTTTGGTCTTCTATTATTTCGCCTAAACTCGGTTCCGTCATCCCTTAACGAAGCCCATGAAATATGTTACGCGTTGATTTCATCTGTCCCCCTTTTCTTAATCTGTCCTGTGAGTATCAGATTTTCCAAGCCCACCATACTCATTAAGTGCCACAGAAATTTCAACTACCTCTTCCTGATGTTAATTATAAATTTTCTCTTTGTTTTAATATTCTCATCTTTCTGTAGGACAAAATTTCTGTTGCTTCCAGTCTCTTCTTCATCTTTGAGGAGATTGTCCAGCATTCACAGCCATATAGGAGGACCTATTATCTATTACTCTTTTCTTTTCGTGCAGTCTCAGAGTTTATGTAGCGAAAAGACGCATTGGAATGGTCAAAGATGCATTCCAAAAGCTAAGCAGAGTGTTAAGAGACTGAAAAATTGGTTGAAAACAAAGAAAAGATTATTGAATTGTTACGAGGTATCTGTCCTCCTGTATGACAGCTGGACAACCTCCTCAAAGATAAAGATGATTTTTGAGGCAACAGATATGAAGTTCTACAGAAAACTGCTGAGGGTACCATGAGCCCAACATATGAGGTTTTGGAGAGAATTGAAACAAAAAGGTAACTTATACAAAACATCAGGAAGAGGCAATTGAAATTTCTTGGGCCCGTCATGAGGAAAGATTGCTTGGAAAATCTGATACTCAGAGGAGAGATTGAGGCAAAGAGGAACACAGGAAAGCAGCGCGTAACATACTTGATGGGATTGAGCAAATGTATTGCAGAACAGTGTCTGGGAGAAATAACAAAAACAGAAAATGTATTAATAGCTATAAGGGCCAGGAAGATATGGAGGGCCATAGTCGCCTACGCCCTGAAGGGACACGGCACATAAAAGAAGGAGATACACGTCTTACTAATTAACCAGCAGATAATTAACCCATCTAGTTATTTGCCAAGATAGACGCCGCAAAATTGATTTCCGTTGAATTTTCTATAAGTACTTTCATGATGATTATTTCTGATGAAATCTTTACTATTGTACATAGACTTTAAGAATTTAAGCGCAGTACTAGTAACAAAGTTTCATCAATTTAGATAGGCTAGATATTACCGATATATACTAACGGTTAATTTTGTCGCGATTCTCGGTTGTGGAACTCTCTTCCGGCTCCATAATTTCCAGACAGTTTTGCGCTTCAAAATTTTAAATTCAATCGTTACATTTTTACTTACATTTACTTTCAGGTTACTTTTGTATACTTTTCGCGCCTTAAAAAGTATATCATGTCTAATTCTTTCACACTCAGTAACCCCTTGTTTCTTAGTGCCTTGTATCGGTTGAAACAATTAAAAGAAAAATACAGGACTGACGCTCTCAGCATTAGCTGAGTGTACACCAAAGTTATCGAGTGTGAACAATAAATCGATTAACGCGATGACAATAAAGAAAACTATCCGCTGTTGAAAAAGCAATTGTTGAAGAATTAAAGCATGTTCTTTTATTGCTATTTTTATCCCATTTTTTTCTCATCTCAAAAATATACAAGCGAAAGTTCCAATTTTAATTTAATATATTCCCTCGGGAGGTTACAAAATGTACATAAAATATCAACGAAATATTCCCGATTCATGTTAATTAATTAATTAATAATTTTCATTAGAACTTGAAATGTTCCAAGACTGCTTTATATGAAACCGTGTACAGCTGCCGGTAGAGTAAACTTCTCATAAAAATTCCTCTCACGACAGCTCCGTTTAATTGTATTGAATAATCAATTAAGATTTGTAAACATCGTAGCAATGCTTGTTTTATCAGAAAATAATAAACTACGCATAATAATTGCAGGCAATATGGCTGACCGCCAGGCAAACGGAACTGTTTTGTGCGCCTTTGATAATTTCTGGCAGGAAAATGGAATTTCAGCGTTTATATATATATATATATATATATATATATATATATATATATATATATATATATATATTCATAATTATTTTTTTCTTTAATGTTCATACAGATAAATATTCAGGAACATTCAAAACATAAATGAAAAAAATAATTAACAAAAAACTTTCGTTGATACAAAAACAAACTTGCTATAAATGAAAATTCCTACCAAAATAGACCTAATATATATATATATATATATATATATATATATATATATATATATATATATATATATATATGTATAAGTAAAATATTTCGCGGGTAAGTAATCTAAGTAGATACTATTAATATAAAATATTAAATCTGATCCACAAAAGAGAGCTCAAGATAGTTTTTATGATAGAGCATATAAGTGAATTAGTTAATGAGATCTAAACGATTTACCTCATGCAGATGATCATTTCGTCCATAGGAAAGTAGTTTTTCCCTGGACTTATCAATGCATAATAATAATATTAAATATATTTTTAAAAAATGCTTTTACTAACATGAAATTTTATTAAATGTATTTACATTGATAAGTCCACGGAAAAACTACGTGTGTGTATGTGTAAATTTCTTTCAGATAGAGTGCATCTGTAAAGGAAAAAATGAATAAAAGACAAGATAAAAACTATTCTTAGTCGACCCATTTCGTCATCTGAGGGAATTTTACCTTGATAAAGTCCCTCAGTGGACGAAACACATCGGCTATTAATAGTTTTCCTCTTGTCTTTATATATATATATATATATATATATATATATATATATATATATATATATATATATATATTGTTATTGTTCCTTACCTATAAATACAGAATGAACTCTTCCTAACACTATGTATACTACGCTTCTCAAGAGAGTTTGTGAGACGAATCCAGTCGAGCCGATAGTAGTTCACTCCAAACCAGACTGACAGTCATACTAACACCTTCCACATCTTGTATTATTATTTCAGCGTATATATATTTCAGCGTATATATATATATATATATATATATATATATATATATATATATATACACATTTTAAATATATATACATATATATATATATATATATATATATATATACATATATATATATATATATATATATATATATATATATATATATATATATATATATATATATATATATAACGAACGATAACCCACGCATGCTTCTTATAATATGGAGATTTAATAGGCCGGTTAATTGAAATTCGAGAATAAACGGACAACAACATGATAAAAAATATTGTGAATAAAGCTAATAATATTTTTTTTTAATTAGTAGTGTTATGGGAACTTACCCATAATAGTAATGGACTATCCCGTACACTATAAATACTGCGCCTCAAGAGGAAGTAGTAGTGTGAGTCAGTCAGTGTGAGTCAAACACAGAGTTAGTTAGTCAGTCAGGCAGTCGACTAGTCAGTCAGTCGACTAGACAGAGTCGCGTCAGACGATTACTGTAAGACATTGGAATTGTGATACTAATTGAGACAACATCGTTCTCTCTAAATAAACCTGATTGTTATTACTAACACTTCTACTTCTTTTGTAAATATTCTGTTTGTAATATATGTGTTATTTCATACCTGTGTTCGAGTTATTCTTCATTGGTTCTACCTTGGACCATCACCCTGGTACAAGGAACGTGGACCATAACAGTGGCGACGAGGTAACCCCCAAGGAAATACGAACTCTATACGCGGAGGACATACTTTTTGCCATACGTCGCACATAACAGTGGCGACGAGGTAACCCAAAGGACAAACGAACTCTATTCTCGAAGGACATACTTTTTTGCTATACGTCACGCATAGCAAGTGGCGACCTGGACCCCCCCCCCAAAAAAAAAACTCTCTACGCGGAGAACATACCGTTTTCCCTATCCGTCGCACATAACAGTGGTCGACGAGTAAACTCTAAAAAAAATCAAGTTCTACGCGAGATTCTAAAAAAAAAAACTTGGTCTGCGCGAACACACATAAAAAATATTTTTGGATATCAAATTTACTGGCAAACGAAGGTTACAAAATATCAGGTTACACAAAAATACGTCAACATGGAAGATTTCAAGTCAACCATTATGGAGCTTATCATAATCCAATTTGAACAGCAGCAAAAGACGAACAGAAACATCTGGATTTGCAAGAATTATTGCTACGTGTAATGTCAAATAAAGAGCAAGAACCCGAGAACGAAACAGTTCTCTCCCAAGACGCTATTTGGAGTACTATCGAAGATTTAAAGCACGCACCCGACGAAGATAAATCTTTTGCAAATTACTTCTGAAGGTACGAAGATTTATATGAATTTGACTGCAAAGATTAGTCAGACGCACGTAAAGTACGTCTATTACTAAGAAAATTAGGCACATGCGAATATACCAAATTCGTAGATTATATTCTTCCCAGAAAAACACGTGAGCTAACTTTCAAAGAAGCCATTAAACTGCTAACGGAACTTTTCAGCCATAATACTTCACTATTCCAAAAAAGATGGAAATGCATGAACTTTACAAAAAAGGACAATGAAGATTTCACAACTTTCGCGTCCATTGTCAACAAATATTATGACGACTTCAAATTATCAGAACTCAGCGCGGACAATTTCTAATGCTTAATTTACGTCCAAGGTCTGGTCTCAACCAAAGACGCGGAAATGAGACGCAGAATCCTTACTAAATTGGAGAGTGAACAAGATTTGACACTTCAAAAGCTAGCCGAAGACTGCCAGAGATTCATCAGTGTGAAGAAAGACTCAAAAGACATAGAAGAAGCTGGCATAGCACACATACATATAGTACGAAGACAAACCAACTTACCCTCCTCACAAACAAACCAAACCGATTTCCCCCTCCTCAAGAACAGGTAAAACAAAATTTTCTAACTCTAAAAATCAATATAAAAAAAAATTACCACCCAGTCCATGTTATCGCTCTGTGACTTGGCATTGGTTTAAAGACAGTACTTATCGTTTTAAAGCTTGTCTATCATGTAAAAAAATAGGCCACAAAAGTTTTCACTGTTGGTATAGAAGAGAAAATAAAAGCAGAATAAGAATCACGAGGACTGACCAAACAGATGAGACTAACATAAGAAAATACGTACAAGTTGAAATGCAAAATAGAAAAGTCAGGCTTCAGCTAGATTCTGGCTCAGACTTAACGATTATAAACCTACAAACATGGAGAAAACTGAACAAACCTGCCATGTCAAAAACGGGTAA
Organism: Acanthosepion esculentum; assembly: GCA_964036315.1. Classification (NCBI taxonomy): domain Eukaryota; kingdom Metazoa; phylum Mollusca; class Cephalopoda; order Sepiida; family Sepiidae; genus Acanthosepion; species Acanthosepion esculentum. The sequence continues at coordinate 97,685,120 of OZ038493.1, read as the reverse complement.
AATTGATAGATCAGTTACGGGGCGAAAGATAAAATTCGAGGGTGAAGTAATTACAAACGTAACATTTAATGGAATGACGAAAAACTAAAGATGTACGTCTTAAGAAATACCGAAAACCTATTCGGAACGGATGGATGCAAAAATTCGAACTGTGGGATCTACCTATAAGTACGCACTGCCAAAATGTAAAAAAGCTTACCAAACGAGGCAGACAAATTAAAAGAGTCATTAAAAACGAGTTTCCCCGAACAGGCCTAGGAAGATGTAAGAAAATGGCAGCTAATATCGAAGTAAAAGATAACGTTCAGCCTATTTTCAAGAAAAAAAGGAGCGTACCGTTTACGTCAGTTACAACAATTGATCAAGAATTAACCAGACTCGAAAACATCGGCAAATTGACAAATGTAGAATACAGTAAATGGGCCGCACCGACGGTCTACGTTATAAAGAAATCAGGCGAAATTCGAGTTTGCGCTGATTTTTCTACAGGTCTGAACGCAGCAATAAAGGACGACTATTTTCCTCTACCCAGTCCAGAAGAAATATTCACTAAATTAAATGGCGGAAATTTTTTTCAAAGATTGATTTAAGTGAGGCGTACCTGCAAATTCCAGTCGATGAGGATAGTTAAAAACTATGATGCATAAACACACACAAAGGATTGTACAGATACCAAAGATTACCTTTTGGAATTAAGGTCGCGCCGGCTATATTCCAACAGACAATGGATACGATGCTTGCCGGACTAGAGTACACAATTGCATACCTGGATGACGTATGGATTAATAGCGAAAGCGTTGAACAACACAGAGAACCCTGTACAGGAAGTATTTAAAAGAATACAAAGCTATGTATTCAAAGTAAAAGAAAATAAGTGCGATTTTTTCATGAAGGAAATCAAATACCTTGGCCATATAATAGATCAAGAAGGTAGACGACCAGACCCTAAAAAGGTCAACAGCAATTAAATAATGACAGTTCCTATAAACATATCAGAACTACGAAGTTTCCTAGGATTAGTATGTTACTACCAGGAATTCATACCTCAAATGCATGAACTTCGCGCACCACTGAACGAGCTGCTAAATAAAGAAAAAGTTTGGCAGTGGACAGATCAATGCCAAAAAGCATTTGACGAAAAAATCAAAACGCTAACTTCAGATTTATTTTTGGCACACTACGATCCCAAACTTGAAATTATTGTAGCAAGTGACGCTAGTGCCTACGGAATCGGAGCGTGTATATTACATAAAATGCCAGATGGGACAATAAAACCCATCGCACATGCTTCTAGAAAGTTATTACCAGCAGAGAAAAATTATTCACAAATAGAGAAAGAAGCTCTAAATTTATCTTCGCAGTCACGAGGTTTCATAGGTACATCTATGGGAGACAATTTACTCTGCAGACGGATCACAAACCGTTACTAACTATTTTCGGTTCGTAAAAAGGTCTACTGGTTTACACTGCAAATAGGTTACTTAGATGGGGAAATATAATTTCAGATTGGAATATTTACCAATGAAAAAGATTGGGCATGCGGATGGTCTGTCGAGACTTATACCAACAAAGACAGAGCCATTGGAAGATACAGATCTGCATTTGATAAATTTCTACCAAGTAAAATAAAACAAGTAACACAGTCCTATGCACCCAACAGAAAATTTCTCCCATGGGAAAAAGTTTTTTTTAAAGCTTAAATAACACATCTTACTGGGAGCAAGGCACAATTGAGAAAAGAATTGGCAAGATGGTTTACATAGTTCAAGGGCAAAAATTCTCACACAGAAGACACGTGAACCCAATAAGGAAAAGACTGTTACAGGACGCTAACGGTACACCTCAAGAAGAGGTAATGGTCATGATTTTCGATACGTTAGATATAAAAAGACCGCAAACAATTCCAAAACCAAGACAATCTTCTCGAAAAAGAAGATTTACTGAACCTTTGGAAATAGATCCAAAGAAAAAGAGATATTAAAAACCCCTGCTACGCAAAAGGAAGGGGGTGTTATGGAAACTTACCCATATTAGTAATGCCCTATCCCGTACACCATAAATACTGCGCCTCAAGAGGAAGCAGTAGTAAGAGTCAGCCAGTCCTTTTGGACGACTCGGCTAGACGGTCGAACTCTCTGCCTCTGAGACAGAGGGGAACTCTGCCTCTGAGACAGAGGGGAACTCTGCCTCCGGGCAGAGAGGAACCCGGACGAGGCTCCGCCGAAGGGCAGAGCCTCGTTCGGGGAGGTTGACCAACCGGATCCCGTTCATACGGGGTCTACGGGAAATTTTGGCCCGAGCCTACGGGCTCGAAAAGCCCACATTAAACCGGCCTTGTGCCGCATTTACACACGTGGGTGTGTTAATGAACATCGTGTGAGTCAGTCAGTGTGAGTCAGACACAGAGTCAGTGGGTGAGTCAGGCTGTCGGCCAGTCAATCAGTGAGAGTCAGTCAGACACACAGTCGCGTCAGACGATTATTGTAAGACATTGCAAATTGTGATACTGGTCGAGACAACATCGTTCTCTCTAACTAAACCTGATTGTTATTACTAACGCTTCTACTTCTTTTGTACATATTCTGTTTGTAATATATCTGTGTTATTCCATACCTGTGTTCGCGTTATTCTTCATTGGTTCTACCTTGGACCATCACCGTGGTACAAGGAACCTCAACTATAACAAGTAGGTGTTTTCATTGAACCTGGGCACTGCACTAAAAAAATGAGTTTTAAGTCGGAATATTCGGACACGCCGGCGTCTCTTATCAACGTGATGATAAATAGAAAAGGCAATAGGACTCTCTTTCCTGTGAGATTAGTTCTATTTGATCTGTTGTAGATTTCGTTTGTTAGTTTTTTTCATGTGTCGTATTACTTTCCAAAATTGATATTTTGTCCTATCAGTTTGCCACAGTTAGGATTGTGGATGTTTTGTAGAAGGCTTTCTGCGGGAAAAGTATTCTCTGCTTATAGCATAAAAAACGCATGTAGATACTGAGCATACTTGACATTGCTTAACTCCGATGACTTTATTAGAAGAGGTTTTTCATATATATATATATATATATATATATATATATATATATATATATATATATATATATATATATATATATATATATGCAGGTGTGTGGGCGTGAGTTTGACAAATGGAAATGTTTTCATGAAAACAGATTTGATAATGCATTTCGCCAATCAAGACTTCGGCAGATCGGAAAACTTTAAAAAGATGGAAAAATACATTGACAACTTTCAACTCGAACTAAGAATTGTATAGAAAAGATGCCAGAATAAATCTTAACGAGTTTTTTAAAAAAGTCACTCATTTTCTTTCTTCGTTAATCACGAGAAAAAGCCATTGTTTAAGCATACACGCAAATACATGCACGGATTTCATTCTATTGTTTTCGGACCTGATGAAGCCATGAATGGCGAAATGCATTATGAAATCTATTTTTTCTCATATATATATATATATATATATATATATATATATATATATATATATATATATATATATATATATATATATATATATACATGTATATAAATATATATATATATTAATAATAAATATCATTTTGCAGCATGTATTTATATACAGAAGTAAATATATCGGAAGATTTTCAACATTTTTTTCAAAATATAACCATAAGGATGACTGAAAAATTCAACTATGCAGAATGTAATTTAATTCATAATAGACGAAATAAAATAAAAGTTATTGTTGCTGATCATTTTATTTTATTATATATATATATATATATATATATATATATATATATATATATATATATATATATATATATATATATATATATATTACTAGCATTATATCCCGTCTTCGAGCGGGAATTTTTGCTGTTCAATTGGGGCAATTTATGTTTGTAATCAGCCCACCGGAAAATCAATATTAGTATTAATTGGGTGCAACCGAGGCACATCCCCAAATAGGGGGAGTGACAATTTGAATGGGAGGTGGCTCTGAAAACGACCGTTTATGTGTTGTCAATATTCCAAGAAAGGAACCTCTTCCATGAACCTTCATAATAATAATATACGATAATTTTTATCATAATATCTTTTTCTAATTCTAATAATCTTTTGCATTAGAGTTTAACGCTTTAAATTGATCACATGCTGTTTTTTTACAGACATTAAATTTTGCCTTTGATTTTTGCACAAAATGTAAAAATTTAGTTTTTTTTTTCTATTTTTCATCTTCAAGGTTGAATTTTTTTCAAGCCAATTTGTTCTCAAAACCGGCACTGAAGAATTATCTATCAAAAACAAATTAAAAAACAATAAATTCGTCGAAATCGGATGAAAACTGAGGAACCTCTAAACAACATCCGATCACACACATTATGCACGTATGTATTTACTATTTTAATTTATTAATGTAATTATTACTAATTCTTTTATTTTAATTTGATAAATTACACTGGGGAACACGTATTTTATTGAATGATATCTGCTGCTTAACTCTAGGTAATTTGGGTGCGGTGAATATGTATTTTAACTGTATGGCGCTGTCATAACATGATTCTTATCAACAGTTTATGTACATTTTTCCAGATTTTTTCAATTAGCACTTAAAAATGAAATCATATGTTAAAATTCTTTTCAATTTTCCTGAATACAATCAGTTAAAAACGACATTAAAATCACATTATAACTATATTAATGACTTAAAATATAAAAAAACCGGATTCGGATTATTAACCTAACGGTTCTTTCCTATTTTTCAATTGATTTGCACACACACACACACACACACACACACACACACATATATATATATAATTTTATATGCGTAGTACTCAGTGGAAAGCGCCAATATCAGATATAGAGTAAACATATTCAGTTGTATGGATATGAGTTTGTGACCTTGTTTTTCACGATTTTGAGATCATCACACAAACATTTGCCTGACGATCGCAAAAGCGTGAGACACATTATAACAAACTCATATTCCTACAACTGAATATATATATTTAAACTGGTCAGCAGTCAATATACCACATAACACCCTTGAGGGCTTAGCCTTGGAGCGGGTAGAATGTAGATCAACGTGTTTTAGTGGACTCAGCAATTTCCAATCTGCTTGTCTGAATCAACTTCAGGAAGATAGAGCAACATCTAAAAGGTCAGCCAATTCAATTGATCTCATCACATAATCCTCACAATTGCTCCATATGCGGCCTCCTTTGTAAATCACTAGCAGTTCTTAAATGCCACTTAAGATTAACGCACAATATTTCATAACTGAATCAACATTAGATCCTCATATATATATATATATATATAAACTTATAAATATATATGCATATATATATTTGATAACTCATATATATATATATATATATATATATAATCATTTATGTGAAAATTATAACATAAAAATATTATAAAATCACTACAAAAATAGCCCACTGAATATATATATATATGTATATATATATATACATATATATATATACCTATATATAAACATATCAATATATATACATATATATAAACATATATATATATATACATATATATAAACATATATATATATTTGATAACTCATATATATATATATATATATATATATATATATATATATATATATATATATATATATATATATATATATATATGGCGATAAAGGTATTCAGCTTAATATTACTAGACATATTAAAACGCGCGAAGCAACCGGTTTCGCTCCCGCTCATCAGGCTTGCAACGGGAGATTTTAATTTAAAAAACAGAAAATGTACACTAAAAAGAATTGTGGAGGGGAAAAAATGAGCAAAAGGAGCTACAGGCAAATGACAGCGAGCCCCAACAAACACTCACGTTGTTTACACAAGGAAGGTTTGCGGGACCCGATGTAAAGTGCATCCAGCACCTTAAGGTGAAATAACGAGTGTTACCGGGACAATACGGTGAACTGGTCAACACTAAAATTCACTGCACACGATCTGCTATTTAATAAGTGCTCACAAACCTTCCTTGTGTAAACAACGTGAGTGTTTGTTGGGGCTCGCTGTCATTTGCCTCTAGCTCCTTTTGCTCATTTTTTTTCCCCCTCCACAATTCTTTTTAGTGTACATTTTCTGTTTTTTAAATTAAAATCTCCCGTTGCAAGCCTGATGAGCGGGAGCGAAACCGGTTGCTTCGCGCGTTTTAATATGTCTAGTAATATTAAGCTGAATACCTTTATCGCCATAATAAAATTTTGTACCTTTAAAAATATTTTCAAATATATATATATATATATATGATTCTTATACAGATATTACTTTAAGCGTTATTCTTTGTGAATATCTATATCCGTACCGACGCTCTGTTTAATTTGAACATTATTTGCATGTTTGAATCCCGCCGGAGGATGTCTATTTCTTTCATGAGACATCCTAAATTCATACCTGCAAACAATCTATAAAATAAAGCAAACGATTACTCAAATATGTGTATCCATTAAATAGCGTTTAAAGTAATAAAATATGTCGCATAAGTAATTAAAAATCTGTAGACAGAAAATGAATTCTGTAAATATACTAGAGTAAGGGGACGGGTAACACAAGTAGGTATGTTTCCACGGGAATTATTCGATCTATATAATGTGACGAATCTGAGACAATTATATGACTAAAGGTATTCATTATTTGTGGCCACAATCGTTAAAACATATGATATGCAAATGAAGCAATGTTAATAAAAGACACAGAAGGCAACTAAAATAACTCCTACAAATCAAAGTGAAGGAAAGCGAGAAGAAAGGACAAAGAAAACAAAATGTATATTTGTTAACAAAAGGAACAGCTCAATATGAATATTACAAAAATTGCGAGAACGAAATGAAACGGAAATATTTAAAAATTTGGGATGTGTTTTAAAAGAGGACAGAAAGACCAACACTGAAATCCGAACACGCATTGGTATATCGATATTTGCCTTCCAGAAGCTAAGCAAAGAAACAGGAAAATTTCGTTAGAAACAAAAAAAGAATATTGAATTGTTACGTAATATCAGTGGTCCTGTATGGCAACGAATACTGAACAATATCCTCACAGATGAAGTATAAACCTGCTGCAACAAGAATGTGTTTCTACAGGTTGATGCGGAGAATGATGTGTACAACGGCCAAATTTTAGCAGAAATGGAAACAAGAAACACTTTTATTTAACAGTGGAAAGTGTTGAAATTTCTAGGACGGATAATGAAGAAAAAGGGTTTCCAAATTTTGATATCCACAGGGCAAATTGAATGCAGGTGGTCTAGAGGAAAACATAGTGCAATCAAACCTATCACCCGAGGACTACCAAGAGCAGTATCAACTAAAATGGATAGCTCATGTAACTCGAATTGAAAATAATGATAAAATCAAGATGTTGACATTTCACTACATGCATTCAAATGTAACGTAGGAAACTTCCAACAATTTTGGCAAGAACATCTGCTGCTATTGAAAAATCTGTCTTTCTGAAAAATTGTTTTAAGAGAAAGAATTTCAACCGGAAGCAGTACTAAATGCTCGACCAAACAATAATAATGGTTGCCTTGTAGGAGAACGGCTGATATTGTCATTGCAATTACTATTACATAGCGAGCGTGTGCAAACGGATGGAAGAAAATTATTTAGGAGAGATAAGAAAAAAAAATTATTAAGAACTACAAGGACAGGAAAGTATGGAGAGCCATGACTGCAAATTTATCAAACTAATCATCATTATTTTTAAAGAAGGAAATGTACCATTTTCTTTATACCAGTTTCATTATTCTATCTGGTTTAAAACTTATTTTTTTACAAGACAATACCAGTCTTATTATACTATGTGATTTAAAACTTATTTTTTACAAGACACAATACCAGTTTCATTATTCTATCTGGTTTAAAACTTATTTTTTACAAGACACATTACCTTATATATCCATTGATACTTTTAAATTTGAATTCTGATATCATTCCTATCTCTCATTTGAAATGTCCTTTTTTTTAGTGGAGAATTTCTTTTCGAAATGAAGACTAAAAATTTGTCCTCTGCTTCGCTAAAAGTTTTCACGAATAGAAGGGTTAGTTTGGTTTATTTTGTTTTACGGCATATGAACAACTGAATGGGTTATTTAATGCCATCAATATTTGTAGGAGAGAATAGTATGTATAGAATAAGTATTCTTTGCAAGAAATCAGTTTGTAGATCAGGTTTCCTTGACTTATATTTTAAAGAGGGATTTTGTCGGGAGTTAAATCTATTGCTGGTAATATGTGTTTTTTTTTTTCAAAAATATTTTGCTGGTTCTTACACTATAAAAATACATATTTATAGTTTCATAGTGTTTTGACCCCAGTTTGGGCTTTAGCTATTTGCACATAGCTGGGACCCAACAGCAATACTAAGGTGGTTCCACGTTCCTCAAAACCTCCAATAAAAGGCTTTGGTGCCGGATGTAGTTTATCGCCATACCCAGGACCAGTGAATATATGTAATGCTTTTTACTTCATGTTGTTTTTGAAAACACGCCTTAACGAGCAAAAAGTCAATTGACAAATCGCCAAAACGAAGCGCTTATCAATTAATCCTTAGAAGAAGTCGATCGATTACAAATGAATGAACCACAATAGATGTCCTAATCGACCCCAAACGTATTCAGCCAGAAATATTGTTTATTAAAAACAGAAAAAAAAGTTTTTATGGGAGACAATTGATTTTCATGGACCTTCATAAGCTAGCAATTAAATTAGAGAGGACGGTATGAGCGGCTCAATGATTTTAGTAGCCTCAATTTGGAACATCATTTGGTCAAACCCTTATTTCCTCCGTGTTGCGAATATAAAATTCCCTTCGGACATCGATTTTCCCTAGAAATGTTACTTTGGTTAACAGGGTTCCATGTGTATACTTTTCCAACTCTAGAATCTTAACCTCTTTGTGTCTCATCGATCAGCCGTTACTCACTCTCCTTATCCTTATCTTATTTGTTTCTAGCCACCTCCTTTTTTATTCATGTGAAGCACTTCGTTCATCATAACCATTTAAAGAGTATCTCCCTACTTTACGCAGCTCATGGATATAATATTGAACACTAGCATGCTTCGCCCTCTCGTTATCGCTTCGTAAAATAAGATATATTCACTACTTGAAATCTTTGAGACCAAAATTTTAAATGAACATTTCTTTCATAAATTGGCTTGTGATCGTTAAGGAAAGTTTTACAAATAGATGCCAATTTGTTGAAGGACAAATAATATGCAAATTTCAAACACTTTTCTGCACTATATACGATGATATTCCTAAACAGAATTATGTTTGATATGAAAATCAAAAAATCCTTGAATACAAGAACACTAATGTAGGGCAGTTAATTAATGAAATATTTTAAAAATCAGTATGCAATTTAGTTAAACCTTACGTAGATAATGTATAATATAGATATTCAGCCTCTGTGTGTAAATTACTATAAAGTAGAGCTGAGGCGTTTTAATATGAGAATACGCGGGAGAATTGAGCTCCAAGTTCACATTTATTCATATAAATCCCATAATATATGTTTTTACTGAATTAGCTATTATATTTCTTTAACTCTTCAAATGATGAATGTATAACTAATTCTAATTTCTATTTTCCCATCTTTACACTATATTAATTTTATCTTATAAAATTTCCCCTATTCTGTCACGCAGTAAATTAAAATAAGGGTACGGAAAATAAGGATCTACGTACATCAAATCGTCTTTAAATTAAGTGACAGCAGAAAAATTATCGTTGAACTTTTAAAAAGTAAGCTTAAAAATTAATTCAATACTTAAATGCAGCGATCAATTATGAATTGTGTAGTTTATCGATACCGATCGCATCTACTCCTCCCTAGCTATTGTGATGATTGGACGTAGCCAAATGATGTGACTTCCTTTGTGATACTACCATAGTGGATGTAGGTATTAGTTAGACATGTGTTACTGTCATATAGTGGTTGTGAGTTCAATCCCTAAATCAACTGGTTCAGTACACAGGTACACCATGGTGACAAAAAACAAATAACCAATAATATACCATATCAGCCAAACAATGAAACCTGATAATGATCAGATGGTACTTGCTCAAAATATTGTGTCTATGGTAATATCTATATCAACAAAATTCCAGTAACAGGACCCAAAGTGTGCTCAATACCTGGTTAAGGCGGTGGAGAAATTGGAGAAGGGAATTAACAATAGATAATTGATAAGTGACATCCATTAAACATGGCACGTTGGACTAGAAGAGTCTACGCCAGCGAGCGAAATAAAGGGTTCAGTTCGACATTCCAACCACCTGAAGAAGGCCGGAGCGTACAACGATCGAAACGTTGTGATAAATTTGGCAACAAAGATGAGGATGATAGTTCGAACAATGTAAATAGTCAACAAAGATGAGATTAATAGTTCCAAATATCGGATATCTCCGCGTATAAGAAGATCTTTAAATCTCAAAAATCACCCTTAAAAATTGAGAGTCATATTATAATAAACGAAACCTTAAATTCTGGGTGAGGCTTGTCAGTAGGCTAACGTTGACCCCGGTGCGATAGCCAATAACACACGTGAACAGATTCACATTATCAAATAAACTGATAATAAAAATAATAAAACCATTCCTACCTTAATTATTACTGACATAGCTTCAAAATAAATTGCATATCCGAAGAATAATCCCATATCAATGAAAGCAACTTGTATCCATGCAAGTTCAGTTGAGAAAATATGAATAACGAGATATGATTGCGTTCACAGTAAACGTTATCTTTAGCTAAACTTTTAGTAAAAGTGGAATGAATTATTATCGTACATTATCTTACTGTTATTATCGTTATTTTGCGATTATCGATGAAGTATAAGTAAATGTCCATTAGTACACCAGGCTGTTTGTAACTGTTTGAATATAGAAAAAAGAGGAAGATGAAGAATCCGTATTCGCAAGAGATAATCTAATGAAACGTAAATCAATCGATTGGTTGGTTTCCTTTTTACGTGACGTGTGAAGGTAAAACATGATATGGAATCGGTTTTATTTTGTTTATTTTGAATTTCTAATGATACATTAAGTAACAAAACTTCCTGTAACATTATCTTTATATAATCAATAAGCACTCGTCTTATACTACAAGTATAGGATAAATTCATGAGAGTTTGCTATATTATTCTTACCTCGTCTCATATAAATGTCCTCTCATCTAGATGCAATCTAAAATACGCGAAAATATACGGTAATAAAAGTATATAATACGAATGTATTATTGCTATAAGTTAATGTGATATTTATTTTTCGTTGAAATATTTACTTTCATTTCTATTATACCGTGCCAACATTCAGCTAAATTGTGTCTTCAGTTACAAAACAAACAATAAAATGATCCCAGTTTCCATTCCATGAATTAATTTTATTTAAACATTCAGAGTGTTTTGTTTCGCTATCTCGTTAGTATTGCATGAAGCGAAGTGAGTGTTCTGAAGATAAACCTCTAAAAATACCCAGCATTGGAATAAAAATGTTCTTACTTCATTTTCGCTTCTTTGATACACGGTGCTATATAGAGGAGTCAAATTACATACATTATTCCAATGTACCATAAGACTATCTAATTGCAGTTTGCAGTGTTGTGCAATAAAATACGCATTAAAGATTCTCACAGAAATTCTGTTAATATTAATATTATTGTTGTTGTATAGTGTTGTTCTACAGGTGATCATTAGATAAACTTTTTTCAGTCTGCTTCTTTACACTATACTTTATTTCTCTAAAAACTTCAGCAATATTTATTATAACATCAGAAAATTGGTAAAGTCTTATATGCTAGTCCCGTTACACCTCCTTCAACCGAAGACATTTAATGTATTTCCTTGTTCTTGAACTTCTATAACCTACTTCCTCATCAGCCTCTTGGGGTTTCTGTCCTGTTCTTTTTAATGAAGGTCTTGGTCTCATCTCATTTTGTTTAAGAGTCACTCCCGTTAACATCCTTCTATTACATTATCCTGATCTGAAGAACTCATCCTTTCTTCACTGTCAAGAACTTCTTCCGTCACGTCTTGCTCTTCTTAATTGCTCGGAATATGTCATTAGTCCTTTCTTTGATATAATGGCCGAGTTATGTCACATTTGCATGATGGAATTAGCTGTCTCAGGACTTGCTAATTTGTCTTTTTTATACCGCAAATATTCATTTGTCCAGTAAGACATTGTTAATTGACATCTTATTTGTCTTTACATTAATCTAGATGGTCATTGCAGTATATCTCCATATCGAATTGTTCTATAACTATGCAGTAACCTCAGTAATTAACTGTGTATAGTATCTCTATTTGGGAGAAAAGCCTTCAATCTAAGTGTTACTTTGTGCACCAGTCTTTCTATAATCCCATTAGATTGTGAGTGATGCAGTGGTGTTTTGTAAAGGAAGCAGCCAATTCGCCACGACCAGTTGCATAAATATACATCACAAAAATCTGGCGCGTTGTCTGATACTAAAATTTCAGTGACCCCATTTCTAGAAAAGAACACTCTTAATATTTGTTTTATTGTAGTCGTTTTTTATCTTTATTTTTGATGACATAAGGCCATCAAGAAAAGTTGTCTAGTAAAATTATAAATAGTCTCAAGCCATTAATGTGTAAATAAGACCATGCTTCCGTTTCTTTGGGCCATGAGTGTATTCTGCTTTTTTGAACAGTCTGTATTTCTGCATATTTTGAGAATTTATGTACATAACTTTCTATAATTATCCGGCTACCGTGCCTTCAATTTTATTCTTCTCTGTGTAGTCGTGATCCCACAATGCACATCATTATGTACGCTTTAAAAAAAAACCCTTCTTAGAGATTCTGGTTGTGCTATCGCATCTCCATTGCATCAAATGCTGTTTTAAATTGTTAACTTTTAAAAAAATAAGGCATAAGCCTTATTTTTTTAAAAGTTATTTCAGCATTGTAACAATTACTCCACTTATTTCTTCTTATTCTCGCAGTAATACTACTTAATATCGGATCCTGTATATTTTGCGACGCCAATCTTTCTGGTGATAATACATCATTTTCAGCCCAATGTAAAATTTATTCATTCGCAATTTCATTTTTTTTCTTTTTGATACTTATTAAATTGCAACCATGACAGCGCATCGACATGTGCTATTGTATTTCTTTTTTACGTAGTCAATATCAAAATCGTATACCATTAATTGCATTTCCATCTTGAATTCTGGAAGGAATGAATTTGGTAGCTGCTTTCTAGAGTTAGAAATAAACAATAGAGGTTTATGGTCCGACTTTAATAGAAACGTCTTACCTAATAAAACTTGTCAAGCTATGTCTGTGTTCCAGACAATGGCCAATGCCACTTTTTCAATAATTTATTTCTGCTGCCGTTTATCTTCTTGAAAAGTACATTATTGCATGGACTTCTAGCGATAAAATTGCTAAAATAGCTCACTCACTTGCATCAGCAGTTAACGTAATCTGCTTTTTGGAATCAAATATTTTGACAATGCTTTTTTTCTGCGAGTATACTTTTTAAAGCCTCAAACATTAACTCATTATTCTTTTAACGCAGTTCAGCATATGTTTCTAATAAGGCACTCTATTTTGGCAGATATCTACTATAAAAATTAACCAGTTGGAAAAAGATTATAATTCTTTTTGTACTGGAAGTACAGATACCTCTGAAACATTCTTAATTAAATTTGGATCGAGTGCAATTCCATCCTTTGAAATTGGGTACCGTAAATATGATATTGTATGGCAATCAAATTCCCATTCGTATGTGTTTAATGTCATTTAACTTGTTTAACACATGTTCTGGTTTTTGTATTATTTCTCTATATTTAATACCCCTTAAACCCCTTATTGTGTGTAAAATAGAAACCAATCTTTATCTATAAAATGCAGGATGGTGTGTGTGTTTGTGTAACGAATGCACGGCCGCAATCTTTGACGGATCTACACCGAAATTTACATGCACATGCTCCGAGTTAGTAAAACGGCCAAGACCGACTTTGCATTTCGCAACTCCCATCGATAGTGGAAATAATCGATGTTTTCATGCTTCTACGGTAGTTTTAATGTAGTTTGCGGCCATATTATACTGACCAGAGTGAGAGCCTATAGATGGCTGCAACGAATAGCCAGGAAGATTCTATTGGCCAGCGTGAGAGCCAACAGCTGACGGACACGAATATTAACTAGCATGCTAGGATGCAAAAAAAATCGATAGCTGCATTCGTCACAAGTGGGAAAAATTTAAATCTGCATGGCACTATACTCCAATTGGCTCATTCGCTTGCTTAAACTCAACGTTGATTCTGATTCCGCAGAACTGTTTTGGGTGTGAAAAAGTATTTGTTGTTAACATTCTTTTTTCATTCGGTTTAACCAGTTTTTTAAATCTGATAGTTTTGTGTTTATTTGGTTTAGTTCATTTTTCGTAACAGATTTAATGTTTAGTATAGAGCTTAGAAACAAAATCCGCAGTGTGAGATAGGCAATAAGTAAGGCATGTAGCAACATCAGCACGGCAAAGGGCACTCCTTTAAAGGCAAGGAAGGACAAAAATATTTTAAGTCAAGTGATAGCGATTGCTGTATGAGTCGTACGGTTTATGAATCAAGCACGGGCAACGCCGGGCCATGCTGCTATTATAAAATAAAGCTCATTGTTAGCGAGGAAATACCGTAGAGGGTATGCTCAAATTATTGTATGCTCGCCCGTCTATCTGCCTCGTTGAATAAATGATTGTTTTAAATGCCTTATCCCTTCAGCATATAGGAGATTCTGTTTGGCAACGGATTCCAATTTATCGTTATAGTCTTTTCTTTGCGTTCTTCATATTATTTTTCCGGTGTCTTCTCCGTTTTGGATTTTCCTTATTTAAAACTGCTGACAGTCAAGGCTAGATTGCGCAGTCTACTCTGCTATTTGACCTATACCTCGGAAGAAAAATGGGGAAGTGCTTACAACATTAATAAATTTGTAACAAAGAAATCGCTTCATCAATATTTGTGAAAACTTACCGGAATTCTTTTGAGTAAACGATTTCGTGTATTTACGGACATCAGAATTTGTCGACTCCTCAGCCGAGCATCCACCATTCACTGTTGTTAACCCTAACGAGACAAGGAAATCTTTGATTCAGTGATATATGTCTGCTTGATGGATCATTATTCCCTGACCCCAAGCATCTTAGCCATCTGTAAATAAGTAGTGCCTGAGTGAAGATCATTTCACGACATCAATATTTGAACAGATGATTATCCATTCCCCATCGGTCAATGGCGAAAACGACACGGTCAGAGAACAGAGCATTTAGAGTATCGTCAAGCAAAATGACGAGGTCACGGCGGACTCATATTTCTTTCGGCGTAATCGATACCTGGATGTACAGATAGAGAGAACTGGACTCTACATTCGCCCGAACATGGAACGAGAATTAAGTTTTGGCGAATAATCAGAGGTTACCAGGTACCAGGCATAGAAAACTTTGACAATGTCTTTTGCTTTGTTGGGGTACAATGGCTCCTGCGGGAAACTTATTGAGAAAGGCAGTGATAGTGTGCCTACAAGCAGCTTTTGAATCGTAAAGAAGCAACTTAATTCGATGCGCACCGTTGTTTACAGCGAAAAGCGAATAAAACTCGCTGACCATACTATATTGATTTTTAGCGATATATGTGTTGTTGATTGTCTCGTATCATTTTCGTAATTGATTAATTCTCACTTGGTTGGATTATGGCTTTGTGCCAAAAGTTAATAGGTTTAGCAATTTTCCCCATTTCCATCATTTGTCTTTTTGATAAGATTCATGGGGAAAAGTAGAAGGCATATATATATATATATATATATATATATATATATATATATATATATATATACATATATATATATATATATATATATATATATATATATATATACATATATATATATATATATATATATATATATATATATATATATATATGTATATATATATATATATATATATGTATATATATATATATATATATATATATATATATATATATATATATAGTGGTTACTCCAGGCAGTAAGATTGCGTTAAATCATTAAACAGACTGTCATCACAGTCCACTTCTATATTTACACATGCTCTATTCCTGATATTGAGCATGTTTTCCTATAAATACAGCATACTATAAAACAATATATTTATCGTAAATATATACATATATATATATATATATATATATATATGTATATATGTGTGTGTGTGTGCATGTATTTTGTACTTATATATATATATATATATATATATATATATATAATTATACGCACACACACACACACACACACACACACACACACACACACACACATATATATATATATATATTATTGTGGCATGTTTTCTTGAAGACTACGGAAATGTTCCGTTTCATAATCTTTCTTTGGATTATCTCTTGCTTTCAGGTAAGTTTCTTTATATATATATATATATATATATATATATATATATATATATATATATATATGTATGTATGTATACACGCAGAATCACACACATATATACGTTGTTGAAAATAGAGGGGATGGTATTTATTATTTGCAGGTTTTAGTATAAATATATTTAATATATATATATATATATATATATATATATATATATATATATATATATATATATATATATATGCAGAAATATAGTCTTAAAGTGTGCTATATTTATGGGGTAAAGTGCTCAATATCAGAGATAGAGCGTGTGTAAATATAAAAGTGGACATGGAAGTCAGCACTTAGAGGCGACAGTCTGTTTCATGCTAGTGCAATCGTCAGGCGAAGTTAATATTTACTACACGAAATAAGCAAAATAATACATAGAAATGACACAGGGCTCTACAGAGATGACGGTCTCATAATCTTAAGAAACTGCAACAAACAAAAGACAGATAAAACTAGAAAAGCAATAATTAAAATCTTCCAAAATAACGGATTCGAGATAGATATAAAAACTAACCTAAACGAAGTAGATTTTCTAGATATCACCTTCAACCTAAGAAAAGGCACACACAAACCATACAGAAAACCGAATGATAAACCACAGTACATACATATATACTCCAACCACCCGCCTTCTATAATCAAACAGATACCTAAATCGATTAACCGCAGGCTTTCCGACAATTCTTCCGATGAATCTATATTTAACAAAGCCAAGAAAGACTACGAAACAGCCCTAAAAGATAGCGGATTCCCAGCAACACTCACATACTCACCACAGAACACAAAAAAGACTAACAGAAAAAGAAATATCATATGGTTCAACCCACCGTACAGCAAAAACGTAAAAACAAACATAGGAAAAATATTCTTCAAGCTTTTACACAAACACCTCCCGGAATCAAGCATACTACACAAAATATTCAACAAAAACACAGTAAAAATCAGCTACAGTTGCACCGAGAACATGGCACAAATAATAAAAAAGCACAACAGAAAAATTATTAACAAACCACACGAACAAATTAAACCCACGTGCAACTGCAGAATAAAAAACGAATGTCCCTTAAACGGTAATTGTTTACAAAACAACGTAATCTACCAAGCCACGACAAAATCAGCAGATAATGAAGAAAAAGTATACATAGGAGTAACCGAAGGACCATGGAAACAAAGAAATTATGTACACAAAATGTCTTTCACAAATAGTAAATATGCGAACAGCACAATGCTTTCTAAGTATATCTGGGAAATAAAAAACAAAACACACACCACACCAAAAATATCTTGGAAAATAAGGAAAAAATCATCAGCCTACAACAACCTATCAAAAACTTGCAAACTTTGCTTGGAGGAAAAAATAGCTATCATTACCTTCCCAGATCAAAATAAATTATTAAATAAAAGATCCGAGCTAATCTCAAAATGTAGACATGAAAACAAATTTTTACTACGTAACTTAAAATAGAAAAATAAATAAATATATAAACAAACAACAATAAAATAAGCAAAATAAACTACTCCAAACAAATCACAAAACCACACCTGCTAGAATATGCGAAATAAAATCAAAACAAAAGAACGGACGAAAGTTATAACTGTTATACAAATAAAAATAAAAATAATAAGCAAAACAATTTGACCCAAATAAATAAGCGAACAAGCGATTTCCGGTAAATGGCGGCCATTATAGACTAACAACAATAAGCTATATAAACAAATTTTTTTACTATGTTAACCAAAAACACCGATCAAAATAAAAGAATAAATAAATAAATATATAAGATAAAAAATAAAAATAAAAAAACAAACAAAAAAACAAGCAAAATAATTTGACATAAATAAATAAACAAATAAGCGACTTCCGGTAAAAGTACCCGCCGAAATATACTACCCATAATGCACCACTGACCCTTATATAAACAGCCGAGAAAAATAACAGCACTAGTCGCCTGACGATTGCACTAGCATGAAACAGACTGTCGCCTCTAAGTGCTGACTTCCATGTCCACTTTTATATTTATATATATATATATATATATATATATATATATATATATATATATGTCACAAACACACTTACAGCATTTGTGCTAAATCACCCTCTTGGCCGCTCGTTTAGCCAATCACCTGAGATCACACTAGAAATGTTAGGACCAAACTCCTGTGAATGCAATCACACCAGAAAGCACTCCAGAACTTACATAGGTAACACAGACAAACCTTATCTTTGCCATGAGGGTAAGAGAGGGTATTAAATGAAGCTAGCCTGAAGATTCATATACGTACACTTAGCAAAGTGGGTATCTCGTGTAAAAATAATGGAAATATTATGATTCTGAATGCAAAACATAAAATAACTACCAAGTGAAGAGACGGTCTTCTACATCATATATGTATATAATCATCACGGTTATAGTCATTACTTCCGTGACCCGGTGTCACTGGTCAGCTGCACACCTAACCAGTTCTCTCCAGTTTTCTGGGTTGTAACCCGGAGAAGTATCTATTCATACGTAACATACAATGGACAAGTAGACTGAGAGTAGCCTATCTCTCTCCAAATTAAATCACAGTAGATATTGTCCCACTTGAAAGCTCTTCTTGGACACGAACGCGTCTTGAATTATAAGACTGAGGAAAAACTCCACTCGCTCTGTTGTAAGAGGACCTCCGCACAACGTTAGCGTGTCATCACCATACTGATGCTATCACAATACATAGCTAGAGTGCTTTGTCTATCCTCTTCTACCGCTGACCCTACAAGTATGTTTACCCGATTTCTTTTTTTCCGGTTTTGATTTTTAATTCTGCTGATGGTTTAGTCATACCGCCCAGCAGAAACAAAAAACAGATGAGTGAACTGGTCTTGTTGCCTAAGACCCGAGCATCAGCTAGGTAATACAGGTATCGTATCATGTCGGTACTCCCATAATTTAGAAAAGGAAGCGGAAGAAGAAACTTCATCTTCCAGAAACAGTGATTGTTGTAAGTGATTCAGGATCTAAAAATGCCTCGGAATTTTACAAGTATGAACATCGCGAACACGGTGCCGAAGATCAAAGTGTAATTTCTCTTCTCACGGCTCCAGCCATCAGTAGCACTTCCGGCCATTATCATTAGTCATAGCTCCAACTGGCCATCGCCTGCAGGTCAAGCCAGCCATCTCCAGCTCCAGCCAGCCATCCTCGTCGATAGAACCTATATGCGATAACCTGTGCTTTTCAGAATTAACAATTCTCATCGACTACAGAACTGTACTTTACTTCATGTTTGACAGATTTCCCGTGTTATCTCTGGATTTCTATGAATCCTTGGGGAAGATAGCGAAGTAGATTTCCTTTGTTTTCAGATTGTTTCAAAATTCAGACATCTTTCTCTACGAGTGGCTGGTACTCAGGCTAAAGAAAGCACTGTACACTACTATTTAACCAACAGCGTGGGAAGATAGACTATTTTTAATGTCATGTTGCTTTATAATGTAACCCTGAAATTTCATATGTCCCTTTCTGATTTTAAGTATGCGTACCATTCTAGATCCCATGTTTTTTTAGAACTTCCTCAATCCTCATATGTTCTGTCTCTGGTATTTCCTTCGCCATTCTTTAGAACAACAGCCGCTCCGAATTTCTTCTTCTAACATACAAGAAGATAGACTTGATTTAGCAATTCAGCATTTTGTATTTTGTTTCTAACTATATATTTCTATGTCTTAATATTTTGCTTGCTTTCTTGAAGTTTTCCTTCACTATTCCAATACGAGTTGAATCTCAGTGTCACACTTTCCGTCGTCTCGTATTACATTACCAAGCCCTAGAGTGAAATTTCTAGTATTACTAATACGTCGTTGTATAAATACGACGTGAGATAAAGTTATTTTTTCACCCTTTTTCAATGTTATTCTATGATTCGCAAGAGCATTCACATCGAATAAAAAAGGTCGTTGAAAACGAATCTTGACACATATAAATAACGAAAAAGTTTTACACTGACAAGAATGATTGTAAAATAGACATTACTCGGTTATTCGTTTCATTTGCTTTCCCCTGAGAAAAAATTCATGTGGAGCAAATTGAATTAAGTTTTGTTACATTAAGCAGACCCCCTTGCCATAAGTACGTTTTACTCGAATTAAACCAGTTTTGACATCTTACTTCAGATAAACGTGTATTTTAGTTACAAGTAAAATGAAAGATTTTTAATACTATGTATTTTTTAATATTAGGCTAACAATTTAACGACACAAAGAAATATTTAAATGCGAAAGCAAAAGAACAATGTAGAACGAGACAGTTTTCACACAAGCTTTTCATGTGGCAGAACTTTCCTTTTTCACTTTATTCAGCATTCGAATTTCAGTTCTATTGCATTCTAGTTTGTGTGACTAAAATAGTCATCGTTTTAACACATATGCGTGTCTCTTGTGGACTCTTTTCAAGGGATACACTTGTTTTTTTACGGAATGTATACCTATTTTGAAATACTCATGACGGTGGGAATTTTTCAAAGATAGAAAGTATGGTTATCATCAAGAGAGAAAGCGAGTTACGAATTGTAATTATAAAGATCAAGCCGGGGTAGAAGTTTAAGTAGCTGGGAAGTTTAAGTAGCTGGCAGAAGATGGAAAAGCTTACACTGAGACACAGAACACGAATTGGACTGGCGGAAGAAGCATTCCAAATGTTAACCAAGGTGCTGAGAAATTGGAAAATTCACCTAAAAAGAGCGAAAAGAGTGTTAGATTGCAATGCGGTATCTATCCCTCATATGGTAGTGAATGCTGGACAACCTCCCCACTAGAGGCAGCAAAACGTCTGGTTCTACAGAAGGATACTGAAAATTTCATGTACAGAGTTAGTATGCAGCATGGAAGTCTTAAAAAAATAGCAACAGAAAGAATACTTTTAATAAAAATCAGGAAATCCCTTGGAAAGATAACGAAGAAACTGGAATTGGGAAACCTAACGGGCGGACATATTGAGGTAAACAGAGATAGGGGGTGGCTGGCGAGCTACTTAACTGACGAGCCTGTGTGAATGGATGGTAAAAAGTTGGTTTGGAGCCTTAGCAAAGCACCACTCATGGCAGTTGTGAAGAGACATGATTTTCTGTTCCGAAGGGAACACGGCTGATAATAAAAGAAAGGCATCTCGACCGGGTGTAATGGTTATAAATCATGTCCACTATAACAATTACGACTGAATAGTGAGTTCGATCATCACTTGGTGCTCCATACTTTCCGCCTTGTGCCACATCTAAGTTACGATTAGAAAATCACCGTAGAAAATCCAGTAAGCGTGCTGGTTCAAATAAACGTTCCTCCCTGAAATTATTTTTTAAAGGTTAAATAAACGTGGAACATAATAATTATTCCGTGGTGATAATTATTTTAAAAATGTGTACCTTACAAAACAAGCTCCGTTTCTGGGTGGGAAGTTTGAAGGGGGAAAATAATCGGTGTCGGCACTAATATTTGGTACGCTGAACTAAAAATGTCAGCATAATCTTCCCTCGTTCATTTAATTGTTTTTAAAGATCTAAAATTGTCATATTCTTTCACTCTAACTTGAATTTTTTCGCACATTTTATGAAAAATAAAATATCCGACATTAGCTAGCATGAAAGAATAAAACATTTCTGGTATTCAAGAAGGTTTGAAATAGCATATTCAAGGATTAAGATATCTCGATGACACAGTGTTGATGAGACAGTTTTGATGACACATACGAAAAGAACACTACAATATATCCTATAGAAGTTAGTAATCTGAAGCGAGAAGAAAGGATGCATGTTTGGTACCAAGAAAAGTGAGCTCAAAGAATTGCAAATCAAAGAAACCAAAATGAAGCAAGTGCAAAAATATTAATATCTGCAAAGTATTTTAACAGAGGACGGAAAGTGCCCCCACCGAAATCCGAATGCTTCTTGGGATAGCCAAAGATGCATTCCAAAAGCTAAGCAGAGTACCAACAAATAGAAAATCTTCACTAGAACAAGAAAGAGAGTACAAAACTATTACGTGATATCTCTCCTCTTGTATGACAGTGAGTGGTAGATAATCTCAAAGATGAAGAAGAAACTTGATGTAACAGAAGGATGCTGAGGATGCCATCAACCGAACATGTGAACATCGACGAAGATTTAGAAAAAATGGTAACAAAATGGAAACTTATACGTAATATCAGAAAGAGACGTTTGACATTTCGAGGAGACATAATGAGGAAAGAAGGCTTGAAAAATCTGATACTCAAAGTACAGACTGAAATCGAGTGGGGCAAAGGAAAACAACGCATAATATACTTAGTGAGGTTGAATAAATGGATGGCGGATCAGGGTTTAGGAGAAATAACCTAAAAGACTAAATGTATTAAGTGTTACAAAGGATAGCCATTTGGCTAACGATTTAACTAGGACACGGCACATAAAAAAGAAGTTGCAGCAGCCTCACTATCATGGACAAAGACTTAAGTAATTCAGAATTATCAATGTCTAGAGAAGGCAGAAAACTTTCTTAATTAGTAATATCTCCTGTCTGACCTGCATTTAAAATCCGTTGAGTGCAATATAATAATGACTATAACCTCGGGAGATGATACTGAATAGAATAATCAAACGAAGTTTGGAAATGAACGATAAGGCTTAGGACGAGAGCAACATATAAGATTCGCCAGCGGCGCGTAGAAATAGTTGTCAACTGCTAGAAGTGAGGCAAGTGAATTCCACAATGAATCCTCAGCAGCAGGATAAGTACCAACCGCCTGACGCGGTCAGATGTAGCACACGGCTGAATTTAATGTGGAGTATCCGAGTATTTGTAGGTTCGGCTAAAAATTCCCCATAGACACCGCATAAAACGGGGTCGGGTACCTGCTTCCCGAGATGATACTCTGGCCTTCGACATAGCTTTGTCTGGGGACCCCTCTACTCTGAGAGAGTTTGAACAGCACATCTGGAGACGAATCTCCAGCTGCAGGATATCTACCAATATCCCCACGCGGTCAGATGGCACGAAGCCAAATTTAATTTGGGTTATCCGAGATCGTAGGCTCGGCCAAATATTCCCCTTAGACCCCGTATAAAACGGAGTCGGGTAGCTGTTTCCGGTACAACTGGAGACGATTCTCCGACTGCAG
Source organism: Acanthosepion esculentum (assembly GCA_964036315.1). Classification (NCBI taxonomy): domain Eukaryota; kingdom Metazoa; phylum Mollusca; class Cephalopoda; order Sepiida; family Sepiidae; genus Acanthosepion; species Acanthosepion esculentum. The sequence continues at coordinate 97,661,510 of OZ038493.1, read as the reverse complement.
ACCAACATACAGTATTTACTACTGTATTTATATGAATGATGACATACCCATTATCGTTCGTAGATATGCTACAACAATAATCCTATATCTAACTATCTCTACTTAATTTCTTTTTATATATCCTCATGGTCAGATTTTTTATGATCGTATGTGGTTAACAAATCCGCCGTGGCCATTGACTTCAGTCTATGAAGCCCTGCGCCCAGCAATATGTCACTGCTGCACTGTCTACCTACATTAGGGCATGTCGATTATGGAAGCATGGTATTGCACTCAATTTGAAAGTTGTGGTTTGACAGGATAAATACTGACATAAAATATTTTTTTAGAAGAAATAAGTTAATGTTCAAAATTTAATTCCGTTGATCACTGAAAAAATGGCTTTATAATATTATAATTTTCTGAATCTTTACAATTTGTATATAGATAAGATGCATGTTACAAGCACATTATTACTAAATCATTGTACCATCAAATAATTTATTTTAAGAAAAATTATACTGGACAATATAGCTATATTGTAATGTGTTATACAGTGCTGTACATTTTTCTGAATTTCAATAACCAATGCAACTTTAAAAACTTTCGTCTTGTAACTTATGTCCGGAAGTATTATGGTGTAATATACTCTTTTATGTATTTTTTTTATATTAATTATGATTTAACAAATGACCTAACAAATCTTATTCATGCCGTAGACTTGTTTTGTAATCTTTTACTATTTTTTTTTTTTAGTTATCGAATACATAAAAATAATTGCATATTTTCCTTGTGGCGATTCCTAATTAAAATTCTGGTTCATATATTTTCCATTCAATGTATCCAATACAAAATATATCAACTTTATTTCGATTTATTTTTAAAGTAGTAAAATTTAAAAATCAATATTTTCGATATTTAAAAATAACGCTCAAAAATTGGTAAGAGCTATGAATTTAAATATTACTGTCAGTAAGTATCACATCAACCCCTAGCTTTCAAATCGAAAGCAATGTTGATTTCCAAGGTAAAATAAAAATCAACCTGTCCTAACATCCATAGTTATAGAGCCGTCTATCCTATAGAGGTAAGATGGCCGTCTGTTCCGATAAGAGTCATCCAACATTTGTTTCTACGCTCGTTGGATGCCTACCTACCCTGCTCTACAGAAAGTCCTGTTTTCGTTACCGACAACCTTGCCAAGGTAATAGTGATTTACCTGGTATCACTAGGACTATTAAAAGGACTATAAATATATTTTTATATATATATATATATATGTTTAAGCATTTCACCCCATGCAAGGCAGTTGTGCGACTAGCACACAAGGGATTACAGAGAGTGGGAGCAAGAATAAAGAGGCGTGATAGAGGAAAGGCTGAAAAGAAGGGCGGGAAATTAGATAAAGGCATTTGGAGATGTCGACTGACATTAAATTTGAACAATTGAAGGTTATACTATCAGGGAAGCAAGTAAGAGGAAGGGAGTCCCACAGACGGGAAGTGCGAGACAAAAAGCTATTGGAGTAGAAGAGATGGCTACATTTAACCGTTTCGACAGTGAAAGTGTGGGACTGAGATGTCAACCTAATACCACGTTTAAATTCATGTAGTTTCGGAACCAGCGAAAGTAGATCGTCGGAGCAGTTACCGTGAAAGTATTTGCAGAATAGAGACAGAGGGAAGCGACAGCACGTCGGTGAGATTGTGACTGTAAACGAGATGCCAGATCAGGGCCAGTCACATCGCATATCCGTCTCTGAATATTGCTGAGGACCTTAAGACAAACAGCTGGGGCTCCAGACCATATATGGCAGGATTATTCCCTGCAAGGGCGAATGGTTGATTCATAGAATGTAAGGATGGACTCGGGTGAGAAAAACTATCCGGCGCGACACAGAGAACCAGAAAGTTTTTTCTCGTCCGAGTTCATCATTTAAATCAAATCTTAAGTCTCTGGTTTGAACCCAGAAAGAAATGAGTATACACGAGATATCAAGCGAAATAAAATAAAAAAAAATAAGAATAAATGCAAAAAATTGTACTGAGAAAGTACAGCTCATTCCTTCCGAAAGACTTTCTATATAAAACGTTTGTCGTTTTTTTAATTTTTTTTTTCAAAAATATTCATTGAAAATATCATGATGCCATTTCAGACCTCAGGTCTTTGTTTGGGACCTGGATGGAAATTTACATACAACAGAGATAAAAGTAAATAATAATAATAATAATAATAATAATAATAATAATAATAATAATAATAATAATAATAAGTGGCTACGTAGTGCAGGGTTGAAAGGTGAAACTGAAGGTTTTATTATTGCTGTACAAGACCAATGCTTGTTAACTAGGAATTATCAAGCTCATATACTAAAATATTGTGTTAGCCCAAGATGCAGATTCTGTGACAAATATTCAGAAACCATTGATCATCTTATATCAGGTTGCACGATATTGGCACCCATTGAATATAAAACCCGGCATGACAGAGTGGGCCAATATCTGCACTGGAAAATTTGCAACTCCTATGGGAAGGAAACTGAAAGAAACTGGTACAAACACCACCCTGACCCGGTTACGGAGATAGGACCTGTTACAATTCTATGGAACTACACAATACACACTGACAGATCAAGCAAAGCCAACCGCCCAGACATTGTTATTAAAGACCACAAACAAAATAAGTGCCTCCTTATTGATATGGCACTCCCTGCAGACTGCAATGTATCTTTGAAGATATTCGAAAAACTGTCGAAATACAAGGACCTTGAAATAGAAATCTCAAAAATGTGGCACATGGGAACATCAACAATTCCTGTTGTAGTTGGAGCCCTTGGACTGGTTGGAAAAGATTCCAGTAGGCTGATTGAAGGGATCCCCGGAAGTCCATGCCTCAAAGAGATATAAAATATTGTTCTGACAAGTACAGCCCACACTTTACGAAGGGCTTTATCTATGTAATTATTTTTTTAATTTTATTTTGTTTTTTTGCAGTGGAAAGTGTCATGATGCCATTTCTAACCTTAGGTCCCTGGGCGGGACCCGGAAAGAAATGTGTAAACGCCAGATATCAAAGAAAAAAAAATATTAATAATGTCTAGGTAAATAAAGATAATTTTACCGTCTAGGAAAATTTGTATTTACTCAACCCCCCCCCCCCAGGAGGTCAGGTTGTAACAAAAGGTCGGTTTAATGTGGGGAGACCGCGCGCGTACACCCGGGCAAGGAACAAAAATTCCCCGATCCGGCGCAACCGTCGGTTTCGCGTGCACCGACTTTTCTCCCTAGTGCAATGAGGATCCTTCCCTGAGCACTCTCTCCCCAAAGACAGAGACGCATCTGAGAGATGCTACAAAACCACTCCAAGGAGTCATTTACATGCTAAAGGTTAATTTAACGCTAGTTAGCTTTCGTCTTAAATGCAGAATCAAAGAGGCCGCAGCTTAGCATGCCGGTCGTTTTTTTTTTTTTTGCAGAATGGGTAAAAAAGTACGCTTTATACTGTAGAAGCTGAATGATCTGAAACGATTCTAACTAGAATAGTGGTTGAATATGCCATTTGAGTGTGCTGAGGCATGTTAATAACACTGACCATTTGTAGATGTCTGTTTTTTAACATGACCACCCGTTTTATATTTAACGCAAAATACCACAAAATTTTAAACAAGAAGGAACAAAAACGGTTTTATAACAAGATTTATATTTATTTTTTGTGTAATGATGTACATGCATAGAGGTTACTATTTGTTGGCGTCATGTCGCTTTTACTGAATTAAAGTTTTACTGATGAAATTGAAAATATTTGTATCTGAGCTCACAAAACTTGAATGAATTATAAAGCTGAGAAATGCTGAATAAACGTTTAGCTTTAGAATAGTATTTCAAAGAGACAAGTTCTTGTTGATTGTTTGGAAATGTTTCGTATGCTTGCAACGGAGTTTAGAAAATTTCGCATGTACGTGCATGCGTCAATATGATTTATAAGCGTCTCATCGCACATGGTCAAGACGTAAATCTTTTTTTGCAACTACATCTTGTAGCGAGAGAAATCAATGAAGAGGAAGAATAGAGAGAACAAGCTCGTGTCTACTATTTATAATTAATGTAAACACGTGACAGGCTCCCAGAAATAAAGCGGGAAAACTTGACTTGGTCACGTGCTGGAAGAAATATTTGTACGTGGGTTGATTGCCATGCCCACTTGTCTGTTTATTGACCAATTAAAAACTGAGCTTTCCTGAAAATCTGTATGAAGCTGGGCCAGCTCTTTGATCCAGTTTTTGCACAGATTTGTATAAAATTCAACATTGATAAGAAAGTGGTAGCGGGATGCCAAAAGAGCGAATGTTTGCGGCGATCTTTGCCAAAGCAAAGTCAATAAGTTAAGGCCAGTGAAATACTTCTGCCGCAGTCGTCACAATAATTCGACAGTCATGAAAATATAATAAGTAAAATTAACTGTTTTGTATTAGCAAATCCCGTTTTAAACTGTTTTGTTAGCGCTGAATAGATCAGTGGCATCAACTCAAACTGGGAATGAATAATAGAAAAAAACATAAATATAACAGTCTAAAGGTTCAAATACTTTTACGTCTAAGTTTATACATATGTTTCGCTTTGGTAAAATATGAACAAAAAACTGATCGCATGTGTTTGAGTTCGCTATTGTTTGTTAACGGACACTAAACACTACGTAGAAACGTACACCAAATTTGCGCGTCTCTGAGAGAAATTCAAAGAATTCTGGTAAACAATACGATTTGATCTGGTGACATCAAAAGGTAAATGAACATTAAACTTGACTTTTCATCCATTGAGAAGGCAAAACCTAAAGAGATCAAAAGGCAGACAATTTCTTAAGAATAATTTTAATCTTATTTTTATATGATAAAGTTGATATATTGAAATATGGTTGCATATACCAAAATGCACAAAATTATGTTCCTGCCTCTGCTTCTCAAATTGCATTAATTTATGTATGTATTTATGTTTATGGTTCGATAAATCAAATTCTCACTTGATCTAAAGAATGTCCTAAAATATGTTTTTATATGGGGCAAGGAATGGCTTGTTAATTTTAATGCCAACAAAACGAAATTGTTCTCTTTTAATTGCCTGAGAGAAGCCATTTTACCTTCTATCAGTATGGCTGATGCTAACCTCAATGCGACTTCTCGGACAAACGTTTTCCGCTCATATAAAGTCGAAAGATTATATAGAATCGGTTACCAGGTCTATATATATATATATATATATATATATATATATATATATATATATATATATATGTGTGTGTGTGTGTGTGTGTGTGTGTGTGTGTGTATGTGTGTATTTAGGCAGCATTTTTTCATTGATGCATGTTTTAATAAATAATATAAACAAGTTTTACATAAAATAAATAGCCAAAACTTGTCTATATTATTTAATGAAACATGCACCAATATATATATATATATATATATATATATATATATATATATATATATATTGATGGTTTGATAACATTAAATTGACTGCTAATCTAAAAATGACTTTCAGTAAGAGACCCTCGATAAACTCCAAATATTAATCTGCAATATTTATTGGTACTTATATGGTATCTCGGTTTCAGTTATTTTCCTACCAACGTAAATTAACTCCCCTGTGCCTTTTCTATATATATATATATATTCATGGTAATATGATGTTTTGATGAACTTTAATCTATGGCATCTTGACCTTATGGATTTAAATGCATTACTGGATTGGCAGCAATGTCTCATCACTTTAAAGTTGAAATGGCCGAATGTAACCGTAAGTTCTATGCTAACAGTTTCTTCTATTGCACTTCTCACTTGTGGAACTCTCTTCCGGATTCTTGTATCCCAGTCAACTTTGATCGTCAAAAATTTCAATCGATAACTTATGTTTTCTTACTTATTGTTCTTTTGTTGTGCCACTCCATAATAATACTTTATTTGTCTTATATTATACATATTATATATATATATATATATATATATATATATATATATATATATATATATATATATATATATATATATATACAGGGTGACCGAAACAAACGGGAATTTTTGAAGTGTGTATTGCCAGACATGAAATTCACAGTATCCCAGCTGAGATGTTGCAGCAGTCAATGAGGAAACTCAACAGCAGATTTCAAGAATGCATTCGTACAGGAGGACGCTATCTACAGGATGCAATTTTAAAAAAATGAAAATTCCATCAGTGTTTTTTTTAAATGGCATGTTTTAAGGTTTCAATTATTATGAATTAAATATTTTTCTTCCATCACTCTTGGTTTTATTGGATTGTTAAAACGTTCCCGTTTTTTGGGGTCACCCTATATATATATATATATATATATATATATATATATATATATATATATATATGTATATATATATATATATATATATATATATATATATATATATATATATATATATATATATATATATGTATATATATATATATATATATGTATATATATATATATATATATATGTAGAGAGAGAGAGAGAGAGACTGAGAGACATTACATTATGCATATTATATTATATACTATACACATTATACTATATATTATGCACATTATATTATACACATTATATATAGGCATTATATTATACAATTATACACATTATATTATACACATTATGTTATATATTATACACATTATATTATATATTATATACATTATATTATACATATTATATATATCTATGCAGATTATCTTATACAATTCTGCTTATAGTATACACTTTCTTTTTCTTATATTATATACATTCATTAATCTCTCTGTCTTAATGGATTTATTGCCTTGTTTGCTTGGTAATGATTTTAAGATTATATATCTCGCAATTATTGTGGGAAGTATTATAGCGCACTTCTTTCGGATAATCCTTCGTTTTTCATTCACTAAAAATAAGCCGCATTTCCGATAACAAATCTGATGTTTAAAACATAATAAATAAATATGTCCCCGATCCTTTATCCAAATTGATTATTATGCATTCCTAGAAGATCGTATAATTTATTAAAATATTACACCGATCCATCCATGGATACATAATAGTTGCTAGGTATGATACAGAATTTAATATATTGCGAAGAATTGCTACTCCACAATACATTATGGAAATTTTCTGAAATTTATATAAAACGTATCTATGAACGAAATGGGATCGTATACGCAGCAATTTATCAAATGAATCATTTATGCATAGAAATAAATTTAAATATAGCTTTGATTTAAAGAATGCTAGTAATCAAAAGAGAAAACTAACTTATTTAGACGGAAAATTCATGAGAATGCCGCTATCGAATGTTATGAAAATATTATTCTGCTCCCAGGATTCTTTCAAATATCTCCATTCCTGAAGGAATTACTACATTCCTAAGCCAACAGATATACCTGACTATAAATATGTTATGAGCTTAAAAGAAAATTGTTAAATTCATAACCTCGGGTTATTATATATATATATATATATATATATATATATATATATATATATATATATATATATATATATATATATGAAAGAATCAAACACTAATATTCCATGGTAATAATTTATTGCATTGGAATCGTATTCACGATCCAATTTCTGATGAATTGGATCGTGATTACAATTCCAATGTAATAAATTATAACCTTGGAATATTAGTGTTTGAGCCTTTTATATTATACTAGCAGCATGGCCCGGTGTTGCCCGTGCTTGATTCAAAAATCGTAATACTCATACAGCAATCGCTATCACTTGACTTAAAATATTTTTGCCCTTCCTTGCCTTTAAAGGAGTGCCATTTGCCGTGCTGATGTTGCTACATGCCTTACTTCTTGCTTATCTCAAACTGCGAATTTTTTCCAAGCTCTATACTAAACATTAAATCTGTTACGAAAAAAGAACTAAACACAATGAACACAAAACGATCAGCTTTAAAAAAGGACTAGTACCTGGAAAAACCGAATGAAAAAAGAATGTTAACAACAAATTCATTTTCACACCCAACCCAGTTCTGCGGAATCAGAATCAACGTTGAGTTTAAGCAAGCGAATGTGCCAATTGGAGTAAAGTGCCATGCAGATTTAAATTTTTCCCACTTGTGACGAATGCAGCTATCGATTTTTTTTGCATGCTAGTTAACATTCGTGTCAATCAGCTGTTGGCTCTCACGCTGGCCAATAGAATCTTCCTGGCTATTTGTGGCAGCCAGCTCTCACTCTGGCCAGTAGAAAATGGCCACAAACAAACTACATGAAACTGCCGTAGAAGCATGAAAAAATCAATTATTTCCACTATCGATGGGAGTTGCGAAATACAAAGTGGGTCTTGTCCTTTCCCCTACCTTGGAGCATGTGTATGTTCATTTTGGTGCAAATCCGTTGAAAATTGCGGCTGTGCATTCGTTACACACACACACACACACACACACACACACACACACACACACACACACACACACACACACACATACACACACACACATATACTGCCTTTTATAGATAAAGATTCGTACTCTATCCTGGACATAGAGTTCTACATGTATTCTATCCTCTTGGGAATATATATATATATATATATATATATATATATATATATATATATATATATATATATATATATATATATAGCTAGAAATACATAAAATTTATTACTAATGGGCATAATGTGAGAGGAAGTAAAAAATAAGAAATGGGACAATCACTCAAAAGACCAACCGGTTTCGTTCCCTAGCTTATCAAGGTCTACGGGGAACTTTTTATTCTATAATAAATAGCTAAATTATGACACAAGCAAAATTCACACAATTAAAACATTAAAATTGACAATGAATTATCTGTATGAAAGAAAGACATTTTCTTAACCCGAATAGTACAATTTTCTGCCAAAAAAAAAAAAAAAAAATTATATAGCAGAAAATAGAGATGAAAAAGGTGGGGAATAAGAATAGAGAACACTAGAGCGTGATTATATGGAGACCAAGGAGGCAGTCCCTTTGCTTACAAAGAGACGGTCCCCTCGCTCGTATATACAACGATTCCAGCGCTCTTAGATGAAATAGTGAGTGCGAACTAGCTAGCACCGCGAACAAGTTCGGACTAAAATTGATTGCGCACACTCTGCTATTTATCAGGTGCTCAGTGATGGCTGAACCGGAAGTAATCACCAATTGGCTACTACTAGCTTCCGGATTGAGGACACGTAAAGGGACATGTTGCCTGATCCTACAATCTAAACGTTGGGTTGTTCTTCCTATGTAGCTGCTACCGCAGCCGCATTTATATGTATAAATAACAGAGGAGACATGAAGGGGAGGAAGAAGATCCTTACGCATAGACGGGAAGGCAGTGCGAGTCACAAAATGAACTCTCAATTGAGCAGAGAAATAGCAATTTTGGACTACAGACAGGATTTGCTTGGCCAAAAGCTCGCCACGTGAACCTATAAATGGAAGTCGTAAATAGACGGGACACTTCTGCACGTCGTCCATAAATATTTTGACCACTAACATTATCCATATATATATATATATATATATATATATATATATATATATATATATATATATATATATATATATATATATAAATCAACTCTAAAGCTCAACTCGACACTTCTTCGGCAAACCTGATGAATATTTATGAGTGTTTTTTAAATTTTAAAAAACAATAGCATTTTTGTTCTCATATAAATATACAGAAAAAAATCCTTATATTTGGTTTGATAATCCATGAGATAAATTTTCTGTTTGGCTTTATTCATATTGTCCTTTAACAGATACATACGTTCTATCTGAAATTTTACACATTATTTAATTTGTACAGAGAGTCTATCCAAAGAGAAATAGAAGACCTAAAATAATTTATTATAGGTCGCTCCACAATTACCAGTCATTTACAGTCCTAAATAACTTTTAACCCCCAACATAATCATCCTTCGCTTTCTTTGTGCCATTCATTCTAACCAATTCTTTAGACTGTTTACTTGATGTTCTGCTTCACTTAACATTAGTACGCCCTGTTAGTGAATGGTTCCCCCAGGCTTTCTTTAGCCATCTTGTGTTCCACGGATTTCAACTGTTTGTTTCTGCTTGTAATTGATTCTTATTTCCCTTAAAACTTCATCGTTATTTACATGGTCATTTCGGTACTTGGTATTCCCAACATCCGTTGCTAGAATCATATCATTATGGATTTAAGTCTCTCATTCTTCTGTAATGGGACTCCCCAGCATTCACTCTCATATATCCCGATATTTTCGTCAAGTTCGATAAATCCGACTAAATAAAACTAGCAGTAATTCTCGAAAATAAGTTCCAATCAGTTATTAACTGGGGCAAATATGCCTTGCAAATTTTAACGAAACTGCCTCGTTTAGTCTTCATAGAGAACCATTCTTGCTCTCTTCATTCATGGCTAATTCTAACCTCCAGGAGAATGAGTCGCGTCTTTTCAGGCTAACATTCTCAGCTGACATGACGTGGAGAGAATATATTGAAACCATTGCTAGGTTAGCTGCAAAGAAAGTTGTTTCACTGCCAGGCAATTTTTCTTGTCAGAATCTATCTTACACATCTATAAATCTGCCACACGTCCGTGCATTTAATATTGCTATACATGTCGAAAATCGTAACGAGGGCCGGTAACATTATCGAACAGAACATGGCATCTCGTCTTCAGTCTGTTTCCCACCGGCTTTTATAGAAAAGAATTCCATAGATATTTTCTAATGAATTATCTTTGTTGAGACACTGACCTCGGGAATGTGAGCGTATTACTAGATTAGATAGTAGGTATTGCCAATTTACTGTCCAAATAGCTAGATGTATCCCAAGGTCTTATTCCAATGGTTTCTTTACTTGCACTTCTCACTTGCGGAGATCTTTTCCAATTTCTTGATTCTCAACTATCTACAGTTTTCAAAAAATCAAATCCAACGCCAATCGTTGTCGTCTGTCTTCCTGATATCCATGCTTTTCCTTTCCTTTCACATCACTAATTATCTTCCACTCGCAGTAAAACGTTGCGTCTTTGTGGTTTTATCACATTTACCTGACATGAAATCATTAAGAAACACTATGACATGAGGATATAACCTTTAATTTAAACAATGAATTACAGACTGTTTTACTGTAGAAACGTATAGAAACTGAATAAAATGTAGAAGTTTTAAAGTATTTAGATTTGATTTGACTTTGTTTAGTGGCATATCAATATCTCTATGAATAATTTAATGATGAAGTTAAATATTCTTTTTTCGTTGCCTCGCTCTGTCTTTTTTACAAATACTTTCACGGTAATTGCTCCGATGAGCTGCTTTCGCTGGTTCCCAGGCCTCAGGAATTTAAGCGTCCTACGAGGCTGGTATCTCGTTCCCACCCCTTCACCGTTGAAACTGTTAGATGTACACGTCTCTTCTACTCCAATAGCTTCATGTCTCGCACATCTCGCCTGTGGAACTCCCTTCTTTATTCCTGTTTCCCTGACAAATATAATCTCCAGCTATTGAAGTGTAACGTCAATCGACATCTCCAGTTGCCTTGATCTATCCACTTCCCTTCTCCACATTCTTTCCCCTTTCATTCCTATCTGCTCTCGCTCCAAGTCTTCTGTAACCCCCTTGCCTTGATCGATCTACTATCTTTCTCCACATCCTCTCCTTTACCACTCCTATCTGCTCTTCCTCCAAACCTTCTGTAACCCCTTGCGTGCTAGTGGCTTCCAGCCTTGCTTGGGGTGAAAAGCTTAAAAAAAATGTAATTTTATGTTTTCAACTACTGATATTTAGTACATAAATGTATCCTTTGTTAGATATATATTTTATAAATCATAAAATATTGTTGGTAATTTTACTATAAAAATACATGTTTATATAAGTTTAATGTTGCGTTGTTATTTTGCTATAAGAATGTACCGTTGTTTTTTGTTTGGAGGCAGTCCCTATTCGTCCATAGGTGGGACCGTAACATGTGCTACTACCCCGGATCACAGTAGAACTGGGAACAATACCAAGAGGTAGTTCCACGCATCTCAAAACCTCCAATCGAGCGATCAAAGTTCTTGCAGCCGGATGTAGTTTATCGTCATACCCAGGGTGCCGTTTTAAAAGAACCGATTGAATCAACTCATCATATTTCTAAATACTTTTTTCCTATATATTAAGTTTTATCCCATATGAAATAAACACTGCTTGCCTCATTATGTTTTTAAAAGCCACTGTAATCTGAAAATAAACGGATGTATTCAGATTGCTTCTTGCTATTATCTATGGGCATGTACACAAAAATAGCATATACGATTGCGTTCTGGACGTGATTCTGCCAATAATTGTTGCTGGTGCATTCAAAATAAAAAAGAATAGCATATCTCAGCAGGTTTGAGAACTGCGGTATTTTTAATTCTTCAAGTTTTCATGCTTTTATTTTTAGAAAAACAGAAACACAATTTTATTTCCCTCCCAATCGACCAATTCTCTACCCGTAAATGCTTCACACTGAAAAGCAAACACCCTGACTACTCATTGGCCATACTCTGATGAGCTCTGAACATTTCGCATTTCATTATACACCAATACAAAGTAACGAAACGCTATTCGGCATTAATTATCTTAAAAATGATATACCGTAATTCTCCAAGTATAATACGCATTTTTCTAAAAAATAATAAGCAAAATTAGGGGTTCGTATTATGCACAGCTACAAAAAAAATCTTCAAAAAAATTACCGTTTCATGGGTCGATTTCAGTTGCGAAATGGCTACTTACCACAAACATACGATAATTTTACACTTACATTCGGCGATTGCGACCCCATAAGGATGTCCAAAGCAATCATATGTAACTAACAATACTTAAAAATCTAAAATAAAATAAGAATTACCATAAAACTAAATTAGAATAATTTTATTCTATATTTAAAACCATTTTTTAATAAAAGTAGGAAACGCTGGCCGTAATGAAATTGGAGAGGTACAATTTATAGGGTTTGATTACCAAACAAGAGGTGCGTATTATGTGTGAGTAGAAACATTTTCCCACACTTTCAGTACAATTTTATGGAAGAAGGTGTATTATGCATGGGAAATTACCATATTCATTTTTTTAAATTTCTTAATACATTCAAACGGATTTCTTATAAAATGGTTACCATCACATAAATATATCAGTTAGAAATACTCTTCTAGAGATTTTTACGATTGCGAAAAGTCTAAAATGCTGTCCAGGGAAAGAGGGAGTGTGTTGGTGGTGTAATGGATAGCGACTTGGAACGTGGAAACAGTGTATCGGGTTGGGTCCGTTATTTTTACTTGGGAAAAATGAACGTTCTCTTCTGCCATAACGATGTGTTAAAGAGCAAGACTCGAAAAATAATTGCTGGGTTCAGAAAATCCGTAATCCAATATGCAACCGAGAAATATTCTTACAATTTAAAATATTTCTTTCTTTAAATAACCCACCAAATGTTGACAAACCGTAAAAAATAATTTAATCAACAACGATGAAATTAAACAAAGAAAAACGATGAAAAACGTCCGTTGGTTTCAACTGCTTTCGAAAAAATCGCTCAGAAGAGTGATCGCTGTCCTGAATTCAGTGTCTGCCCAACATTTCCAGATATATTCAAAGATTCAGGTGAATGGGTATTACATTCAGAAATATACTTCACCTAGACCGGCTGCCAACGATGGCTTTTAATCTTATTTTACTTTGAAATTTAAATATTAAATAGAGAAAATGAGATTCATAATTTTCCCCTCGAGCATTTGTACGAATATTAGTGTAACGATTTGACTGAAATTCGAAATCGATTCGCCGGTTTTGCGTTCAGACCTACGTGGACATATTGTCATAATTTCTGTTTTCGTTGATCAAATTTGTTCTTCAAGTGCAATTACATTTTATTAAAATATCAATATTCACAAATACTTGTTGTCACTTGTCGGTCACTCTTGGATTTTCTCTTAAGGAAAATTACGCAGGTGTTGATGCGAGTAAGGTTTCAACGATTACTTGAATGTGGTTTTCTTCAGAGAAAGTTTATTTCCACCCAACAATGTTTTGCAGTGATTGGAAGAGGTTATAATTGGTTGTTGCAAACACAGGTGAATACGCCTGGTGAAAGTAGAATAGGCCAACAGAGTTCCAAAATGTTTTCCTGTGTTTGTTTGCTCTTAGCTGCCACGTATGATAAGTAGTTAGGGCGATACATTCTTCAATTTTAATTTGTTAACGAAAACATAAATAGTTTATGACTCAACCTAAGAATTCATGGCGAGGAAGGGGTGATTTTATAAGCAGTGGTTGCTGCTGCTAATGCAATGTTCTTCAACTAGAATCGAGCTCTCCTAGCCACTGACGACTTTCGTATAGTAAAAATGTTAAACTTCCCCTTCTCTCTGTCGTGCGACGATAGCTTGGTGGAGTGGAATCTTTGACCGATGGCAAATTGGTCGGGTTTCGATCCCGGCTTGAAGCAATCGGATGTCTAGCCATACCGATGAGAAGGTTAGAGATGTCAAAGGTCATCTTCAGTAATTTTGAAAATGATACTGGAATAATATATATATATATATATATATATATATATATATATATATGTATATATATATATATATATTTCAATCCTTCCTGCGCTTCCGATCCTAAGCTATGAGTAATTAATGATGAACATGTCATTATCGTTTATGATCAATTTCCTCACGATACTTTTATTAAACTTTGAGAGTAATTAGACATTCTTATTGCTCAAAGTAGAATCCAATCGATCTCTAAAAACCTCTGAAAATTCCAGTATGATATCTTTAATCATTTCTAACATACAACGGTTCAGATCTTAATCTAACAATTTGACAATTTTGCTGTTACATCCAGTGTGTGTATGTATATATATATATATATATATATATATATATATATATATATATATATATATATATATATATATATATATACACACACTAGATGTAACAGCAAATATTCATTCGATAAGTTTGGTTTAAATGAATCAACAATGTTTTATTTTTATATTTTTCTAATTTTCGGGAAAGGTGATGATTATCATGACCGATGTTGTGTATAAACTGTTCAAAGTTGATATTTTATTATTTTTGTTCAATTATTCTCGACACGCAGTCATTATGAAGAACCGGGGAATTGTCCGTTTGAATTGCTTGTGCTGTAGTTAGAACTACTTAAAATAGTATATGTATTTATTGTTGTGGTAAGACCCAGGTACCCTCCTTACTCTCATGAATGCATCAGTCTGGGCTAATTGTATGGGAGATATATAATACTATTGCTGTACCATAAAGGGCCTGTACCCAGGTTTTATGTCAATATCGGGAGTGGGGCTGAGTTTATTGCCGAGGAGGTATGGGAATTTTTCCACAGTAATACCTTGAAACTGACCTTGTGTCACATCTGTTGCATGGTGGACTCCGTGATAAATGCCGATAACAGGATTTCAGTGACTTGTCTAGCTTAGTACTGAATATTTGTATTATAACAGACTCTGTTTAAGTTACGTTTTGTGTCATGCCAGACCCCACATCACAGTTGGCGACCTGAATTATTCACTATGTATTAGAATGGTGGTGGACAAAATCTCGTTCTTTTAACTCGTAAAATCAGTACGTCGGGAAAAAATTACAATGAAACATTAAAACATTTGAAATATATATTGGAAGCAAATTTTCAAGTTAAACTATTAAAAATTAAGGACTTGAAAACTGTAATGTTGGAAGCAATAAAACCGAAAGAACGACAGCAGAAAAAAATGGACCAATTCCAGGAAACATTGAGAGAACAAGAATAACAGCAATAAATACTGAAACTTTTTATGAAGAGTAAAAGAAACCTATTTTTTCTCACAGGACTCGGTAGTAAATACAATTTGCTGATTTAAATACAACTAGAAGAAGGTACGTTTACAGCATACTACAGGCGATATTAGGAAGTCTTTAAAAAATGTATTAGCTGGTCGGACACGAAGAAAAAGTGCCTCTGTTACTATTAAAGTTAGGGCCTACGGAACACGAAAAATACGTGAATTACATCCTGCCAAAACAATCGAGTTTTCGTTTGAAGAAACTGTTTCTCAGTAAAATTTTCAGTGAAAGAAATCTTAAAAATAAAATTATACCACTTATGATAGTATCGTAAACAGGAAATGTGAAAAGTTCAAGTTAAGAGAACTAACACCCAACATTTTTTAAGTAGTTGATCTTCATACAACTGTTGACAGCAAATAGAGATGCGGAAATCTTTTCTAGAATGTTGACGAAATTTGAACTGGACTCAGAACTAAACTTGTAAGATTTAGCTGAAGAGTGTCAAAGAAAAATGACCTTATGACAGGATACGGCTAAAATTTAGGAAATAGCTGCATCGCACATAACTTTGCTTCATCTCAAATCGTTTGGGAAAAACAAATACTCTTTAAAACCAAATAGATGTTACGGATACGGCAAACTATATTTCAAGAGGAAATTCCCGTTTAAGAACGAATGTTATGACTGTGGAAATATGGGACATAAGAGTTAGCATTGTAAAACTAAAAAAAATACTGCAAACTGAGCATCGCAGACAAAAGTCAGAAAAGTTTTTACGGTGAAAATAAGTGTAAAGTTTCGTCTAGACACGGTTTGATTTGACTGTTATAAGCCAAAAGAAGCGCGGAAAAGAATCGGTAAACCAATATTAACATTACAAAAATAAATAAAGAAACGTCCACATCAGATGCTAGGAAAACGGTAAAGGCTAAAGCAATCGTGATGGAAAGAATTTCTAACTTGTTCGATTGGATGCAACTGTTCAATTTATGGGATTTTCCCCATAAACTTCTTTATTTCTTTTTTTTTAATAAAGTGGGTGGCTCTTCTAGTAACACGGAAAGGTTAAAAAGAAATTGAAAAAAAATCAATTCCCGCAAGATAAGATGCACAAAAACTAACGCCAATTTCCAGTTAAAGGAAAATGTACTAAACTTTAGACCAAAGAGAGGTGTGCCATTTTCAGCTTTGGATACGATAAACAAGGAATTGCATCGCTTTGAAAATATGGATGTTATCTCAAGTGTATTATAGGAGTTGGGCCTCACCGACCGTCTACCTGAAAAATACGTGTATGTGTCGATTTCTCTACTGGGCTAAATGGTTGCCTATAAACTTACAACTGTCCCCTACCAAGCCCAGGAGAAATTTTCGCAAACGTAAATGTCGGAAAGTACTTTTCAAAGTTGGACTCGTCAGACGCATATTTACAAATCCAGGTCGATGAAGACTGTTCAAAACAGTTAACAATCAATACACACCCGTGAATATACAAGTTTAACAGATTACCTTTCGAAATTAAGGTAACACCTGGAACTTTTTTAGAAAGAAATGAAAACAATTTTGAGCGATTTAAACTTCGCGATTGCCTTAGAAGATATATTACTAAAAAGTGAAAATCGAGAGCTGCATATTCAGCATGAAAATGAAGTATTCAGAAAAATAAACGAATACAGATTTAAACTGAGTGATGATAAATGCGAATTGTTCTTGACCAAAACTAAATATTTTGGCCAAATCATCTAAAACGGTAGGAAACCGTCCGGATAGCGCAAGGTTAGGTGAATAAGGTGGATGGCACAAAGTCTCCCACCCAATTTGCTGTATGGTATCCCTGACCACTCATGCGACATGCGGCCTGGCGTTGTCATGGAGGAAAAGCACGCCTATGCGATCCACCAAGGCTGGCTCCTTCTGGTGCAATGCCTGTTGCACACGTTTCAATCAGTGCGAGTATAGGTCTCCAGTGACCGTTTGATGGGTTGGTAACAGTTCATAATGAAGCACTTAACGACCTGTCCACCAGACACAAAGCATAATATTGCGTGGGTGCATAGGCGGTCTTGCGGTGTGAGGGGCAGCATACTGAGGAGACAAACAATGTCTGGAACACTTTGGAGTGTCGTACAGAACCCACTTTTCATCACTGGTAAACACTCGATTGAATAAGGATTCGGTACGGTGGCGAGAAAGCAACGATACGCAGGCTGCCACTCGTTGTTCCTTGTGGACCTCCAACAGCGTTTGCGGAACCCACTTTCTCAGTTTGTACGTCTTACCTAGGCGGTTCAGGTGAAGTCTAACTGTTTCATCGGAAACGTTGAACTGTCTTGCAAGTTCACCACACGTTAGACTACTGTCTTCTTCAATGGCCGCCTTCAGGACTCCGTCATGCAAGACCTGTGGTCGTCCACTGCGAGGTTCATCATGGAGAGACAAATCTCCCGACCTGAATTTTCGAAACCAACGTCTTGCAGTACGTTCATCTACAGCACTATCCCCAAATGCTTGACATATGCAGCGACTTGATGCAGCTGCTGATAAGCCGAATTTGAAGTCGTAAATCAAACAGCCCAGAACGAGATCTCTAGACACTTGCATCCTTCTCACAGCTGTCCGGCTTATAACTGATGACCGGGCACGGTGCGCGTGTTTTTTATAACATCTGATGTTCCTACTTCCGGCTGTACGAATTTTTAAAAAAATGCTACACGCATTTCGTATATATTTGAAATTCATTCAATGACTAATCAAAAAACGGACAGAACGTTTTTGGTTACCTTGTATTTTCAGATCGAATAAGGCCATACAGCGAATCGACAACAGCGTTGGGGGATAATTCTGTTGAATTACAGTTTTGAAATGGAATTCCTGCCATAAAAAAATTATGTCACGCAGATGGTTTCTTGAGACACGTGTATTAATTATGTGAACCTTTAGAAGATACGGTAATTACAGTGCTAAGAGCTGAGAATAAAATTGAGAACATCCTCTGCAATAAAGTACGTGATCTACCAGTGACGCTCGATGAAATTAAGATAAATTCTCAGGTAGGATAATTTATTAGAGAAAAAAAAAAGCAAGTAAAGAGTAAATTGAAGGAAAATATAAAATTAAATCTAAAACTTACGGTGACAATATTTTCTCAATCAGCTATGACGTCTTAATATGTGGTGAAAGAGTGATAATGTCTTCATCTCTACACAAATGGCTGTCGAAAGAATTTCATACAAGTCATCCAGGAATCCCTAGAATGAAATCCCTTATGTGTAGCTATATATTCTGGCCCAATATGGACAAAGACAAAAAGATTGGTAAAAGCGTGCAGAGGTTGTGCCATGACAGCACAATCGCCACTAGTTAATTCCACCCTTGGCCAAAGACAGACACACTGTGGTCGCGGCACCGATACATGTCTACAACATAATCTTGATAGTGTTTCCAAATGTCAAGTAATTTTAAATGCAATAGTCAAACATCAACAATTACAATAATCGTCTTGCTAGATGCGGTATCCCTTTGTTTCAGAAAATGCCACGCTGTTCATTGATACAGAGATTAAAGATTTTATAAAACCCTGCGATGCAACATATCAAAACTACCTCCGAACATCCAAGATCGAATAGGCAATCAGTACGCTTCAATACATTCAAAAGGAGGTGGATCTAAGGATATGTTATTACAGCTGTTTTTTTACGTGTATATACGGTGATACGAAATCTTAACACGGTATCAAGCACGTCCCCCTGCAGAACTAATTTTCCAAAGGAAAATTAGATCAGTATTTCACAAACTCTAACCGAATAAAACAAAAAGTTGGAAAACAAAAAACAACTCCAATAGACAGAAATATTTCAAACCCAGCGAAAATGTATTCTATATAGGGCCCTTAAATTCACCACAGACGTCGGTGATACTGTGACAGAATGACGAATTACATCCATTGTAGGTGCCGGAAGTCTGGAACAATCCGCAGTGTCTTGACCCACACGGATTCCCGCCCAGGCTGCATTTAAGGGATTTTTAAAAAATCTAAAAAGATGTCTAACAGACTAGCTACCTTGAATGCAAAGGACTTGAGAGATCGGGCTAAGGCTGCCCGCATGCTTCGTGATCTCTTGTGCTTCGGTGGAGATGTGCCTGCGATCCTGGAGGCAGTTTGTTTGCAACGTCGATGCCCATGAGCTGTCACGCGACTTTGTTGTCTATTCAGCATACGGCGACCGGCATACAGGCGGTGTCTCCTTGTTAGTCAAGCGTTCCCTGGATGCGAGGGTAGACCTTCTCCATGTTTGGCGCGGGGGGGGGGCGGTTGATCGTGGCCGATATTGTCGTGAGCTGTGTTACGTTTCGGGTGGTTGCGGTAAATGCGCCCAACGATCATGAGGTGTGTGTCGACTTTTTCCGTCTGTTGAGGCCGTTCCTGATGGATTCGTCTCGCTTAGTCTTAATGGGGTACTGGGTGCCATTCTGAAATCCAAGATAAACAGTAGGAGGGGAGCTAGCGGGAGTTATTCGGGCGATCGAACCTCGGTTAATCTGATCGGCGATATGGCTCGTCGATAGATATCGGGTCGATCATTTGGGTGGTGAGATGTGGACGTGGGCACATAAGAATCCGTCTCTCCAGTTAGCCAGCTACATGGTCAGAATGTTAGTGAGAAGGGTCGATCTAGGTCTAGATTTACTCCATTATTCCACGTTCCACCGATTAAACTATTTGAATCATAGACTTCTCCATGCCCGAATAGTGTTAGGTACTAGTCCTAGAATGGCTGGACACTGGAAGTTCAATCTGTTCTTACTGGACAGGCGAGACTTCCAGCAACAGCTGACTAGATTCGTGCAACGGAATTAGTGGGAGCAGTTATTGGGAGTAGGTTGTGGGAGTGGCTTAAGCATAGGATTCACCAACGGCTCGCTCTGGAGAATAGTCTGTCCCGGACAGTAGTTGGGGGAATCCCCTAGTGATAGTCGTAACTAGGCAGGCCCATGTAGCAGGTGGCTAGCAAGCGCTACCAGGTTCAGGCAGTTAGACATATGTTAAACAAAATGTCTAACAAAGCTGTGAACATTGCGCAAGGAAGAGATCCGTCGAGGTTCCGATCGATACATTCGCGTGGTCATTACCTGAGATCGACCAAGGACATGTGCGAGGCGTTTCGGCGGCATTTCGAGAATCGTTTTACCAATGAGCTTGGTCACAGTGGCGATGAGTTTCGCAAATATTTGGTTGATTTTCCTAGGATTTTGCCGACTGGAACGGCTAGCTGCGAGGGCGAGATAACAGGGGGCGAACTTCACTTCCATTGAAGAAGGTCGGCTTTGGCAACTCTCCGGGACTTGATGGTTTGCCCTATGAAATGTATTGTAGGCTGTCGCACATCTTTGTTCTGATTTGACAGTGGTTTTCAACAACTGGTTCCGGCAGCGGGCCACCCCAGAACGGATTTCCAGGGATGTGATCACGCTGTTGAAAAAGGGCAAGGGTGTTGGGCGGAATGTAGACGATTATAGACCCATAACTCGTCTAAACACAGAGTTAAAGATTTGGGCCAAGATCCTGACCTTGCGTTTGCAGTCAGTTGTCGCAAGTTTGTTGTGACCTAAGTAGAATTGTGTTGTGAAGGGATGAACAATTCAAAGCAATCTGCATCTGATCCATACGGTAATAGTGGGTGTAATAGACAAGCCAGCTACGCTAATTAATTTGGATCAGTCCAAAGCATTCGACAGGGTCGACCATTGATACCTGTCTTCTCTCCTGCATGCCACCGGATTCGAACTTAAGTAATTTTTCTTTACCACTGTTCACACTGTGGCTGGACATTACGGCATTTTTCTCCACCACCGTTAAAGCGGTGGGCAGGTCTCAAAGGGTTAAATAACCAACAGCATTTCATGTACTGCTCAACAAAATCATTCAACGAATCAATATTGAAACGATGTAAAATCTCGTCTATGGATTGCTCCACTGAGTTGACTCTATCTCGTTCAACTGGGGCTAGCTATTAACAAATAATAGACACATTTTAACGTTGTTGTTTTTTTTTTCGTTTTTGTTTTTTTCTTTTTGTTTTTTGTTTTTGTTTTTTTTTCATTATTCTTATCGCTTCCTCCGGAATCGAGTTGTTTAATTGTTTCCCGTTCTCTACTTGTAGGCGGGAAATTTATTGTTTGATTATTGCAATAATTGCTATTCCCAGACAGGAGGATTATAATTAATATGTGTATATCAACAAATATTTGTCTTTTCTGATTTGTCTTCCATGCTGATATTTGCCATTACTAAAACCTCTTCTTTCTTTATTTCTTTTTTTTTTTTTTTGCTAATTCGACGTAAATGATTTCATATGTTTCTCTTTCATTCTAGATTATTTTGATTGTCGTGTCTAAACCTTACAGACTGTTGGGCATATAGGCAACACGCTTTTCACTGCAACATTTTTACAATAAATTAATCACTAATATCCGATGAGTGTAACAGTTAGCAAGAGAAATCGACGTACAGTGTTCAAATTCCAGTCACAGATGTGGTGTATTAAACTTCGCACAAATCTGAACGCTATTAATCCATCTTTTCTCCGCACTACCTACGACTTCAAGTTAGAGGAGACATTCGTGTCACTGGTCGTGCCTGGCAACCAGTCTAGGATAAAGAACGTTCTGAATTCAAAAACCGATAAACGAGGAGTAATCATTAAACGTCCCTCTATGGTAGACACAGTGCTATTGTTCTCTTTCCGCTTTCGGTCTAGGACGCGGTTAAATCTTAATTTAAATTTGTGTAGGGAGAGAATTTGCTAGTTACCAGATAATTCTATTGCCCTGGGATACTGGGTCTGTAGTCGTGTTTAGACGCGTACTTTGCAGCCATTAAACGGACTATCGAGTCCCCAATAAACTACGTCGCGGAGTTATGAGAATAAGAAAGAAGGTAGTAATATTGTAATATTCATAACCCAAAGCATAGAAATGCTTTAAGTTAGGCTGTTCATTTGTTGTTAAGGGAGACAGGGAATGGCTTCTTAATTTTAACATTTCCAAAACGAAACTGCTCCCGTCTTATCATGCTCGAGAAGCCAATATGCCTTTCATCAGCATGGCTGTTGCTAAGGAAGAGAGACTCATAGCGCCTCCTCAGGCTAACGTTTCCCGCTGATATGAAGTCGAAAGATTATACTTAATCAACTGCTTGATCTGCTGCTAAGAAAATTGGTTCACTGTGACGTGCTAGACGTTTTTCTCCCGCTAGAATATATATTTTATTTATCATTAACATTTATCCATCATTTACAAGTTTACCTTTCGTTGATGCATTGCATATTCTTATGGCATCTGGTCCGGTGAAATTTAGAAATTTTTTGAGAAAACACAAAGAAGAATCTGCAATGTAATCGGTCCTGACCGGGCATCTCGGCTTCGGTCGTATTCCCGTAACGTAGCTTCCCGATGAATTCTTTTTTTTTTTATAAATATGAACATGGTAATAGTTCTGAAGTGTTATTTTCCCTTTGACAACTTGGTTTTACGAAGTTTAAGCGGTGTTCTAGATAGGCGCCATTTCAAGGTGTAAGCTGATGCGGTGTCTATTATGATAATTTCTTCTTTCACACTTCTCGCTTACCGAACTCTATCCCGGTTTCTTGCTTTCCGGTCAACTTTGACCCTCAGTAATTTAAATGTAACGCCAGTCGTGATCTTCTGTCTTCTCAATTCCTATTCATTTGTTGGTCCTCCTGCTTGATAATATTTGTCTTCTTTTTTCTCCTAATTCTGAGTGGTCTTATTAACTTGAATGGTGTGAAATGTTTAAAACAACAATACAAAAAAAATCTATTTTTCTAATAAATATATATCCTGCCTAACATTATGACGAAACCAATATAATTCAGAGTAAAAATAGATCCAGCTAATATTTCATCATTTCTGTAGAGATTAGAATGTTTTTAGTAAGCAGTTCCTCAAAGATAATATTAAGATACCAAACAGCGTGTTTTTATTTTCTTTACTCTTTTGTGGCTATTGTAACTGATATTTCCTGTATATTATTCTCTATATTGCTATTAATTATAAACAGTTTACATCGCGGCTGATCACCGTCTATTATAATGTGCTTCATTAAATTGTTGTATATATATATATATATATATATATATATATATATATATATATATATATATATATATATATATAGATAGATAGATAGATAGATAGATATAGATATAGATATAGATATATAAATATAGGTAACTATACTCGTGTCGAAAAACCTTCGAATTCTTGATTTAACAATAGCCAAATCAATCTCGAGGGGAAGAAAGCTTTTTAAAAAAGAAAGAGCCAGGAACATGAAAGTCTGTCGAAAATAATCGCACAGATACAGGTTCAAGGCCCAAAACCGATACGTGTAAACAACTAACTAAAGAGCTCGATACAAACGTAGAGCAAACCTAGTCAAACCTAATGAGCCAGACAAACCTACCAAGGTCTCACTTAGTTTAGATCTGCCTAAGTGAAACCTTGGTAGGTTTGTCTGGCTCATTAGGTTTGACTATATATATATATATATATATATATATATATATATATATATATATATATATATATATATATATGTGTGTGTGTGTGTGTGTGTGTGTGTGTGTGTGTGTGTGTGTGTGTGTGTGTGTGTGTGTGTGAATGGGTGTTTCAAAAGCAGCGGCTCCTACTACTGTTAAGCATTACTCTTCAAGTATGAATCGAGTTCTCGACCCGCTCGCGTATTTTGTATAGAGAAAAACGTTAAGATTCACATCACATCTTGGCCTAGAGATAAAATATCTGACTGATATCAAATCAGTCGGGTTTCGATACCGGCTTGAAGCAATCGGACGTCTAACCACGCTTCAAGCTGTGATACAGCAAAACAGTTTGTCTGTGGATGGCTATATATATATATATATATATATATATATATATATATATATATATATATATATATATATACATATACATATGGTAGACTCCCCGTCGTATCCAGTCTGTCCTGCTATTTACCCATAGCTGGAGGGAGAAGAAGCTGATTAATACTTTTACCAAGGGTATTAGCACGTAAGCGTATATAATATAATATTATATATATATATATATATATATATATATATATATATATATAATCTCAGTCTATACTCAAGTTGAATAAAACTGACAAAATTTTCGTCGGTTGACATAAACCTATTTCCCATATGAGGTAATTTTGTATTTTATTGTGCACTAATTATTTGCTCTCCAATAATAAATACATGAGCTAAATCTTTCCTCAAACCCGACTCTTGACTCGTCTGAAATATTTCTGTCTAAATCCTCATTTAGAACTGATTCTTTGTTGAGTGATATGCAGATAACCCGTTCCATGTTTTCTGCTATCATCTCTAACCTTGATCCCCACAAAGCATGTGGTCACGATAGCATCCCCGGAAGTCATTAAGAAGTGTGCTCCCGAACTTCTTTATTTTAATCTTTTGACCCCAAGCAAGGCGGGAATGCCACTAGCACATAAGGGATTACCGAGAGTTAAGAGGCGTGATAGAGGAAAGGATAAAGAGGAGGACAAGGAATAGAACAAGGCATCTGGAGATGTTGATTGACTTTGCATTTGAATAGTTGGATATTATATTTGTCAGGGAAGCAAGTAGGAGGAAGAGAGCCCCACAGACGGGAAATGCGAGACATGAAGTTATTGGAGTAGAAGAGACGGTTACATTTCACCAAGCGACAGTGAAAGGAAGGGACTTAGATGCCGACCTAATGACACGTTTAAATTCATGCAGTTTCGGAACTAGCGAAAGTAGCTCGTCGGAGCAGTTGCCGTGAAAGTAATTGTAGAAATGACAGAGGGAGTCTTTGAGTGAACGACTGTAAATGAGATGCTAGATCAGGGCCAACCACATTGCATATCCATATATCTGGATTTTGTCGAGGACCTTAAGACGACTAGCGGGGACTCCAGTGTTCCATACAAGGGAGAATAGTTGATTTATAGATTGAAGGATCTACTCGGGGGAGAAAGACTTTCTGGCGCGACACAGAGAACCAACTTTCCTTGCGGTAGATGAAGCTATTGATTGTAACTGTTCTATCTCATATCAGCGGACAGTGTGAGACCAAGCAGTCGCAAAGAGATGCTCTCGTGGAGTTAAGCATAAGACATTCTGATGGGAGGTATGGATGGTTCCCTGTGGTTTGTAATAGAGAGCAGTTTTGTTTTTGAGGCATTAAAGTTAACCAGCCAATTCCTGCGCCAGACTACAACCGATTGGAGATCCTTTTCGCGAGTAACGGCGATGTTAGTTTTGTCAGCGATACCAGGTTTGTTTTGAGGCAGGAGTAAATAGCAGTTTCGTCTGCATAGATGCCTACTTGGGAACTGATGACATCGGGAAGATCGTTAATGAAGATAAGGAACCGTATAGGGCACAGGATATAACTTTGGGGAACACCTGCGTCCGTGTGAAAGGAACTGGAGGAGAATCCGCTAAGTACCATCTTCATTACACGGTTTAAAAGAAATTATTGCATTAAGTCAAATAATCGTCCTGAGATACCGTATCTCTGAATCTTACGAAGGAGGCTTGCATGCCAATCCCTATCAAACGCTTTAGAGATATCTAGATCCACGGCCCGACCTTCCCCGTTATTGTGAAGTGCTTGGTAAACAAATCCAGTTATGGCCGTAAGCACATCAGCTGTAGATCGGGTAAAGCAGAAACTATATTCCTTGTCAGAGAGCAGATCATGGGATGTAAAGTGCTTAACCACTTCGGCGTTGATTAAAGCTTCAAAGACTTTGCCGAACTAGTTCCTATTCTCTCTAAGCTGTATAATAAATGCTTCTCTGCTGGAGGTCGTCATATGTTGTTCCAGTTTTAAGAACTCTAATGAACATTCCGACCCTTCCAGTTACCGTCGTATCAGATTTCTGCCTATTTTTGGGAAACTCTCAGAGTCCCTAATCAATGCTGAATTGGTTCATCATATCTTATCACATGGCCTTTTCTCAGAAAAGCAATAATGAATTCGTCTCTCCGGGTCAATGGCTCATGTAAAAAAGATAATTGCGGAAAGCGTAAATCATGATCTAGATAAAAACGGAGGTGGTCGGGCTGTAGCATTGGACATATCGAAAGCCTTTGAGAGGATCTACCATTCGTCCATGCTTAGAATATTGCTGCCATAATATTGGTCCAGCGCCACTGTTATTTAGCTGCAGCTCCTTGATAAGATACAAAGAAGAATCAGCAATATTATTGGTCCTGATCTGGCGGTTCGGTTTCAGTCACTTGTCCAACGCCGTAATATAAACTTTCTATATCTCTTGTCTACCACCGTAAAATAGCCTCTCTGTGCCTTTTTAAAAATTGTTCGGATGAGCTCTTCGCTATGGTACCTATACTGTATGAATTTAAGCGAAATACCAGACTGGCGGTCAGATCTCACCATCCATATTCCGAATGAATACAGCGCGCAGCAGAATCAGGCCGTAGATAGTACAAGAACAGTACCGGTTGGTCAAAGACACCGGAACAAGAAACGCAATTCATGCTCACAATGTTATCAGAAAGACCGATACAAATGAGGAAGGACATGTACCTAGTTTTTATAGACTGCGCAAAGGCCTTCGACAAAGTACCCCACAAGGATATGTTGGAACTGCTCAGCAGGCTTGATATATTCGAGTAATATATTTGAATAATCAAGAACCTATAATGGCAGCAAACAGCATGCATGCGCATAGAGAACGAGTTCAGCGTATATACAAAAATAGAAAGGGGTGTGAGGTAAGGATTTGACTTCTCACCGGACCTAGACAGCGAGGCAATTCTGAGAGGATTGGAAAGCCTACCGGAATTAAGCATCGGCGGCTACAATCTTAACATAAGATACGCAGATGACACAGTACTGATAGCAGACACAAAAAGAAATTACAAAATCTCCTACAGAAGATAGCGAAGTAGAGCGAGAAGAAGGGACTAAGCATAAACTACAAGAAAACAGAATGCATGGTCATCAGTGAAAGGATGAGTCCGAAAGGCGATTTACAGGTCGGCGACACGAAAATCAAGCTGGTGCGGACATTTGAATATCTGGGAAGTGTTCTGACAGAGGACGCTAAGTGCGACACTGAGATCCAAGGACATATTGGGATGGCCAAAGACGCATTCCAAAAGTTAGACAGAGTATTACGAGACAGAAGAATTTATTTGGTAACAAAGAAAAGAGAACTCAGCTGCTACGTGATATCTATCCCCCTTTACGGTAGCGAATGTTATACGATCTCCTCAACGATGAAGAAGAGACTAATGGCGGCGGGGGTATGGTTTTAGCGACGGACGCTAAAGGTATCATCGCCTGAGCAACGATGAGGTTTTGGAGAGGATGAAAACAAGGAGGAAGCTTATACTTAACATCAGGAAGAAGCCGCCTAAATTTCTGGGATACGTAATGAGAACGGAGGGCTTGGCGAATCTGATACTCACATGTCGAACAGAGGGAAAGAGAGACAAGTCTTAAGCAAGTGGATGACAGAACATGACCTTTGAGAAGAAACAAAGGGACAAAACTTATTGAGAGCTACAAGGGATAGGGGAAAATGGAAAGCCATGATCGCCTACGTCCTGAAGGGTCATGACTCATAAAAAGAAAGAATCGAGTGTTCATTCAATTGACAGTTATGGAAAACAACCCGAACAGAGCAGTGTCCAGTTGGCGTCAGTAGAAATATGTGTCAGATTTTAGTCGGGCGCCATCAGCTGTCTGGCGTACGGACAATCTGAATGTAGAAAAAAAATCTCAATCCTCATTCTCGTCGCCTGTTTAATATTCTTACTACTAGATTGGCAAATAGGTTTCACCGTTATACTGTTGAAAGATATTAATGTAACCGCATCTTCTATTCTAATAGTTTATTTTCTACCCTCTTGCATTCTCTTTCTATTTTTTCTATACCGAATGTGGTAAACTATAATTTAAATGCAGCACCTTCTGTATTCCTTCATGCGGTTCCTTTGTCCTCATTGAAGTCTTATTATTTTTTTCAATTCCAGTAACCCCTTGCGTCTTATTGTTATTGTTGCCTTGCTTGGTGTGAAATTATTAAAAAAAAAGGTAACTCAAAGACCAAAAGAAAAATTAAAGGTAAGAAGACATAATATATGGTCGTTAGCAAAAGGGACAACCAAATACGTGAGCTACAAATTGGAAACGTCACAATCAAGGAGGTAAGTGTTGTAGAATTACTTTCCGCAGTGGAAACTGTATTTGGACTAAATTCGGTCCTAAATAGGTTCAACGTACAAAAACGTTAGGAACTTGTAATAAGTATTACGCAGAGTAATCTAGTTGTGGTAGCTGACTACTTTCGTATTCGACTGCCAGTCGACCCTCACTGACTCCTACTTATAGTGGGAGAGTCTATTATCTATAGACTAGGTGTGTTTCACCATAACTGTAAATAATTTCAACTAACCGAGAAGGTTTTTAACAGGTGATGGAGAGTGTAACACAGAAAGCCGAAGATGTATTATAATAGTGAAAATTATGTATAAGCAAGAATTTATAGTCATAAACAAGGCAAGAAGAGCGGAACAGCTATGGACCATCAATCTTCTTTTTGTGAAGTCAACGAACACTCGTTGCCACTTTCGTAATGTTCGTCGTAGTAGAGACTTTTAAATCGCAAATTACAACTATAGGAACGCCGTTGGACAATACTGGTGTAAGCGCATTCGAATAATCTCGCACGAATAGTACTTGCTCGATAATACTCGCTCGCATAGTAACCCGTATAGTGATCCGAATAGAGAACTAGTATAATGAATAGTATATTGAATGGAGTAGAGAAAATCGGTTCGTATAGTAATAGAGGATAGAGCAGAAATAGCGATCCGAACAGTAATAGAAATGTCTATCAATTAGATGTTATTTTGAGTACATTATTATGTACTAGTGAGCAAACCTAATGACTTGACTCACTTTATAGTTCCCCAAAAGAAGGTTAACCAATCAGGAGGCGTAAAATATTTAATCCGTCTTGTATAAAGGCGGCCATTTTGATTACTCTCTCCAAAGATGACCAGAAACCAAAGAACAGAAGGAAGAACTACGCTCTGCTACTTTATCGAGATATCCACTGCTAACCTGAACTACACTTCCCTACTGTCTTCACTGCGGACCTCTGGATTCTATACTCAAAGACTACCGTCCTGATGAATAACATCAGATGCCACGCAATCTCCTACTTACGCATTTTCTCTATGGTCACGTGGTCTATCTAATTCAATAATGAGATCGCCTGTGTTTGCTCACTGGCGATCTATGTTCAAACTCAAGTGTCGGCAGCGACACTTTATTCCTAAATAACACTTTTTATATGCCGGTGACTGATGAACGATTTCCTCACTAAAGGAAACATCTGCTAATAGAGATATGTTTGTTTTGGGGTTTTTTTTCAGAAGAATTGTGAAAATGCCATGGAAGATTCGTGTCAAGAAGGAGGAAGTTTTAAAGAAAATGGTATGAAAAAAAATTGTGTTTAGAATAAGATAGAAACAGTTAGGTTTTTTGTATCATATAATGAGGAAAGAAGGCTTTGAGAATTTAAAACATATAGGATACACCGAAGACAACAGATGCAGAGAGAAAACATCGAGTAAAGCGTTTAAGTAAGTAAATTGGTGAAACATTGGGAAAGATAATGACGACATAAAAACTCTTTAGTGTTAGAAATAATAAGAAGTTGTTGAGAGCTCTAGACGCCATGATTACTCATTCAAGAAATGACATTGAGCAAGATTTGTGTCGTTTTTTGTCGGGTGCGTTACATCTACTTAAGATAAGTGAAGAACAAGATTGTGTTGTCTATCATCTTTCATAAAAAAGACCAGGGTCATCGTCGTAGGAAGGATGAAATACTTTAATATATCTGTACCCTAATCTCCTGTATTGTAGCGAATGGCGTAAAATGTATTCAAAACTGAAGAAAATATTTGGTTCAACAAAAATGAGGATGACGTGGGAAGTTCCATCGAGTCTAGTCTAGGTTCATGTCGTTTCGTTCTCTTCTACTCACTAGCTAAGGGGTACTCAGACATTTGGCCGACGGACATTTGGCCAACGGACATTTGGCCGATGGATATTTAACCGAATGAAAATTTAGCTGAAGATGTAGTGGCGTACTTACATTTATGTCACACTCTGTATTGTAATGTGCTACATTTATTTATATTTATTTACTGTACGAATTTATAATGATTCCTTTTTATTGATAGACATTTTTTATCTATTCTGTATATATTATCTTTTACTTCAAATATTACTGTGAGATGATATGTATTTTGAGAAAAAAACTTATTTTAGTACAGCTAAAAATCTTAACCTTTTACGATATGAAAGATCATTTACTGACCATTATCTTAAAGGGATGAACTAGCTTTTATCTTACTGTTAAATATTGAATTTAAATAATTAAGTGCTACTTTTTAACCAAATATACTCAAATATTTAAAAAATACTACGTTCAATAAACTAATATTGAAATAGGAAAACTTTTAACTTTAAATTTAGATTTAGTAATTTAATCTCTTGAAATTCAGTGGTAATTATTAATAATATTCTGCCTAAAATAATGATAATTAAAATAATTAAAGTATTTCTTGTTATTATTTTTACTTGTACTTTTTCGGTGATATGTTCGTCGGCCGAATGCCTCGTCGGCCTAATGTCTCTCGGCCAAATATCCGTCTGCCAAATGTCTCTCGGCCAAATGTCTGGCCACGGAGCTAAGGATAATATGGAAGAGTAGACTGAGATCTCCAGCCGTTGGTGGTAGCAATTATATGAATCTTAAACTATGGAGAAGGCAAGTGCGAACCCTCCACAGTATTTCAAATGTAGTCATGCCAATTCACAGATAATAAAGGGAAAGTAATTTGTAGGGCGCTATATTTCCATATTGGGATGCTTACCAGATTTTGTGGACCGATAACAATGCTCTATTAGATCGACATATTAGGGTATTGGGAACTTGACAGGCGGTGTCTAATGGATGAGAAGAGGAAGTCTCTATTGATGTGATCATATGCTGCTAAGAGGCTAACGTATAATGTAAACAATTTCCTTTTAGAGAGGTTAGCAATTTCCTGGAGTCGTTTGATGACATATATGACATCATTATATCTATTTCTTCTTTGTCTTCTTCTTCTTATTATTATTATTATTATTATTATTATTATTATTATTATTATTATTATTATTAGAGATCATGGCGTTCTACATTTTATAGTTATTTGTAGCTTTTAGTAAAGTTTGTCTTTTTTGTCTATGCTAAATGCTGTTCGGCCATCCCTTCTCATAAGCTCGTGAGTTAGGTTATGCGTGGTTTCTCTCTATCCGTATCTAATATGTCATATGAGTGGTAAATTTTCCAACCTGCTTTCCTCATTAGGTGCCCTAAAAATTTCAACTTTATCTTTCTTATGTTATAGTATAAATGTCATTTTTATTTTCATTTTCCCAAAACATCTTCATTACTCATATATTCAGTCTATATTTTTCACCGTCATTTCTGTTAGATCAGGTTTTGCCTCAATAACCACATTAATCTGTGAGCAGTTGACTCTCA
This sequence comes from Acanthosepion esculentum, assembly GCA_964036315.1. Classification (NCBI taxonomy): domain Eukaryota; kingdom Metazoa; phylum Mollusca; class Cephalopoda; order Sepiida; family Sepiidae; genus Acanthosepion; species Acanthosepion esculentum. The sequence goes on along the minus strand of OZ038493.1, from coordinate 97,629,034 downwards.
TAAAATTACGGGACTGTAGTTAATATAATGTTCTTTAATTCTCTCACCCTGACGGATCCAGTGAGGTACATTTGTACGGTCATTTCATAAGCGTACCTTAGATGAGGCTCAAGGCCAAAAGTATGCGGCACTAAGTGAGGATCTGTTGTGACGACCGATCTTCATTACACTAAAATTCTGGGACATAGACCAGCTCATTACTATGAATCAGTAAGGCTGTTTTTGTATGGCGGCATATCAACACTTCTATGGGATATTAAATGCCGAAATCCGAATATTTTGTACGCAATTTATTTTTATGTTTTAATAATAATTATTTTAGCCATATGTCTTACTAATTAACCCTTAGCTGGGAAGAAAAGGTGATTATATCTCTTCCCCAAGGCAATTTGCACGTAAATGAATTTAACGAATTCCGAACCATTGTCAATTATACTATTCAAGCTTATTCCTGAACGTGTTATTCCCACGTGGTCACCCCTCTAGGTACTGACCGGTTTTCACATTGCTTAAATTCGGTAATCATGCTGGAACCGGTATTTCAACGTGATATGACCTTAAGCCACTATGAGTAGGATGTCTGTTCATAGGGACATGGGATCTCGAAGTGGGTCGCAAGGCGTAGCGTTGAGTCGTACACGCTCTCGCATTAAACTCAGTTATTCGATATTATTGGATTATTAATCCGTGTCCCGCATGTGATTAAACCTTTTCTTAACTAACATTTTTTCAGCGTTTCCTTACAATATTATTAATATGAAACTACGTGCTTACATTTGCATTATAACAGGATCGAACTTAAGGTAGCTTTGTGTGTGCCTGGATCCTGAGGGCTACGTTTTTTTGTTTCCAGGATGCATAAACGTGCGATAAACACCACTATTGAAGATGCACTTCTGATTTCAAACTCCTTTCTTAAAATTGAGTAGCTTGTTATTGAATACGGGGAGAATGTAAGCTAAGTTCCAATTCAGTATCTAATGATGATTTATAATTCCTACAGTTAAGTGTCATCCGTTGTACCCGTGTTTGGGTGATCAGGTCTCTTTCGATTCATGTCACTCTCAATTCTCTTTCAACTAGGCAGAACATTGCCGCGGTAAACTGCTGCTTCTATCTGCGGTAGACTATTGGCAACCAAGGCTATAGGACCCAGTCTGCCCTGCTATAGATCTATGCCTTTCCCGAGGGTATTTGCGTAAGTGAATATATGAAACAGCACTGGAATTCGAAATCAGCTCTAGGATTTTTTTTATTCCGAACGGTTATCTATTAGACCACAAATCACCTTCATTATTTTTTTTTCTTTTTCTTGAAATAGCATTCGTAATTTCCTCATCAGTCGTGGACTGGATTCTTTGTTTAAATTACATTTAATTTACATTTCATTTGTTTTTATTTCCTGATTCATCGGGGATTTTTTTTTTTTTTTTTACTCAGTTTTATCACGTTTCTTTCTGCTTATTTAAAACGCTTTTTAATGTTTATTGATAGCTGCCGCCAGCGGTTATTTCACTGAGATACACCCCGTTGCCACCATTGATGTGTGTTTCTTTTCTGCTTGCAGAATTTCGCCCAATTGAATTGTAATTCTTTTGATGAGATTCATGCTGAATGACCTCGTTTGTACCTGATCTATGTTTGTGTTTTAGCCAGGCTACTCTGACTGAAATTTGATGGGTTCTGTTCCAAATTAAATTAATTCATTAAAACACAGAGACGACAAAAAAAATCTCATGAAAAGTAAACATAGTTTCGATGATTCCTTTAAATCAACATAAAATAGGTTTATTGTATTGTTATTTAAACATTCAGGTAGAGATGTCCATCGAGTTACATTACAAAACGCGTAGGTCGGTACAGTGGGTTAGTTCAAGTTAGTTCTCATGCTACAGACATAGTATTTATGATGTTTAAACTTGAAAATATAATAGTTTAAACAAAACAAAATTAGTAAGTCATACAGAATGCATCTGACTCAGCTTGGTTAGGTTAGACAAGCTTTTGTGTACCTAGTTAATATGAGAAAGTGTTGTTCCTCTCTTTGGTTATGATCCAAGTCGAGTTTCCCAACCTCCTCAGTTTGTTGGCCCCACCTTTTCATCTCGACTGGGTCAGCTTTTATATTGCCCATGTCCGTCTATATTGTCTCCTTTCCCACTCCCTTAGCGAGAGAGCCTCTTGATTTTGGCCCCTGGGAAGAATACAGCAGCCTCTCTGTTTTGAGGGTTGGACGGGTCCTACTAACATCAGTTATGTTTAATTTGATTTGTGTTAATATTTTAGATTATTATCGGGTTCGTCTTCCTCCCCCTCTCATTTTTACATCATAGATTTATATATATACTTTACTATTATTAAATTTTTATCGCATGGGGCGCGTTTTGTAGGTCCCCCTTGAGAGGATGTTGTATTATTGTGCATGGAGGATTGATTGGTGATGGACGAGTTCTTGTGGTGAATGGGTAAATTATAATGATTGAATGGATCGTGAATCGGATTAGATAGGTATATGATAGTGTGGAGCAGACTCATCTCCTCCCCTTTTTCGGCCTTGCGCCATAATTGTATTTTTATAATGCAATAACTATTGAGAACAGATAGGATCGTTTCAAAAAAATTCACAAGATGAAATATGAGAGAAATAACCACCCAGAAAGACGACATAAAAACAGGATATTGAATCATGAAAACAAAATCAGACATCAACATCATATATATATATATATATATATATATATATATATATATATATATATATATATATATATATATATAGTTCATATCTTTATTGTGAATGTTCATGCTATTTTGGTCTGTCTCCTTTCATTTTATTTTCAGCTGACCATCTTCTCATCCGTCAAAGTTTTCTGTCATTAAAGCGCAATTGCAAGTATCGAAAAAGATAATAAGTAAGGTTAATATGGCGACAAGACGTAGAACATGCCAACCTATTGTGACGTATGCGGCTTTTGCTCGTCAGAACGAACATTTGGTTTTCATTTGACGAGCCTTTTTTGGGGCTTTTCGTCCAAACATTTCGCCTGTATTGTAAATTAACAAGCATAAATGATGACGACCCTAACACACGCGCCAACATAACTTTTTTTTCCCATGGAGCTCAGTTTTTGTGGTCAGTTGTGAGGATTTATCTTTGATGAACCTTTTGTGATGAACATTGTTGTGTTACGGTTGTGTGAAGATGTTAAGAGATATCAGAAGTTTTGAATGATCAGTAGGCTTAAAATTGTGCGTGTTCAATAATCTTCCATCCACACACAATTAATAAAAAACTAAAATAATCATTCAAAACATAACAATTGAATTTATTAAGTATTTGATGTACATGCATGTAAACTGAAAGGTTGGACAGAGTTGTGTCTCTTAGACTAGGTAATATTTGTACCTAAGCTCATAACGAATAAATTGACTATTAAACTGTAGAATAATGAGTTGTTGCATGTTTGAAATTGAGTATTGTACAAGTTGGTAATAGTTCAGAATTATACTTGCATGCATTGTTGTAAAGTTATTTTACGTCTGACTTCATTAGTCATGACGGGAGTTCTTTAAGGGTCACATTTTGGCAGCGGAGTTGAGACGCACGAGAGAACCAAGAGGGAGCGTGACGAAAGAGAGTGTCCAAGAGAGAGTGAGAAAAAGAGTAGGCGAGAATCACTCGTGTTTGTTTTTTTATAGTATGTTGTATCACGTGACAGGATCACACTTAGTTGGCGCCAAAATAGATCTGTCGCGTGCAGGTTATTTGATTGGTCGAAACTGACCAATCAGCAAGCTAGATGAATGCTTGTTATATATTTTGTAAGATGGTGGTGGTGAAAATTACAACAGGAAGAGTGCATTTCCCAGCGGAGAGTAAACTGGATGTCGCGGAAGATTCAACTGTTGTATGAAACACCATCTTTTAGGAAAAAATAGATCCATTCGCGAAGGCTATCAGAATAATTCAGAACTTGTGTGCAAACAGTTTGAGCGTTAATTCATCAAGTTTAATTTTCAAATGTTTTCGACGAACACTTGAATTGGATTTTCATTAGAGAAATTGTTCCGCCATCAAAGCGCTTTCCAGAGATTTGAAGAAAGGTTAATAATCAATTGGTGCAAGCTCAGATGAATATGACAGATTGAGTAGAATGGAACGATGTGACTCTTAATTTGTCTTTCTCTTATATTAATTTTGTATAGGGTCTGGGGTTATTATAAATCAGAACCAAGTTTTTCATTTAACCCACTGTGTACACATTCATTTTCTACAGCTTATCTAATATTTTCTGGTTATTTAAAGCCACAAAAATATTTTTAGATTATAATTATTTTTAGATAATAATGATTTCGTGATACAAATTAACTCATAGTTTGGGATGAAGGCCTATTATTATCAGTGCTTGACGTTTCCTTTGGTATTGGATAAGGTCGAGGTATTCTCGACTGTTAAAGGTTTCCGTATGTCTAAGGACACATTTTGTTGGTTTCCAGAATGGAGCTCAATAGTGAAATACTTTTTTCCTTCGCAGTATTGTCAAGTCAAACGGGATTCTAACGGGCGTCTTAATCTGATTAGTATCCTCTTATTTATTTCTTGGGGAATGAATGGATTTAGAAATTTGTGTAGACGACCTTCGACGAGAACTACAGCTTCTTGTCTCATCATTTCTCGTGCTAATTGCCGAATGTTTTCATTGATACATAGATCTTAGACTTGGGCAATATTTCTTGGGATCAATGAACTCGCAAAAGACAATTTTATTCGTGTGTTAAATTTGGATGACCCTTGATGAAAGGCAAAAACCTTCCGGAATTTTACATTCGTCTTATTCCTATTAATAAGGCAGTTAAATCAAAACCGTTTAATTTTTTTTTTCATTAAATCTCCATTTCTATTTAGAGAAATACCCCAAATATATTTTTAATTCCCTTAAGCTTGTAATTTTCTAATTCCTTCCCTTCTTATGAACATTTTAGTACCACAAGTTCAGAGCCTTTAGACTGGTCAATTGCTATGCAACATCCAGAGAGACAAGCTGCATTCATTTCTTCACAATTCCAGTTATAATTGTATAGGTACGAAATGAGGTGTAGTGCAGGTCATTAGGATATGCATGATAGATAAAAGCTTATTTGAATATGTTAAGGTCATTGAGGATCCTCCAAGGAGTCTTCTTGACCAATTCAAAATTATAAGAAATAAACTATTTCTGTGGGGTTAGCTCGTTACTAGTGGAATGTGAAGGGGGTAAAGGCGATTCGACCCAGGATGTGTGGTACTGTGGGTCCTAGCTTTAAAGGGTTGAACTGGTTGAACTATTTAATAAAGATCGTTGGAACATTTGTCATAGACTAGCGATAGTGTAGCGAGTACAGTGCTGAACAAAATTCAGAAAATCAAGTATTTCAATTCCATGTTAAGACGTGCAATTGCTAAATAGAAGAAAATTTGTACTCTTTCCACAAACACACACACACACACACACACACACACACACACAAAGACACACACACACACATTTTTCCTTATCCTTATGTTCACGAGTGAATTTCAACCCGGCATCTCTGTGTTTTTTCAATAGCAGTGGTGTTTTCCAAGGGGAGTGTGACTTTAGATTGTTCCTATGAATTTCATTGCTTTTTGTCCGTTCAGTGACACGAATTACTGATGAAAGCAAAACACGTACAACTCTTGACGAGTAACCATTGTTTTTTGTTTAATTTTACGCGTTAATTTCCTCTAAGATATTGAAGAAATCTTCCATAGAGCACATGTTCTTTGGTTTTCAACAGTCACGAGTTTTTTGTATTTTTTACCTTGCAATGAATGGTAGTAAATGGAATATTCGGTTTGCCTGAGATTTTCTTGTAACCTTCACCTTCTTTCCAGACCTTAACTTTTATTCCTTTTGCGAATTTGTCAATTCTTTACTTCTTGCTACGATGAAAACCTTCTTGCATGAATATCAATTACAGAATGTTCTGTTTGTATTTTGGGGGCTAGAAATAACTACGGATTACATTATTGATACTTTCTAGAATATATTCCACTTGAATAAATTAAAGTATTAAAGCAATGTAAAATCTGAAATTTGCGTTGTACGAATACTTTTTTCGCCCACTAAAATCGATAAATGTAATTTCTTTCTATTAAATCAATTTATTTCTGATTTGTATGCATATTTACTTATTATGCATCTCTGTACATCTAATTATAAGAAAAGTATGTTTATTTATCAGTTGGAAATACAATACATTAGAAAATTGTATGTGTATGAATATTTGTTTCCCTTCACTATATATATATATATATATATATATATATATATATAGCACCTCTGCAATTTTGTCACTACGTACATTACAAATCTGCCATTCTTCCTAGCATTGAATACTGTTGCCATATATGGTCTGGTACTACCGCTGTTCATCTCGAGGTTCTCGACAAAATCCAAAGACGGATCTGATAGTTCCTGACCTATTATCTCGACTACAGTCATTTTCTCACAGACATGATGTGGCTTCTCTCTGTCTTTTCATAGTAACTGCTCTGACGAGGTATTTTCGCTGATGTCCTAACCGCATGAATTTAAACCTGCTACTAGGTTGGAATCTCGGTTGGCATCTCTGATTATATGGCTCAGCTTGAAATTTCAGGATATTACCTCCGTTGGAATTCTATATGAATACATTATGGCGTATTAGAGATATAATTCAAATAGAATGACTAATTTCCCCCCAAATTTATACTTAATTATATTAATCTAGTTCAAAAGGTTGGATTCGTCTCTACATTCCCATTCTTCCTTCAGCTGGATATAATATTAGGTTTATATATATATATATATATATATATATATATATATATATATATATATATATATATATATATATATATAATCCTATATATATATATATATATATATATATATATATATATATATATATATATATATATATATATAATCCTAAGGAGCCTGCCGGTTTTACCCTGAAGATCCGTTTAGGTAAAACCTAGGTAGCTTTGCCTGGCTCCTTAGCATTATTTTAGTTTTTGCTCTACTTAGTGTATTGAGTACTTTACGGTTGTCTTTTACTCGTTTCGAGTTTTTTTCTGTGGACTTTGAGCTTAAGCACTTGACGAGAGGATTTATACAGTGTTCTTGGTTCTTTCTTTTTTTATTTTAAAATTTTTCCTCGGACATCAATTTTTTATATTGCAAGTTGAGCTGACCGAGATTTTCAAAACGTGCATAACGATATATATATATATATATATATATATATATATATATATATATATATATATATATTCGTTTTTTCTGATGTTCTACAAATGATCTCGAAGTATAATCGTGTGTCGTATTTTTTATTTCTTAATAATTCCGTTCATCCTGTAAAAATGTGAAACGTTATTGAATTATTTTTTTTCAATTTCAGATTAGTCTCCCCTTTGAGATGGAATGCAAAATTGGCAAGAATGAGCGCGGTCGACATCTTCTCTTTGCTTTTAATCAAGATCACAGTGCTATTCAGGACATTTGTGCTGTGTACGGATCTGACTTCATTACCGGCTGAATGTTACAAAAATGGTTTTCCCATTTCGTGGAGGGGAAGTTTGAACTCACAGACTGTCAGCGTACTGGCCAACATGTTCAGTTTGATGAGAACGAATTGCCACACGCAGATTATAGATGAACTGCGCCAGACCACGTGGGAATATGCCCAGAAGATGGCACGCTATCATCTTAATGTCATTCGTTATCATAGCACATAAACACGGCGCATGGATGCCACACACACTGACCGAGAGAAATAAACTCCTGCGCTCCTCCATTGCCACCAGTTTACTCTCTCGAGTCCAGGCCACTCATTGATACAAAGTGATGTAACCTAGAGAGGATTGCTGAATGAGGAATTTCCAAAACAGAGGTTGGAAATTAAATGGTAAACTTTATAACATCAGCAAATTACAATATTCGCCAGCGCCGAGAAGTAGGTAAAGCACTGCTAGTGATGGACTACTTAGACAGCATTAAAATAGTGTCCAATGTATGTATGTGGATTGGAGCATAGCCATTAGTGTTCATAGGTACGGTATATAACACAAAGAAAGATTTATTTACCGTATTATCACCGGGGTCAGAAAATGGTGTATTTATGTGAATACGAAACAGAAAATAAACGAGGCTTAACCCGAACTAATCCAGAGCTGCATCCATGCATGCACATGATCTACGTTTGGTTAGATTGGCAAAGTCTAACTTACTATGAAATGTTTCAAAACCACCAAACGTTTAATAATTAACTGTATGTTAAACAAATGAACAGTCTCAAAGGGGCAATTCAACTAAAATGATTTGACGATGATACAGTATGATTCTTAAAAAAGTCAATGTTAATGCCACGTCGGTAATATGACCAAACATGTAATTAAAGCGCTAGGTTCGTAAGTTCTGCTGCCTTCACTATATTTTCTTGAGTTATCCCCTTCAACCTATCATCTTTTTCGGTCTTTTTCTAATAATTTAAGGGGTGTTTCGTTCAACAATGCTGTAGAGCTTGAAAGTGGCTCCATGAATTTTTCTACTCAAAGCCTAGTGATTATTATCATCGAGACATTGAACAATTAGTGGATCTTTGGCAGGAGGTCTTAAACAATCAAGGGGAAGACATTGGTAAAGGTTTCATTAGAACTATAATAATTATTAAAATAAATCTGAAAAAAAACAAAAAACAAATATGAATTTGTTTGGTTTTTTTATTATTATTTTTGTTTTTTCATTATTATTTTTGTTATTTGTTATTAGGTTGTTACTCATGTAACAACCTAATAACAAAGGTTTTGATCATTTCAATAATATATAAAATTTAAAAAACAACCACTTATTGCATCTGTGGAAATTTAATAGATGTTCTGCTGCTTGTCTGTATTTTCTCGTTCTCTTCCTTGTCCATTTCGATTTTCGTTGGCTGTCCATTTTTGTTTTTCATTTTTTTACATCGATGAGCTTCATATTAAAAACATATATGAGAAATATTAAAATATTTATACAGGATTGTTTATTAGGGTTTTCTTTTTTTATTTATCTCTCAGAAAAATCTCACTATTTTCCGTATCCATATCAAGATGCAAAAATAAGAAAAAATGAATCCCTTCAAATACAGTGGCATACGGATGACTTAGAAAATTCAATAGTGGAGAAAGAAAATTCTGCATCAGAAGTAGGTCCTCCCAACACGGCAAACTGCTACGAAACCAAAATATCAACCTGCAAACTTGACTCATGTTCTTAAATCACTTCGGAAGATTGAGACTTCATATGAATGTATAGCGCCAAATACGTTCGTCAATATCTAAATTATCAGCTGCACGAAACCGCTCTCGAAGATCAATTGTTAAAAAGGCTTTGAGCGAGTAGAACATGTAGGTTTTAGCAAAAAATCATACTGCTTTAAACATTACTGTCTGGCACTACAAATTCATACCCAATGAACTCTGCCAAATGACAGAACCCAGATCACCACCAGAAGCAACAATTAAAACGGGTATCACATGTAACTCCGAGGAGAAAACAATGACATAACGTATTGCCATTCCACACCGCTTCAAGTAAAAGGTTAGGAAGGAAATCCCATCAATATTGGAAAGAGCGATAACAGCTACTGAACTTGAGAAATCTATTTTCCTGAAAAAATTGTTTAAGAGAATGATTTTATGAAGGTCAATGGAAAACAGTACTCAATGATCGGTAAATAAATACTAACTCTTTCCTTATAGGGAAACAGCTACCTATATTAAACATTATCATATCCATACAGAGATTTCCATCATTTGCTTAGTGTTTCGAGTTATCCAGTTAGTAAGTCTATTTCTCTATACTATTCGTCTGTGAACCTCATTTTTCATGTTTTCCATATTTCCTCTCTCTCTCTCTCTCTCACACACACACACACACGCACAAACACACAAACAAAAAAACACACTCACACCCTAAACTCCTGAAAAATGTATTTCGGTTGAGCTCTTCGGTGAGAAAAGTGAATTTGTAAACAAGGACTGTTACTGCTGCTGATGCAAGAGTCTTCGTTACGACGAATTCAATTCTCCAGTCACACGCGTGTTTCTGTAAAATTAATCACGTATAAATTCAACTTCATCCCTGCCGTTACGGGTAAAATCTTCGATTGATACCAAAATAAGTCGGGTTTCGATTCTGGCTTGAGGAAATTGGATGGCTAGCCACACTGATGAGCTGTGAAACATCGAAACTGTCTGTGGATGACAATATATACATATATACATACTTACACACACACACTTATATATATATATATATATATATATATATATATATATATATATATATATATATATATATATATATGGGCAGCAAACATCTAAAATTAAATACGGCTAAGAAAGATTTTCTCATTAAGATTTTTTCGGTAAACTTACGTTCTCCTGTTTTGTAGGCGAAATAGGATATAAGAATTCTCCATCGTTTTTATTGTCCCAAGCGTTTTCGGGCAATTATATCCCCATTTTCTATTCCAGCACTAAAATGATAACTTTCTGCTAAGTATCTGGTAGAATATAGAAAATTCCAGCTAAAGGATCCTGAAAAAAAAGTAACTTTCTTTTTCTATTTTGCCTTTAGGACTGGGGCTTTCATGTCTTTCCAAAATGACCTAACATTCTGTTGTGAAGAAAAATGCCCAACCCGCTCTACATTGAACATAGACTCATGTGCACACTCTAAGTAGGAATTGTACTCATAAGAACGGGGTCGCAAAGGTTGTCCCAAAATTTTAGTTTCGCTGTTTAAAGGCATGTCAACTCGTTATGGGCCATTTAATGCCAAAATTTAATTTCCCTGAAAGCTTTGGTATTTTTTTTTTTAAATTAAAATTGATTTCTGGGAATTTTGTTTTTTCTATTTGTTGAAACTTGACTAATGCATGGAATAATAATGCAACACAAAATGTACTTAGAACAAAATGTATTGAAACAAGAAAGTGTACACAATATTTACATATAGTCTTTTGTATATTCCTGGGAAGACCGTTCCTGAGGAATGTGTTGACTGAGTCGCAGTCGGGCAGAGTCTCTGGTTGAATCTCCTGATTCCTTCTCCTCTCTTCCCGGTACCAACCATATTTATATGGTCGGTACTCCACTATGCAAATTAGGTGGATCCTACCACAACACTATTAAAATTTATTTCTGGGAAATTTTTGATATTATTATTAAAATCTATTGCTGGAGATTTTTAATATAAAAAACGTATGTTTATACTATTATAATGTTTTGACCCCAGTTTATGTTTTCACTGTTTGCAAATAGCTGGGGCCCTAACAGTTGCTCACCAAACCGACTCAGGATGTACTTGGGAACAGGAGAAATTAATAGCTGGTTCCCCGCACCTCAAATCCTTCCGATCAGAGCCCTTGATATAATTTATCGTCAAACACAGAACGCGATACCGCAAAGTGTCGGAAAGTGAGTCGTAAGCAAATCTGCACTAGCCTCACTATTCGCTATTACTGCATTATTAATCCATGTGATTAAAGCCTTTCTTCACTCATCTTTTCATCAAGTCGTTTTCATTACATTATTATTAACCAGCTTATACGAGTATTATAATTTATATTTATAAGCATTGAGGCCTCCCAGTTCACCCATCCATCGATTTACTTAACCCTGTGAGATAGGTTACTCACTATTCTCACTATTCTCCTCTGTTCTACAGTATGCCATGTAAGTGTCAAATTCCACAAGCGTTTTCCTCGTTATATGTACAAGAACCGTCAGCTGTCTCTGTATTATTTCTTTAAAACTTTCTGCATCTGTCTATATTTCTGAGATGAGGTATTATGTACACTATTTACATTATTCGGACTACTGTCCTCATCTTTCTTTACCATATTTATCACAATGTTTCGGCCGTTGTACGCTCTGGCCTACTTCAGGTGGTTGGAATGTAGAACTGAACTCTTTATTTCGCTCGCTGGGGTAGACTGTTTTTGTTACACGTGACATGTATAATGGATGTCAGTTATCTGTTATCTCCTGTTTAATCACCCCTCTAAGCTCTCCACTGCCTTAACCAAGTATTGAACTCACACTGTCATTGGATCTAACCAACGTCTTTATACACTGTGCCATGTGTCCTTAAGGACATCTGTGTCTGAATTTCTGAGAATTATAAACTTAATGTCTTCAGTAACAATTTTTTACCAGTGCTCATATTGCAATTTGTTATTATCATTGCTTGTTTTTTACGGAGCTCAATTTTCGTTGTTATTATTGCTTTACTCTAGTACTCCTCATTAGTGGTTCTCATATAGTATTCATTTCTATGCTTGGTCGACGCAGGAGATTTTTGTGGCCAAGAATATGTGCTGATTTCCAATGATGTTTATTGTATATACTTTCAACCTGATCCCACCAAGGGGGGTGATCTCTATTTTCTCTCCATATGTGGTCAGCCTCGTCTGATTTTTTCACTTCCTCTCGTGGTACAGATTTTTCGTTTTCTTAAAGCTTTACGTTAAGTTGGCGGCCTGTCTCCCCTTTATAAAAAATTAAAACTTTCTATTTCCTAATATTTTCTGTCCAAGATGTTCACAGCATCGTTTTGTAGAAACCCTATCTCTGTTGCCTGAAGATTCTACTTCGTCTGTTCGGCATTTATCAAGGATTCTTTGTCATATATGATGATAGATATTATATATCCAGCGCTCTTTCTTCGTTTCTGAAGAAAATCTTGTTTCTTAATATTTAGTTTAATTTTGAAAGGCGTCATTCACTATTTTCAATTCGCCAGGTTTCTGTGTCATATATGCTGTTGTCTGCGATAAGACTTCCCTGATAGCTCAATGTTTGTACTTTTTAAAAACTGAAGCCTTTCAACAGTGCATTACACCATAAACGCGCAGCTTTGGCGAACAGAAAGATAGCGGGTCAATCTTAAGTAGAATGCAATGTCGCACTCATCAAATCAAACACAAGAGAAAACAATCTCATTAAGCTAGGAGATTTTTACCTCATCCATCATACTCAACAAACGTAACATCACATTCTTGTTTGACGGCGGATAATAGAATATCTTCTTAATGCCAAGAATCGCAGAAAAGAGGATGTTATCGAAGGGTTTCTTTTCTCTAAAATTCCTTAATTCTAGCGGGGAAAAAACATACATTAATATCTTTGCAAGCTATAGGATCATTTTTTTAAAAATTGTGCTCGTATCTCTATCAGCTGATTTTAATTTCTTTTTTCCTTACACTCGCTCAAGTCTCAAACTCTCTCTTTCCTAAGCTTCTTTCAACCCGCGCCTCCGTTAGGGACAAACGTTCTTATTAATCCGCCCTCCCCCGGTCAAATTAAATTTCGAATATTATACGAATTTCATCATTTATAGAAAGATAACACTTATTATCATTTATAGAAAGATAACACTTATTATAATATCCAGTGTTGTTTTCAGGGCTATTTTATCATTGTTGTCAATGCGAAACCTGTCAACGGGCCCGGGTATCGTTCTTTTGATGCCACAGCATTTTCTCTGTGCGGAAGACATATTTTGAGAGTAGGTGTTGCTCTACTGTTAGTCTTTTGGGCCTGTTAATATATATATATATATATATATATATATATATATATATATATATATATATATATATATATATATATGTATATATATATATATATATATATATATATATATATATATATATATATATATATATATTAGTAGTAGTAGTAGTAATCTTAAAAACTTTCGGTTTCTTGGTTTGCAAAAAATCAAATCAATATCGAAGGAAAAAAAGGTATAAAAAAAGAAAGAGCCGAGAACATGAACGCCTGTCGAAAACAATCTTTCAGCAAGCAGGCCCAAAGCCCACAGAAAAAAACCTCGATACGAATGCGCAACTAACTAAATAAAGTGCCCAATACAGTAAGTAGAGCAGACCTAGTTAAACCTAGAGAGCCAGACAAACCTACCAAGGTTTCACCCAAGCGCGTCTTCAGGGAAGGCTGGCTTTCCTGACGATCCGCTCAGGTGAAACTTTGGTAGGTTTTTCTGGCTCTCTAGGTTTAACTATATATATATATATATATATATATATATATATATATATATATATATATATATATATATATATATATATATTATATATATATATATATATATATATATATATATATATATATATATATATGTAGAACTGGGAGTCACTGTGCAATGTGTTGTATATTTTGGGCAGGATGGGTGCAGGGGCACAAAATATTATGTTAGCGCCACTGTCAAATTAAATTTCGAATATTACACTCAATTCATCTTTCATAGCAAGATAACACTTAGGTATATATGCAAAAATAATTTTTAATATTGTTTTCATTTCTATTATAAATACCCATGATTATAATGCTAAAAATTACTTTTATGTGATATCTTATCTCAATGTTTTCAAAGCGACGGTTGACTTTGGTGTTTATTGGCTAAGACTCTTACATTAGGTTCCATGCTGCTTAGAACTACTCGTAGGTTTCCTCGGTTTGTAATTTACAGGATGATTCTTTGTTTCATAAGAAGCTGTTCAACTGCATTAAACCACATTCAGTCATATAGGAATTTGGAAAAGTAACGTAGAAGAGTTTGATAGTTTTCGACGGCTTTAGATGCCGTTCAGAAATTTTCTTTTGTAGCCAATATTGAATATTTTTTAAATTTGAAAAAAAAATGTCTCCCACTGAGCATATTCACCGACTCCAATTGAAATAAAAAATCCTAGTTCCCTCTTTTAACATAACAGATCCCACAAAGGATAGCTAGCACCCACGTTGGGAAGCACTGCTCCACAGTCATTGTATTGGTACTAACATGATGTCTCGACATTTTCAGTCATTACCCCACCGTCGTAGCTTCTGTCTGTTATTTTCTATAAATATTTTTCTCAGCAATTCTTCAAATGAGCTCCCCTTCGTTGGTACATCGACTGCGTGGATTAAAGTGTAATAATCGTGTAGCAACTATGCTTTTATTGTCGAAATAGCTAGATGTAACCGTAAGTTCTATTGTAGTAGTTCCTTTGCTTGCACTTTTCACATGTGGAACACTTCGGATTTCTTGCTTCTCTACCACCTACGATATTAAAATAATGCAATTTATGTTGCATTTAAATACTCGGTCTTCCTTAACCCCATCCTTTTTTTTCTTTTTTCTCGATCAACTATCAACCCATAATTTACAAGAACCCATAAGAAAAATTCTGGTCGAAAACAGCAGATATCTATATAAATCGCATCTAGCTATTAGAGAGGCTTTGTATATCAAATATTTTTCTCCTACTATTAATCTCAGATTATCTAACAGTGGAAACGAAGTGTTAATATTCCTCTCATTCGCTTTCATTGTTTGTCATCCCAAGCGTCTTAGTGGCATTGTCGTCTTGCTTAAAAGTTACTGAAGTCGGGATTCCAAGTGAGGACCGATAACATTACAAGTATTCTGAGTTATATAGCAGGAGCACCAGCACAGAATTGGCAGTATTAGCACGGACGAATGGTAGATTTTAAAACGTGCAAGGTGTATTCTGAGGAGGAGAATTTTCTAGCATGGAACAGTGGACTAATTTTCCTAGCAATATACCCAGCAATAGATTCAATATAATCATTGCCATGCATCTATAGATTTCAATGACGTACGTGATACACTCATGGGAAATCATATGTCTTTTGATACATGACAGACTAGGTTGAAGATTTTTCTTCTGTAGGTTGCCATTTCTTTCTGCCTTAGACTGGTTGCCAACAAAGGTTAAAGAATCATGTCTCCCCTGCTAATCAAACCATAGGCGTAGAATGGATTCATGCCTTTACCAAGGCTATGTGTGCATAAGTTAATAGAATGAACTCGACTGGAATTCGAACTCGGCTCTCCGAATTCTCATTCAGAGCCGTTAACCAAATATATCTAGATATTTAGACTATTTATATTCTGACTATTGTCCCCATGTCTCTTGTTATCAAAACTTTTTAACCTTTTTG
>OZ038493.1:97562971-97607971 GCA_964036315.1 Acanthosepion esculentum | reverse complement strand
TGTATGAGAAAACAATGGTTAAAAGAGAAAATCCAAGATACACCACAAAGACGGTAAAATTTGGTCCCGGTTACGGAATGGTGTGGAGTTTCATCAAAAGTATGGTAGATGTGATTTTTATAAGTTGATGAAAAAAGAAACAGCGGAAACCTATATTAGTTTCCTATGGTCTAATCTTCCGGTAGACTCAAAAGATATTTATCTTCTTGACGGTAATCTTTACGACACATTACATGCAACAAAAATGTTTCTTATGGGTAAAGGTGCTTACCTTTTGGAGTAATGAGAACGAAGACTTATTCTCCATATAATTGAATCATTGTGCTGATAACGGAAAAATAACGTCCTCCAATGAAAACATAGACAAAGCATAACACCAAGAAAAAGAAAACATTCCCAATTTGATAACAAGATCTTTTTTACACTGAGTTCCACATCGAGTTGAGGCAATTATTCGTGTCAAAAGCAGAAATAGTAATTACTAACTGAATAATTTGACATTTACTTACTTTCTTTTATAATCATGATAAATTCTTTTTTTTTAAATCCTCTTTTAATTTAAGAAAAGAGCTGACCGATGAAACCATTACCAGATGCCTAGTATTTTTACGTGACCTATTTTTCAGCGAATCTGTGTTGAAGATGGAGTGAGCGGTGTATGGATAACGGCTCGGAACGACAAATCGGGGATCCAAGATCGAATTCCAGTCAGGTGCGTTACACTTAAGCGCAAATAACCATGGGAAAGGTATGAATCCTCACTATCCCCACTGACTATGAGTTGGATAGCAGGATAGACTATGTCCTATAGCCTTGGTTGTTAACCAGACTATCGCAGAAAGAAATGGCAACCTACTGCGAGAAAATTTTATGCCTAGTCAGTCATGAATCTAAAGCGACGTGATCGCACTGGTGTGTATCACGTATGGCACTTTGCTAACTTCTTGATGCTTAAGCTGTTTTATCATCCTACATACAGCATTAACGAAAATATAATAACTTCTTTCCTGGCCTTCAAAGATCATACTACTAATTCGGGGGTAAAAGTAACACAAGTAATTAATTTATTTACACTATTTACATCGTTCGGTCTCTTGTCCTCATGTCTGTTTCCATATTCACAATTTATCGGCCCTTGTACTCTCCGGCCTTCTTCAGGTGATTGAAATTTCGAACTGAAACCTTTATTTCAGCCGTCGGAGTAGATTGTTCTAGTTCCACGTGCCAGCTCAACTGTAGCCAGGTATTGAACTCACATCTTTTTGACTCCATTCACTGGATAAAACAAGCGCTTTTATCCACTGAGCCATGTGTCCTTGATGACACAGCTGTACCCCTGCACTGAACTCATTGCTGGATTCAACCAACGCTTTTATTCACCGGGCCACGTGTCCTTAAGGACACGTGAAACTAGATAGACGAAATAAAGGGTTCGTTTCGAAATTTCAATCAAGAAGGCTGAAGCATACAAAGGCCGAAACATCGTGAATATGACAACGAAGATGAAGACAACAGTCTGAACAATGTAAATAGTGTAAATAGTTACAATACCTCATCTGAGAAATATAAACTGTGAATATGACAATAAAGATGAGGACAACAGTCCGAACAATGTAAATAGTGTAAATAGTTACAATACCTCATCTCTGAAATATAGACTGTGAATATGACAATAAAGATGAGGACAACAGACCGAACAATGTAAATAGTGTAAATAGTTACAATACCTCATCTCAGAAATATAGACTGTGAATATGACAATAAAGATGAGGACAACAGTCTGAACAATGGAAATAGTTTAAATAGTTACAATAGCTCATCTCAGAAACATAGACTGCGAATATGACAATAAAGATGAGGACAACGGTCTGAACAATGTAAATAGTGTAAATAGTTACAATACCTCATCTCAGAAATATAGACTGTGAATATGACAATAAAGATGAGGACAACAGTCTGAACAATGTAAATAGTGTAAATAATTACAGTACCTCATCTCAGAAATATAGACAGAAAATTTATATTCACAGGTATTGCATGTTGTCATTATTATTATTAATAGTAGTAGTAGTAGTAGTAGTAGTAGTAGTAGTAGTATTCGTTGCAAAAGTAGTAGTAGTAATTTTCTCTATAAGAGTCCAGATTGATTTCCGTTCTACTGTTGAAGGAAATATAGCAATCATGATGGATAAAAAGTAAATCTAATTCTTAACCGCATAATCAAGATTATACCTTATTGCAGTTATTCTTTATAGCACTGTAAGGAAAGAAATGTTCTGTGTTGATCAGTCTGGCTTTCCCCGTCTAGAATGGTGAGTAATAAATGTCGCCAATCTAAAATAAAGACGACCCGAGATTTATATTAATCTCTTGGCAATACCCAAAAATGCAGGGTCTAATTAGACCGGCGTGTGATCAGTTTGAAATCTAATCAATATTATTTTTTTTTCTAAATAATGTCTAGTCACTTTGATATTTTTTGCTTAAAAACCGTATACAGATATTTTTTTTTCTTTTCACGGAAAATGATATTCCTAAAATACTGAAGATGTCGCTTATGATGTTTCGATTAATAAATTTATCGGGTTTCTCTTGATGTTTTTCTTTTGTTTCCCGAATATGGTTCTACATAACGATGCAGGGAATACCATGGACTAGACATGTGAACAATGACGAAGCTTTAGAGAAAAGAGCAGGAAATATACTTAAGATAAAAATTCAAGTTTTATAAAAAATTCTAGGACATCTAAAGAGGAAAGACGGCTTAGAAAATTCGGCACTAACATGATATAGCAAAGGCTAGAGGAAAAGAGAGGATCAGCGCATAGCCTACCTAACAAGCTTGTGTAAATGCTTGGCAGAAAAGGAGAGATAGCGAAAAGACAGAATTTATTCAAAGGACTGGAACGTGTGGAGATCGTATACGCTTACGAGACCTAAAAGAAGTGTGATATCGTATTTGTCAATAGTATTACACGTTATCTTGTTGCGGGATGCTAGTGTGTTTAGGTACAAACATGCCTCCTGGAATATTTATGCCGCAACAATTATGGTGAACTCAAAAGAATTCAAAACAAACGACAGTTAATTGCATGGATTGAAAAAAAGGAATTACATGAATATGTAATTATGATAAAAGAAAACTTTAAAACTAGTTAGATAGAAAAGCATTTAAACTAATTAAAAGGGAATGTGCATTTTATGTGTGTGAAATTTGTGTACGAGATAGACATGTGTGTATATTTGAATACACGAGAAATAAATGTGTGCAATAGACACGTGTTTGGGAGAGTTCAACAGTCAAAAAAGATATATATATATATATATATATATATATATATATATATATATAGAGAGAGAGAGAGAGAGAGAGAGAGAGAGAGAGAGAGAGGAGAGAGAGACTAGCAGCAGCCTTCTAATAATTCATACGACGATATCTGAAAACCTGTGTGAGGTTAGGGAGAGAAATGCACGCCTTTAAAGATTCAAGTATTGTCTGATCATAGGCATACAGCTTGTATTCACAACATATAGGGACTATTCTTACAGAATATGTACGATATCCCAGAACGGCAAACCAATGATCAGAGCTCTTATGGCCCGGTGAGAGTTGGGTGATTTGAACACCGTAGGCGTGGGATTCTGACAATTACAGATTGCCTTTACTTCCTTTTTTTTTATATTTTGTTTATAGCACTAAAAATTGCGATCATGCGGAGACGGCAACAGGAAGTAGAAGATATGGCACGCACCCAGATTCCATAGCAAGGCAAGCCAGAACGGGGTGAAGAGATTTTGTTCAACCGATTTTCATGCATTCTCCCGATCATCTCCCGTTATCTTTCGCTTCATCCGAGAAACGATTGTATAACTACTTTCGCTCCTAAGTAGAAAATAAAACTGACGGTCACAAATGAAGAACCAGATGCAGCGTTTTGGTATCAAGAAACGACACGAAATACCAAATTATGCACCTGATAATTGGTATTTCATAATGCAAATTATCTATTTAATCTGTCTATATTTTCGAAATGAGGTATTATGTACACTATTTCCATTGTTCAGACTATCATCCTCATCTTTGTTGCTATATTTATCACAGCGTTTCGGCTGTTGAACGTCCCGGCCTTCTTCGGGTGGTTGGAATGTCGAACTGAACCCTTTATTTCCACGTGCCTTTTCTAATGGATGTCAGTTATCATTTATCTCCTGTTAATTCACCTCTCCAAGTTCTCTACCGAAATCACACTCTTTGGGTCCTGTCACTGGATAAAACTAACGCCTTTATCCACTGTGACATGTGTCCTTGAGGGTATATTTACTCACATTGATTTTAATTAATTCACTATTTATGTTTATTTCAATGTATCGCAGTTTCTTAAGAAGTGACAACTCAAAGGATATATTTTAAGTAAAACATTAACAATAGTTATAATCTTTTTTTTTAAAATCAGTTCTCCCCAAGTAAGACAATGATGCCACAAACATGAAAGCGACTACTGGGAGAGAAAGGAAATAAAAAAACACCTTTAGAAGGAACTGGAAACCCATTCCTAAATAGGAAACAAGGGATAAACATCTGCTCTTGTTTAAAATACCAGGGAGGAGTGAAAACCGAACGATAGGCGAACCTTTTCCTTCCTATTAATCTAATCTCAATAAGGATACAAGTTGTGTAGTCTTGAGGTAATTTGGCAAACAATCAGGAGGAGATTGCATTTGTGCATATATTTTAACAGACTGAGAGAATCTACGGTATTACTGTGACAGTAGTAGTATAGTAAGTAGTAATATGTTGTTTTAATGCAAGTGATATTATCGAATGGCTAGGTCTGTGATTTTCACTAGCTATGTTAAACGTTAAGATTGATAAAAATCAGCCCTTCTTCCAGTCCTAACATTTGGCCTTGGTACATTATCATTTGATGTATTTACACTACATCTAAAACGTTTAGGACCACATTAGATTTCTTTAAAAACACCTGAAATTGAAATATTGGTATATAGTGTTTTCATAACGAATCATTTTATTTAACACCTGTCCTTTCATCATGAGTCATAGAAAATGTTAACCCGTTGCTAATTTGAATTGCTCGTTAAAATAAATGCCTGGCCGGCCATGAGTATCGAAATTACAAATTAATGATTTCGGTAATTGCCCTTTTCTCTGCTGAGAGGATTTGAACATAGCTTTTGATAAAGGTTTACTTCAGTTAATCGTCGTGACAAGAGTTCTACCATTTTGAATAGATCGAAATCTGTCTTGTTTGGTTCAAGATAAAAAAAAAAGATCAGCTTATTTTTTACGGGTTTTCTTGAGCTGCTTATCGTCTTCCATTTTTTCCTTCCATATTTATATTCTTCTCTGTATGCTGTTCCTTAATCTCTATGAAATGCTAATATATACATTTTCTCCAGCCCTGATGAAAGGTTGTACTCTCAATGTAGCTCTATTTGTTTTAGACGACTAGGGGTTCACAAGTTCACTCCAGACCTCAAATGGAAATAATGTCGCAGAAGGTCCGGGGCCACCCTTCATTTCTTAAAAAGAACATCTTTAAAATGAGATATTTTTGTATTGCTTTAAAGAAACAGATAAAATTGCAGTAACTACATTGTATTTGCTTTTATTTGACTGTCTTTCTCCAGACTATTGTTAATACAAACAATGAAAATTTGTATTTGGTTGTCCACAATACATTTTGCTAAATTATGAACATCTTTTTGTATGAGAAACATTATATATTGTTTTCACCATTAACCCCTTAGTTGACATTTTGAGATTACCAAAATTGCTGGAGATTTGATACAGGTACAGAGAATCATGAAAAAAACAATATCACTCGATTTTCCAAACACATGCTATGGCATCTGGTTTACGAATAACTGGAATAGAATCCACCTATTAAGAAGACAACGACACAAAACATTCTTCTAAATTATATCAATATAACCTCGAACAAAAAAATGGTCACGTTGGAAATTATGATTGGCCGATTTAATCTCCTGCCCTCTCTCGTTGAATTAATATGGGAGGAATTGGCTAAGAGAGTTTAAAATAATAATACCTAAATCGTGAAAGTGCATTTTTCAGTGCTAGACGAATGCTTGGGCATGTTTGTCATCTATAATTTTCAAAACTGATCGTTAAGAAATTGTAATGCAGTAATTACGTCAACGTGTGGTTTTATTGTTGAAAACAAAATATGACGCTGTACGATCATTTTTTATACTTAACTGATTTTTTCGTTAAAATAAAAGCCAATACTCTGTAAGTATGATTTTTTTCTTTTACAGAAGACCTCATTTTAAGGTGTGTTATTTTTTTAAAGAAAGGCATGATGGAGCCAAACTTTTTGCCTGCAGTGTATATTTATAAATAAATCTTTTGAATGTAATGCATGACCTTTGATGGCAACCTTTGGACTGGTTCATCATTGTTCACCCCGGTCGGAAGAACGTTTTTCATTACAGGAATATTTTTAACATTTTGTTTTCGGACTTAAGGCGATGAACTTTGTAAACAGAGTTTGTTGTGTTTCTTTTTATTTTCCTTGTTTACATAATGTGTTTATTTCGTTTTGTTTTAATTAATTTTGTTTGCTGCTTGAATTTTAATTATTCTTTCACTATTGAATCCAAAGTATTTGTTCACTCGTTCTCATCACTGATTCTCTCTATACCCCCGTCTATCTCTTTCTTTAACACCGCTTTCCTCTCGTACTTCACACGTCTGCAAATCTCGTCCAGCTTTTTTTTACTTTCCTGACAACAGCGACGTTCATAAAATTAAATGCAGCGACAAAAGTCATCCTCTGTGATTTTTGTATTCCATTCTGTTATTGGTCTTTGTCCTCTATTACGTTTTCTCAGTTTCTTTCTATCCCTGGTATGACGATAAACTACACCCGGTACCAAGGCCTCCGATCGGGAGATTTGAGGTTTTCAGAAGCCTGGAACCACCTCTTTACTGCTGTTGGTCCCAGGTTCACCCTGACCCAGGGTGGTAGCACCTGTTACGGTCCCAGCTATGGACAAATAGAAAACCCACAAAAAGCAAAAATCAACATTATTTTTCTATAAAATGGGAGACAATAGATTTTATGACCTACAAAATATATATTTAAAAAAAAAATACCTTTACTCTGAAAGTATATAATTATGTACACAATATCTGTAATTGAAAGCATAAAATTACGTGGAAAATATTTAGATTTTGGCATTAAATGACCCAGGGAGGCTAAACAAAATCGATCACTCAATATCCATATTTATAGCAAAATGCCCAAGAATAGATTTTATCTGTAGTTGAATGCATACAAATGCGTTCAAAATTTATATACTTGACGCATATAAAAAGATGTTCAAAATATTTCGATTTCGGCATTAAATAACCCATAGAGGCTAATATACCGCTCAACAAAATCAACCAACCAACCAAACAAACAATCAGTTTCTTTCACTCTCAGTAACCCCTTGCATTTTAGTGGCTTTATTGCTTTGCCTTAGATGAAACTTTTCAAACAACATCTCCTGGGCGGAGTACTTATACCGTTTCAATCGCAATACACGTTTGAACGGATGTTATATCTAATATTTCATATCACCTGGTTGTCAAGTTTTGACATACTTCGAATTAATTTTCTCAAAACTACATACTGCCGCTGAAAGGCCTGGGATTAAATAGTAAGCAACGTGACCACAATTGGTGAATCTGAAAAGGAAAATTTAAAGGTGTTTCCATAAATTGAGATGTTCACAGTGGTTTGTGAAAAACACGTTACATTAAGAGAGATTGGCTGTTATCACCTTAATACGAGATGGATCTCTGTGTTCATAAATAAACAAACATATTATTTTTATTTACATGCCTTAATCCGTATTGTTATTAAAACGTTCCCACGGGATATTACCCTAGTACATTGATTCAATCCCTGTGCCGAGTAGTAAAGATTTAAACTCGGGGCTAACAGGACGTGCAATAACTGGGAGGTATTAAATAACAAGAGATCTTTCCGGCGTAATGAGACCAATCTACAGCGCGGATGAGTAGTATTACTGGGATCAAACAGCGCCTGGTGAAGTTCGGTTTGTAAAACGTCACGATGATTGAAGGGCTTGGTTTGTTTGACGGCATATCAACCCCAATTGTTATTTAACACCGACAAGATTTTTATTGCTGGTAATATTTTTTCCAAAAATGTATTGCTTGTAATATTCTTTTTCAAAAATATATTGCTGGTAATAATTTCTTCTTTCAAAAATTAATTACTAGTAATAATTCTTCTACAGAAATATATTGCTGGTATTGAAACCTATTTTTACACTTTCATAGTTTGACCCCAGTTTGGGAGTTAACTATTCGCCCTAAACTGACCCTATCAAGTTTTACTGCCTCAGGTCAGGTTGGACCTAGGAAACCAGCAATTAATTCCACGCTCTTCAAAAACTCCTGATCGGAGACCTTGCTGCCGGATGTAGTTTATCGTCGTACTCAGGACGGACGTCATGATGAGGATACAGATGGAGTAAAATAATGTAAGGAAATATAACTACTCATTTGAAGTTCATACAAAAAATAATATTGTACAAGTGTCGTTGCTCTTATTTGATATATGATTGTATTTTTCTCTTTTTATTTTACGTTTTATTTTACACCTATCTTTTTTATATTAATTATTTTACACCTACCTATTTTACATCTTTTATTTGACAGCTATTTTAAATCATTTACCTACCTATTTGACATCTTCCACTTGACATCGTTTACTTAGCACCTACCTATTTGACATCTCCTATTTGATACCGACCTATTTCAAATCTTTTATTTTACACCTGCCTATTTTACACTTTTTATATTAAACATAACTACTTTACAGCTTTTATTGGACACCCACCTACTTTATATATATTTTTTATATTTACGCTTACCTCTTTTACAAATGCACAAGAAAACTAATTAGCATCTTCTATTGGGAACATAATACCAATGAGTTTGTGCAGAAAAGGATTGAAATTTTTGTGGGCCACCAGGAAATTCGTCTCGCCATTGTCAAACGGAGAAAATGGCGTAGTTTTGACGTTACAAGACAAGATAGCCTGTGCAAGACCATGATGCAAGGCACCTTTGAGCGTAAACCTGGGAGAGGGCGTCAACGCACAAACCGCTTGCCTATTTTACATCTTTTATTTTACACTTGCCTATTTTACACCTTTTATTTTGCGTTTACCCATTTTACACCTTTTAGTTTACAATTGCCTATTTTACACCTTTTACTTTGCACTTACCTATTTTACACCGTTTAGTTTACAATTGCCTATTTTACACCTTTTATTTTGCGCTTACTTATTTTACACCTTTTAGTTTACACTTGCCTATTTTACACCTTTTATTTTGTACTTGCCTATTTTACACCTTTTATTTTACACTAGCCTCTTTTACACATGTTAATTTGCACTTGTCTATTTTCCACTTTTTATTTTACGTTTGCCTATTTTACACCTATTATTTTACACTTGCCACTTTTACACATTTTCATTTGCACTTGTCTATTTTACACTGCTTTATTTTACGCTACCCTATTTTACATCTATTATTTTACACATGCCTATTTTACACCTTTTATTTTGCGCTTACCTATTTTACACCTTTTAGTTTACACTTGCGTATTTTACACCTTTTATTTTTCACTTGCCTTTTTACACCTTTTATTTTACACTTGCCTATTTTACACCTTTTATTTTGCACTTACCTATTTTACACCTTTTAGTTTACACTTGCCTATTTTACACTTTTTATTTTGCATTTGCCTATTTTACACCTTTTATTTTACACTTGCCTCTTTTACACATTTTAATTTACACTTGTCTATTATACACTTTTTTATTTTACGCTTGCCTATTTTACATCTTTTATTTTATACTTGCCTATTTTACACCTTTTATTTTGCGCTTACCTATTTTACACCTTTTAGTTTACACTTGTCTATTTTACACCTTTTATTTTGCACCAGCCTTTTTTACACCTTTTATTTTGCACTTGCCTATTTTACACCTTTTATTTTACACTTGCCTCTTTTTTTTCACATTTTAATTTGCACTTGTCTATTTTACACTTTTTTATTTTACGCTTGCCTATTTTACATCTTTTATTTTACACTTGCCCATTTTACACCTTTTATTTTGCGCTTACCTATTTTACACCTTTTAGTTTACACTTGCCTATTTTACACCTTTTATTTTGCGTTCCTCTATTTTTCACCTTTTAGTTTACACTTGCCTATTTTACACCTTTTATTTTATTCTTGCCTATTTTATACCTTTTATTTTACACTTGCCTCTTTTACACATTTTAATTCGCACTTGTTTATTTTACACTTTTTATTTTACGCTTACCTCTTGCCACATTTTATTTTGTACTTGCCTATTTTACACCTTTTATTTTACGCTTGCCTATTTTACACCTTTTATTTTACACCTTTTATATTGCACTAAAATATTCACACTTTTCATTTTACATCTATCTTTTTATTTTATTTTACACCTGCATAATTTAAATCTTTTATTTGACACCTATCTAATTTACATTTATCTTCTTACACCTTTTATTTTATACTAGTAGCTTTCACACTTTTTATTGCACACTTTTTTTCCCCTAAATTTTTCCATCATTTGTTTTACACTTACCTATTTTACATCTTCTCTTTGACACCTAATTTACACCTTTTATTTTACACCTACGTTTTGTAAATATTTTATTTGATTCGTACCTTTTTTGCACCTATTATTTCACATCTAACTATTTATATATTTTATTTGACACCTACCAAATTTCACATTTCTCGTAATACAGTTTCGCAAAACATCATTCATCAGAATTATTTGATATTTTAGACATGACCACACCATCACTAACCACTCTTCTGCTGGCGACATATAAATTCCTACAGTGATTGCAGTGACAATTTTTACCTATATCTCAGTGGGGTGATAGTCCAGACAGCAGGGGAGATAGCCTTGACTCTCTACCTAAGATATAAGTAAACATTTAGCAGATTTTATAAATACTTAGAAAATATTTACCGACATTTGCTGGAGAACATTAACGTCATATCCATCTTGCCTTGACGCCTTAAGCAAGCTGACGACGTTCTGGGAAAATTTTAAAATATTCTTGATTAATGAACCGATCACTTGACAAAGTCTGTACGGCGGTCAGCTAATGTAATCACAGCTGGAAAAGTCAAACGGTGTCCTATATCTAAGGCGACCCATTAGAATTGCGTTTCTCAAACGGTGCGCACGGACACACTAATGAGCCCTGAAAAGTAACCAGATACGCCTCAAGTTAACAGAATAGTAATTTATTCATTGTTAATCTTTAATTTTCAAAGTTTGGTTTGATTTATTGTGTTTTACGGCATATCAACTACAATGGGTTATTGTTGCAACATAGGGAAGGTTACTGAATAGAATAATCACAGGAAGGTTGGTAATGAACGATAATAATTAGGACACGAACAAAACATAAGATTCGCCAGCGGCGCGTGGAAGAAGACAACTGCTAGAAGTGACTCAAGTGAATTCCACAATGAGACTCCAACTACAGGATATCTACCAACCGCCTCTTGCGGTCAGATGTGGCACAAGGACGAAAATTCCCAGTAGACCCCATATAAAACGGAGTCGGGTAGCTGTTTCGCGAGACGAGACTCTGCCCTTCGACATAGCCTTGTCTGGAGATCCTCTCTGCCCGGAGACTGAGTTTGACCAGCACAGCTGGAGACCAATCGCCAATTGCAGAATATCTACCAACCACTCCATGCGGTCAGATGTGGGATAAGGCCGAATTTAATGTGGGGTATCCGAGCCCGTAATCTCGGCCAAAAATTCCCAGTAGACCCCGTATAAAACGGGGTTGGGTAGCCCTTTGACATAGCTTTGTCTGGGGATCTTCTCTGCCCGCGGGCAGAGAGTTTCACCAGCACATCTGGAAATGAATCTCCAACACAGACCAATATACAGTACTTACTATTGTATTCATGTGAATAGGGACATACCCATTATCGTCCGGTATGCTACAACAATTAATTAATGCCGACAAAATTTTTATTGCTGGTAATATTAATTTAAAAAAATGTATTGCTGGTAATGTTTTTCCTTCAAAAAGTCATTGCTGGTAATCATTTTTTATAAAAAAATATAATGCTGGTCTTAAAACGATATTTTTCCGCTTTCATAGTCTTTTGACCCCAATTTTGGTTTAACTATTTGCCCATAGCTGGGACCCTAACAAGTGCTACCACTTCAGGCTAGGGTTGAACACTAGCAATTAAGAGATGATTCCACGCTCCTCAAAACCTCCTGATCAGAGGACTTGCTGTCGGATGTAGTTTATCGTCTTACCCAGGACAGTTTAATTTTCAAAAGCTAGAGGAAGCAAGAACGGAATTTCCTTGTATAAGTCAAGCTTTTGACAGTTTATATTTTAAACCGAATGCTAACTACCTTAAGTTTTAAGAAAGCGTGGATTATATTAATTTTTGGCCTCCATCCATTAAATATGGCACGTGCAAGAAAAACAGTCTACCCCAGTGAGCGAAATAAAGGGTTCAGTTCAACATTCAAACCACCTGAAGAAGGCCGAAGTGTACAACGGCCGAAACGTTGTAATAAATATGGCGACAAAGATGAGGTCAATAGTCCGAATAATGTAAATAGTGTACATAATACCTCATCTCAGAAATATAGACAGATATGTGAGTTTCACTTGTAGGGTTTTTTTCCCCGCGGACCACTGCTCTGTGGAACAAACTCCCGGTAGGATATTTGTACTTTGATGCTTGTTGCAATGGCTCCCCTAACTAAGTACTTCAACTGATGGGTATTCCGATATGTTAAACTCTCGTTGATAATTCCCCCAGAGAGCGCTGAAATAGAAAATTATATTATGTATGGGTGACCTTCAAACCACCCTATACAAATGCACATTGAAAAAGAAAATGTTGAGAAAATCTGGTTTAGAATAATGATATATTGTAATCTTTTAAAAATAAAAATATGCCCCAAGAATATATTTCACGAATGTACCTTGTCATGCTTGGTTAGTAGAGAAATACCTTCGTGTTTAAAATAGAAAGTTTCATTTTTTTTCTTCTAAAAGCTTGCAAAGTAACAACAGAATGAGAAGTACTTGTTCTAATGAGATGTTGTCTTTTAGTTTTTGTTCTGAACGTAAGCCCGAGAAATGTCAAATCGGATCTTTTGGTCGGAATACTCTGTTAGTTGATAATTAAATATCGATCATTCACTAAAATTACCAACGGTACCTTAAGTAGTGATACATTAAACACTTAGCGTTAATATTTTTTCGAAAACAGTTTTCAAGTAATTTAACTTCTCAAGTACATTAATATTTGTAGATTTTTCTATGCTTGACTGTTTCATCCATTTTGTCCGTCTTATCAACACTTTGCAGGTTATTTTTAAGCCATAAATATTTTATTTTTTAGAGTGGAAGATTTTTTTTTTATGATGGGTCCAGGTTACAAATTCCATGGCTGGTAGGGTCAAGAAAAGTAGTTCGTCAGGACCCCTACATTGGAAATAGCGACAGAATAGCGAAAAGGTCGTAAAGTTTTGCCTGTGGGAAAGGATTTGTAATTTGGAAATGAATACATAAGCAACATAATTCATCACCAGGCTTTAGAACTGTATCAAGACAAGCAAGTGAGGAGTGGCCATCTCTAACCCGGATATGGCAGCAATAATCTGTTTTTAGTCAAGTAAAGATACGGTGTAGAATCAGATGCTTGCTGTTGCGATACAATAAACCGACCATTTTTCCAGTATCTTTAGCACTTGAGTACCACTTTGGTGCAGACGTCAGCTTGAGTGTCGATAGATTTTCAAGGCAAAGTGCCTGCTTGATAGAACACCCTTCCATCATGCGACGCGAACTTTCAGTCTGCTAGGGTGGTGGTGGGATGTTACTAGTTTGGTTTTGGCTGTATTGAATTTTACAAGCCTCCCCCCCATGGATTCATCAGGTCTAGGACAGAGGGGGAGATGAGCGAATAAGTTCTGGCCATCCAGGATTTTAGAGGTGCACCTATAAACTGTTCTTTCATTCACATATATATCCACTACTGTTGGGCACCCCAAGGCGGTGTAATGGTTAACAAGTTTGTCTCGCTAGAACAATTAGAACCGAGTAGTGAGTTCGATCCTCACTGGGTGCCCCATACTTTCGGTCTTGTGCCACATCTAAGATACGCTTAAAATATCACTATATACACTATTGTTTAGTAAGTGGTCCACTACAGCTATATATCGTGTTTAATTTTCTTATTTCCGGTACTGGATTGATATTTTGAAATGTTTACAATTTATTGATGCCACGTTCGGAATATTTACGATGGGATAATCACTACTTTTATTCTAATCCCTCATCATAATCCCTGCTTTGAAAAAGATTATCTTAAATCCTACATTTTGGAAGACTTCATAAAGAATATTTAAATAAGCATTTCTTCAGACTTATCCCGATATACGTATGTCATCTTTATGAAATTCAGATTCATGTCTCGGGTCAATTTATAAATATTTGAAATAAAAATTAAGGCAAACAAATCCGCAACACATAAGTTAATACCGTGTATACTTGCATACGATGCGGCTTTTGAAAACCTTATTTTGAAGCTAATTTTAAGAGGGTCGTATCATGCACTAGATATAAAATTAGCGTATGACTGCTGACCCTGGCTACGCCGTTAACCAAACTATTTACTTTAGTCAATTTAGCTTCAAAACTAGGCCCTCAAACGTCACAAGATACGCGACTATATACGGCAATTTTATATCTGTAACGTCGCCTTATCAACGGGCGAATATAATCAATCGTTTCCAGCAGACCAATGATATTAGCAAATGGTCAGATTAGAAATTTCCTTATAAAGAAACATTTGGCATTCATTAATAAAGCAGTTAGCATTATCGTCATTTGAAATTTATAAAAAGCTTTCTCTTAAAGTTGGTAGATTAGTTTTGTTTAACGGCATATCAACCTCAGTGGGTTATTTAACACGTAATATCTAAATATCCGCTTTCTTTTATTTCTTTTGCGGTAATAATGGTTTTAGCGATACAAGACTTATTAACAGCTGAGGAAGGGGCAGATTCATAGATCTTTCTGATGTCAGCGAACACTCGTTGCCACTTTTACTATGCCAGAGAATACGTGTTGTCATTTTCATAATGCTCGTTGTAGTAGAGACATTGTAATCGCAGATACAACTATAGTAACGCCGTGGAACAATACTGGTGTCAGACGCCTTCGAATAGCACTCGCACTAATAGTACTTGCTCGATAATACTCGCTCGAATAGTAACCACGCTATAGTTATCTGAATAGAGAAATAGTATAGTGAATACAGTAGAGAATAGCGGTCCGTATAGTAATAGAGGATAGACTAGAAATGGAGATAACTTTAACACACTGTTTGATTGTTTATCTTTGCATGGTTGAAATTGCCAAATATTTACGATGTTAAATCTGAAAGAAAAAAAAATCATTAGACGCTTAAACTTAATTCACATTTAACATCGGTTCAAGTTATTGGAAACCCTATACAGTGTAACCCGGATATAAGAGAAACCCGGATATAAGATAGATTTTCTCTTGTCCCAAATTAGAGCCTGGGTTAATAAAACAAAATAGACCAAACCCGGATATAAGAGACTTCGTCTCCGGTCCCGACAACTCTCTTATATCCGGGTTACACTGTAGTTAGGTTCTCCATATTCATTTACGCGCAACTATGCTTGAGAAAGGTGTGAATCCACCTCCGCACTAGCTATATAGTAATTAGTAAATTCTGTATTACTAAAACCATTACTGTTTCCCCCACAAAAAAATTAAATGGCGTAAAAACTATATTTCGGCATTAAATGACCCATAGACATCTTGATAGGCCACTAAAGAAAAACAACCAAACAACCAATCTTTATTGTTCATGTTCCTTCACCATTAAAGTCTAAGTGTTGCACTGAAGTAATCAACATTGTTAATAATTCCCAAAGCGATTTTGTCACTGCGATAAGAACCTTCGAATAATACAACTTACACAAGCAGAATAATTGTACGCAATAGAAAAACAGTAGTTAAAAAACACAAATACATTTTCTTTTCTGACTACATTTCTTTCCAATTATGAGAATATATCTCTTTTGTGTCTTTCTCTCGGTTAATGAAATCAGTCTGCCTAAGTGAACCGGTGTTATTCTTCTCAGTCCGACAAATTATGTATTTGCTTGGCGATACCTGAACTCAGTCAAGTATTATTCTCAAATTTCTCACTGACACATCAGATTAACCAGATGTATTTTCTAAAATTGATTGTACATGATTTTCTTCTCTTAAATCTCTTGTACTTTTTTTTCTGTCTGGATTTTTAGGATGAGGAGTTACCATTATCTACATTATTTACATAACTATTGTACTCAATTTTGCTGTTATTATCCCAACACTTCAGCTGTTGTTCCCTCTGGCCTTCGTTAGGCGCTTGTCGATCTGGGTAACCGTCAGAGAATTTTGAACTAAACCCTGTATATAATCTACGGGGGTAGCTTGTTATTCCTCTGACAGCGTCTAGATATATCTATTCTAGTTATTATTTAGTACTTCTCCGTGATTTCTTTCTCCGTTTCCACGTGACTGCTACGTTGGTTTGTGAATTTCCTGATAGAATAATTGTGAGTCCAATCTCTGTGCCCGGTAGTATGTACTAGTTTTCAGTGGAAATAGGGAGATCTATAACAGGACAGTGCTAAATAAGAACGTCAAGATATCCCTAGACATGGTAAACAGGCTGCGAACAATGTAGCCACCGTAGATTAGATAAAATGGTCAATTCGAAATTTCATGATGCGGGCCTGGACCATTAATCAGCTAAAGAAAGTTGATGGGGGTCACAACAGACTTTTCTCAGCTGCTGTGCCCGCCCCCGACAAAGATGAAAATCGTGTGTATATAAGGGACTCCCGTAGATTAAATAAAGTGTTCAGTTTGATGCGTATCTGGATCAGCAGTCACCTAAATAAAGCTAGGTGTCACAACAGCGTTTTATCAGCTGTTGCGCTCTCAGGCAAAGATGAGAAGAGGAAGTAATTAATGAGAATCCTCATCATCATCACCATCATCATTATAACAACAACAACAATAATAATAATAATAATAATAATAATAATAATAATCTGCTTAACCCTGCGTTAGTAAACTCTGATTTCCGAAAATGGAATGTCCCCTCACGACAACTGAGTTATAACCGTGCACCTCTGCGTGCTACACATCCTCACTGAGTCAAGAGAATAGCGAAGGATAGACAAAGAAGTTGCCAACAAAGAATTAAGAATATTCTAACATTTTGCAGAAACAAACCAGTCCATGTCACTAACACAGTGTTAAGTAGGAATTATTTCGACGCCATTGTTTTTTCATAAGTTTTCGGTCGTTTACTCTACGACTTTCCTCGGATATCTACTGCGTCGTAGACCTTTATGGCATAATTAGACTCCATTTGATTTTGTTTTATACAAATTGGGGTGTATTCATTATGACAACAAAAAGGATCCGTTAAATCATCTTTATTAAATGAAAGGTGTTTGCATCCGCGTATCTCATTGCAATCTGGGAAAAGGTCGTATGTTTCCACCTGAAATTTAAAACTATTTTTTTCTTCGATGTTATTTCTTTCGTCGCAATGAGTATTTTAGGAACCATTTTTTTTTAAAGGTAATAATTCCGAGTTTTTTTAAAATTCCATACAGCATTCAATTATAATTTTTCTTGTCGGCCACCACCTATGTTACTTCTCAGGACCCTTATGCTTTGCCAATATCTCATAATTAACGGGCTATTGTGTTTTGATTGTGTGGAAAGACAAAGAATTATCAAGGCGCTACTTGGTTTCAGTGAAAGAAAAAAGAAAGAAAGAAAGAAAGATATAAAGCTTTTAACGTTTCCTGATAATACCTAATAAACAGTGGACTATTCCCATTTTCATCACGTGGAAAGAGAAAATAATTATCAGAAACGCTATTCTAAATGAAATAAATAAATTTAGAAGTGTTTAACGTCTTCTGTAATTCCTCATGAATAATAATAAATTATTCCATTTTCATCGCATGAAACGACAAAAGACATATCAAAGTCGCTACTGGATTTCACTGAAAGAATGAAAGAAAGAAAGAAAGAAAGAAAGAAAGAAAAAGAAAGAAAGAAAGAAAGAAAAAGAAAGAAAGAAGTGTTTAATGTCTGCTGCTAAAATCTCATTAATAAAAATTATTCCGCTTTGATCGCGTGAAAAGACAAAAGAGGTATAAAGTCGATATTTGTGAAATGCTTTCATTTACAATTTTTTTACATTTTTTGTCAACTTCTTAAAATAACGGCCACTATTCATATTTATGATTGTTATGGAAATATTTTCTTAAAGTTGTTAAGCTCAAATATTAAACAATGCGAGAGGAGAAATTAAATGTGTCTTTTATTGTTGTAGAACTCTCCATGAGATTATTCAATAATTCATCAGATATTTAAAATAGTAAAACCGTGAATTTTTCACGAACTCAAACAGGTAAATCCGAAATATATTTATTTAACACCTTTACAAATTTGACTTACGGCCAGATCATGTTGGAACACCGGTTCGCCATCCATCATCAAAGTTAAGCAACGTCGAACTTGATCGATGACCTTTCGGGAATACGAGTTACTGTAAGCTTGGATGTGCAATAGATGTAATGAATAAATGAATAGTTCTGAGGGAAAAATCTGCGAGCCGGGTTCGAATTCCATTATAGTTCGTTATATTAACTTACGTGCAAATACCCTTTGGAAAGGTATGAATCCACATCTTCTCCTCTCAGCTGTGGGTTAAATAGTAAAACTAGTATAAAAAATTATCGCCACACAATTCTTAAAAATATATTTTGGCTTTAAATATCCTTCAAAATGTTAATAAGACATGAAAAACAAATTTAGGTTAGTCTCAGGATTTTAACTCCTTTTAGATTGAGAAGAGGTGCAAAAAGTTTTTCCCACTTATTGCCACCTCAGCGATACGCGTATGTGCCACGAAATAACAATACATGAACGGAATATTAGGCTGCGCTACCGTACCTTGTCATAATGGAAATGCCCAGACCTATATCAATGGGATTCTGACAGATGGTATGTTAGTATGAACACCGGCTAGGCAACTCGTATCAAAACGACGTTAATTATCGTAAGTCGAACAGGGAATGGTGCCAGACGGATGGAATATTTCAGAACATCGGTTATCCCACGATATATATATATATATATATATATATATATATATATATCACGTGTGAACTGGGAATACTTTATGGAAAGCATTAGCGTCAACTGTGGACAGCGTTGTGACTGTTCACGGGAGCCTTATGTTTATTTATGACCTGAATCTGGCGAGAATTCTCTAGGGTAAAGGCGAGATTCAATGGTTCAGAGCTCATATTCATTATATAAAGACGCACGAAACGTGTGAAGATATATATATATGTATATATATATATATATATATATATATATATATATATATATATGAATCGGAGAGTCGAGTTCGAATTCCAATAGCATCCATTATATTCACTTACGTGATAATAACCTTGGGAAAGGTATGAATCCCCTTCTTCTCCTCCCCACCCAATATAATGGGAAATGAATACGCACAGACTGGGTCTTGTAGACATGGATGACAAATGGTCTAGAAGGACAACTCTGAATTCAAAACCTGCAGAAGGTCATTGGGGATCTTGTCGCACATTATGCACCAGATATCATATATCTGTATAGGGCACTTCAAAAGGTGTGGTTGGTTCTACACAATGCCTTCATCACTATCATTCCTAAGTATATATATATATATATATATATATATATATATATATATATATATATATATATATATATATATATATAAAGTGAACATAGAAGTCAACACTTAGAGGCAACAGTCTGTTTCATGCTAGTGGTGTTATTTTTCTCGGCTATTTATATATACGGGTCAGTGGTGCATTGTGGGTAGTCTATTTTGGTGGTTATTTTACCGGAAGTCGTTTATTTCTTTATTTATTTTTATTGTTTTTATTTAATTTGATTTTTATTTTTTATCTTATTTATTTATTTTTTTTATTTTGATCGGTGTTTTTATTAACGTAGTAAAAATTTCTTTATATAGCTTATTGTGGATAGTCTATTATTGAAGTTATTTTACCAGAAGTCGTGTATTTGTTTATTTATTTGGGTCAAATTATTTTGCTTGTTTTTATTTATTTTTATTATTTATCTTACATATTTAATTGTTTAGTATTATTTTTTTATTTTGATCGGTGTTTTTATTAACCTAATAAAATTTGTTTATATAGCTTATTTAATAGTTTTGTTCTTGTTTGGGAAGATAATTAAAGCTATTTGTTGAATTTTGGGGTTGATTATTGTGGTTCGTTCTGACTATTATTTTGGCGGAACAGTTTTTAATTTATTTATTTGGATTGATTATCTTTATTTGTTTTTTTCTAAACGGCTAGTTTATTGGTATGGGTTGTTAGTTTATTTATATATTTGAATGTATTTAGATCAATTTATTATACTTGTTTTTATTTATTTGTTACACTGTATATTTTCTCTTTTTGGTTTTCGATTTTTAAGTAACGCAGTATATTATTTTTTATTCATTTTTTTATCGTTATATAACAGTTATAGCTATTTTTCCTCCTTTTTATTTTTGTAGTCTAATTTTTTGGACATAATAGTTTGGTATTTTGATAATTTATATATATGTATATACATAATAGTTTGATAATTTCATAATTTATATATATATTGATATATATTGATAATATATATTGATATTTGATTATATATATATATATATATATATATATATATATATATATATATATATATATATATATATATGACTATATATATGACTATATATTAAACACGACCGGTGGTGAAATAAAAAGTCCCCAAATCAACATGTACACAACCTCGCAACAAAAATAATGCCTGCTAGATATAATGTATGTAAATATATATTATCAACCAAATCCTGCATAGAGCCAGTAGAATTATGATACCCACATCACTGCTTGGCAAGTCAAATGCACATGAAGTCTACTTAACCACTGAAAATCAAACAACACCGAAAACTTGTTCATACTTCGTTCTCTGATTGAAGCTTTAACCCTTTGAGCTTTGAGCAACGCTTTACCAGTGGTAGAGACAAATTACGTCGTGTTTTTTTATTGGTTGTCTAATTTGACTAGACTGATACACAAAGAA
The DNA here is from genome assembly GCA_964036315.1 of Acanthosepion esculentum. NCBI lineage: Eukaryota > Metazoa > Mollusca > Cephalopoda > Sepiida > Sepiidae > Acanthosepion > Acanthosepion esculentum. Next base: position 97,586,601 of record OZ038493.1, on the reverse strand, counting down.
AGAATTCTGGCGATAAAGTGTAGGTATGAAATCATACTCTCACCCTGCTAAATATAATGCTTAGATTTTTGGTAACTATTTTCATATCTACCATGAAATATTACATACCAATTATTTGCAAATTTTGACTCAGGATCTCAAGCAGAAGGGTTAAAATTGTTCAGTAACGCATGGCCAAAAGGGTTAATAAATGCGAAAAAAATAGTTTTATAAACTAATTTTTGGGTCATAATAGTTTGATATTTTGATAATTTATATATATATATATATATATATATATATATATATATATATATATATATATATACATAATAGTTTGATAATTTCATAATTTATGTATATATATTGATATATATTGATAATATATATTGATATTTGATAATATATATATATATATATATGTATAGATATATATATATATATATATATATATATATATATATATATATATATATATATATATATAATCAAACCTTTGTGAAAAAAGTGTTACATTAATGAGAAATCTCTCAATACAATTTTCATAAAACCTAGACCAATTTCAGGCATAAAAATATTTAGAAAATCAACCTTCTTTCTACCGTGGGTTCTACCAATTTGATATTTACCAATTACGTATTGACAAAATAGGTATCGTCAGGTAGTAAAAAATTTAACATATTTTAAATAAATACTCTACATAGTTTGCTAGTAGGAATTTCCTAGCATGATTACATGCTGTTATCATCTTTGATCTTTGGTTAAGCACCTTATGCTGCTCAGGGTATTGCACAGTGGTAGCCAAATCGTGAGTCATGTGGCACATGCGGTTCTTTGACCTGTAATATGCGGTAGTGAAAATACGTTGACTGAGCTCTTGATTTTTGATCACAGTTAATATAAAAGGTAAATAAGAAATATATATATATTTTTTTAAGCTTATCACGCCAAACAAGGCTGGAAGCCACTAGCACACAAGGGGTTACAGAAGTTTTGTAGGAAGAGCAGATAGGAGTGGTAAAGGAGGGGATGTGGAGAAAGATAGTGGATCGATCAAGGCAAGGGGGTTACAGAAGATTAGGAGTGAGAGCAGATAGGAATGAAGGTGAAAGGATGTGGAGAAGGGAAGTGGATAGATCACGGCAACTGGAGATGTCGATTGACGTTACACTTAAATAGTTGGAGATTATATTTGTCAGGGAAACAGGAATAAGGAAGGGAGTTCCACAGGCGAGATGTGCGAGACATGAAGCTATTGCAGTAGAAGAGACGTCTACATCTAACAGTTTCAACGGTGAAGGGGTGGGAACGGGATACCAGCCTCGTAGGACGTTTAAATTCATGAGGCCTGGGAACCAGCGAAAGCAGCTCATCGCAGCAATTACCGTGAAAGTATTTGTAAAAAAAGACAGCGCGAGGCAACGTCGCATCTGTGAGAGAGCGAGTGCGGACGAGATGACAGATCAGGGCCAATTACATTGCATATCCGTCTCTGGATCTTATCAAGAACCCTGAGGCAAACAGCAGGGGCTCCAGACTATATATGGCAGCAATACTCCATGCAAGGGCGAATGGTTGATTTATAAATTTGGAGGATCGATTCCGGGGAGAAAAATTTCCTGGCTCGGCACAGGGAGCCAACTTTCCTTGCGGTGGATGAAGCAATTGACTCGATGTATTTGTTCCATCTCAGATCAGCGGACAACGTGAGACCGAGCAGTCGCAGAGAGGAGCTCTCAAATCTTTATAAGTATTACTGTGCATGAATTGAGTTCCTATTTGAGTAAAACGTAAGTGTAATGTTCATGATTCGTTAAAATAATTAAGAATTTAAATCCTAATGATAATACTAGATCTGAGTAAGACATTGTTCTTTTAGTGCTGAAGGAAGGAATGAAGAAGTACAGAGGAATTAAAAACATTGCCGGTCAGCAAGGTTACACAGGAATGTCATAATATCATGGCTAAGTGGGTTCAGGGGACCGCAAATCTAGCTGAACACTTCGGATACAAGTTTTGTTTAAAGTGAATTTTTTGTGAAGGAGAATGGCCTCCTCAAATTTTAAGAAACGAAAATATGAAGAGGAAAACTGAAATTTTAAGCGAGAGCAGGAGGAAGATTTTGAATTCACCGTTAAAGGACGTAAACCTTTGTGCCTTATCAGCCATGCCACTTGAAACGCCACTATGAAATAAATAACATAAACGTTTCGTACGATTATACCCTGAAATCAGAATTAAGGAAAAACAAGTTAACTATGTTAAAATTATCACTAAATAGCCAAACACTGTTGAGAATGTTCAGTAAGTTAATAAAATCCCTAAGGTAAAATGAAAATGTATAAAAAATTAAAAATAATCAAATTTGCTGAATAAAATTATTTGTTAAAAGAAAGGAGTGAATAAACTTTAAATTGCCGACATTGTTTATCTATATACTTAATGTTTTTAAAAAATACGTATTACCATTTCTTATACCCATAATATATTAATATAAAATGTCCACCCTCTACGGGTAATTACCTTATTTTCTTCATTCAGCTTAAATAGTGATAGGCATTGCCATCCATTTAGTATTATTAATATCTTATATAGATGTTCCACATCTTTAATTTATCTACAGGCCTCTTTAAGTTTAAAAGTGACGATGAAGTCAAAAGTTTTGTGAACGACTGGCTGAGAATCAGTCCAAAGATTTTTACGCTGGCGGAATACGGAAGCTTGTGCACAGATGGGAAAAGTGTGTGACAGTGCTGGGAGATTACGTTGAAAAATAAAAGAAAGTCAAGCTTCTATCTATATTAGAAGTCCTTATACCGAAAAATTCACCTTATTTATTGAATGACCCTCGTATATATATACGCACTTTGTGGTTACTGAAACCAATACAAATTAACAGTGTAAAATACTTCATAGATAAATAAGTGTTATTGATACATGCATTTCTTAATATTTATCTAAAAGTTTTGTAATAAAATGTGTATGTAATAAAATGAATGTTGAAATTTTCTTAATGAGTTTTGGCTCTCATAGATCTGAACTTTACTGTATATATTAAGCAGTTTAGGCCAAGCCTGTTATAGTATAATCACCAATTCCTCTTCATAGCATAATTCTCACATTTTATTTCCGATGTTAAATACACGAGATTTCTTAACATATCTCATTTCACAATTTCATTATTTTTTCCTGTAAATTCCATACATAACTAGCAATTATTCTGATGTTTCTATAGCTTACTAGATTAAAGGAAGATTTGTGATTATAATATCTCGTTTAGAACGTTCCTCTTTTATCTTCTCTTTACTTCTTTCTTTCTCTATTTTACTAGAGACATAACTATGTATATAAGAGTGTCTTGTAAGGAATATCGAAGTTTATTGCATGACGATAATTAATTGGGGGAAACACAGGCAGCTTTTCTAAATATTTTATGTCTGATATATATATATATATATATATATATATATATATATATATATATATATATATATATATATATATATATATGATTATTTATTCGAAAATTTTAAGATGAATATGAATATGAATATGAAAATCACTACAAAAATAAATTATCCAACGTAAATAAAGAAGTCTTCAGTATAGTTCTACCGGGATGTGATTCATACTGATTTATCAACATTCAACTCCTTAAAGTATCTTATTACGTGCTAAACCACCTTTTGTAAGTTATTACTCGCTTTAAAAAGTATTCCCAGAAACCAATTTGCACTGTTTAAATTACCAAAACACAAAGCGACTATAAACAAAACAAAATATTTCGGTCTTAGTTTTCATTAGCTATATTTGCACTGATATTTAGCTGAGTGTTGAAACAAAATGGCTTTTTGTAGTGATTTTACGAATAAATAATTATATTTGCTCTATTCTGTATTGAGCACTCTTTTAAGAATAGTATTTGTGATTATTGGAATTTATTCCTTATACACCAATCCTATATATATATATATATATATATATATATATATATATATATATATATATATATATATATATATATATATATATGTATATATATATATATATATATATATATATATATATAGAGAGAGAGAGAGAGAGAGAGATAATTATACATAAACCTGCGTTTATAGTACGACTCATACGAATTTCATTGTTTGCTAATCATCAGGTACAAAAAGTTACGAACTGTTCAATCCATTTGTTGTTGTTTTTTAAATTTCTGTGTCTCATGGGATCAACGCTACATTGTTTGCGGATACAAAGATCAACATTGTTATAAATATAATATAGTATAGTATTGGTTGATTGTATCTATTTAAATCATTTCTAAATATATATCAATATTTATCTATCCATCTACACACAGAGACACAAACACACACACACACACACGTGTGTATGTGTGTAATGGGTTAAAGTGTGTAAAAAGCGAAGAAATGTAATAATCTTCAAACACAGTTCTACAAATTCAAATAATGTTTTATTTACTGTAAAATAATCGTTTTCTTTTAATCTTAAAGAAATTAGGTTATAAAGTTCCTCGTTCAGTTGGTTCTTAGCCCTGCGTTTATGAAAATAAACGCACGCATATGATTTTTTTTACGACACGAAAAAAATGATTCGTGTTTGAATATAGTGGAGAGTATTTGTGTGATTGTTAAGCGAAATGTCAAAATCTACATTTTGTGCGTAGGAAGAAGCTGCCAAACAATCAGCTAAATATCAGTGCAAATATAGCTAATGAAAACTAAGACCAAAATATGTTGTTTTGTTTATAGGCGCTTTGTGTTTTGGTAATTTAAACAATGCAAATTGGTTTCTGGGAATATTTTTAAAGCGAGTAATAACTTACAAAAGAAACTTTAGCACGCAATGAGATGCTTTAAGGAGTTGAATGTTGATAAACCAGTATGAATCACATCTCGGTAGAACTATACGAAGACTAGTTTATTTAAGTTAGATAATTTATAGGCAAATTTCCTATCACAGGAATGTAAACATTTATTAAATGAGATAATTTGTTTATATTTCCCAATTTTTATAATAATTTTAGGTGGGAAAAATTTCCTGGATTTGAGCTTTCATTTGTTTGGTTTATTTTGTTTTTGTTTTTTGTTTTTTTTAGCACAATACACATAAACTGTTGTCTGCGTTTTTACAGCCGGCATGCTTCGTTCCAAGTAACCTCCGTGATTGGTTAATGAATGGTAATATGAAACTTTTAATTTGACATTCATGCGATCATATTTTTAAAACGTATTGAAATCCTTATTATAATACTTAAATCTCTTGAATTTCTTTACGATTTTTAACCGAGTCCTACATACATATTCATAGCTATATATATATATATATATATATATATATATATATATATATATATATATATATATATATATATATATCCGTCTTGTGTATGACAATATTTTTTATTATAAGAGATTATAGGATGCTGAACGGGGGGTTTGATGAGTATGGTACAAGACCTTAATTGCTCTTATTCCCAGGCCCATCCAGAATCGGGGTAGTAGCACTTGCTTGGTCGGGACCCAGGTATGGTGTCAAAAATGTGAAAGTATAAAAATTTTCACAGTGAAAAATACCAGAAATACATTTCACAAATTACCCGCAGGAGATTTTTGGGAAAGAAAAAAGAATTGCCAACAATATTCTTTTGTAAAAAGTAAAAATACCCAAGCTCCCAATCCATAATGAGTTGATATCCCGTTAAACATATATATATATATATATATATATATATATATATATATATAATTAACGTTAACCTTATTCAAAAAGCGTTACTGAAGTTTTTGCGTATGTGTTAAAAGTAAGAGTTAAGAGGCACAGTTAATGAGGACATGTGGGGTAGATCAATGTTAATCCTGGGCTTGAACAGGCTAAGATTATAGTCATCGGTGAATTACCCTCTTGGGAGTCGGTTTCACAATGTAGCGGTTTTGTGAAGAAGCTGCCCAAGTGGAACTTAATTCTCCCTGACAGAATATGTAGGAAATCAGCGTGTTTCGCCTCAGTTTACACATTCTTAACCATAAAGTTTAGAGTTGGTGTAAGTAAGAAATTTGGCTCGTCTGAACGGTACAAGGAAGCTAACATTTTTCCAGCTGAAAGCCCTACTGTGTGATTCCCTTCTTAACACTTTATCACCGGAGACTGCGTTACATCTGAATTTTGTGATGTTAATTGGATTCTGGAGAGTTAGCAATGTGTGGCACTATCCGATTAATCTGTTTCCAGCTAAGGTAAGTTTTGGATGAAGCGCAAGCATCGTGAGGAAAGAGCACTTATTTAACACGGCGTAATACAGACTGTTGATTTTTCCATAATGGTTTGGGCGTTTGTGTAGAATGCTATTGGTTGATCCCAGATAACAGATATAAATAATTCTAAATGTTGATTATTTAAAGCTTATTTGTGTTCACATGGAAACAAATTGCAATATATGATTTTCTGAGGTATGTTTACTACTAAATATCCATTTTAGCTCTCCTCACGGAAGAATTTGTAATAGCCCACATTTAATTAATATATTGTCTATGTTTCTGCTAGAGAACCTATGCAATATACGAGCTTCTGATGCATGCTTAGTACAAAGTATACATTGACAAAAGAAGTTAAACTTTTGAGAATGGTATGAATTCACTTCTTCTCCATTCAGCTACGTTTTAAATAGTGGGACTTGTATCTGAAATTATTCATTATCCTAAAAAAATTGCCAATATGATTAATACACCACAAAAAGTAATTAATCTCAGATTCCAAAAATATGTCTCGTCTTTGAATAACCTACAAAAGTTTGATAAGCCGCAAAAACCTTTTAAAGATAAAGGAATTTTTAATAGCCCTCTCTTCATAATTAATATAATATTAATTCAGAAAGTTAAGCATTTATACTTATCTATGTTCTACTAAAAACTTTGCAATATATAACATTCTGAGAGATGCCTAGTATAAGGTATAAATTTTAGCACCCTTCACATAAGAATTTTTTATAGCCCACTCTCACTAATTATTATAATATTAATTAAGCAAAGTTGGGTTTATCTATCAAATGAATGCATATTATCATTGGGCTTGGGCTGCCTGAAATTTCTTTGAGTAGCATTCTATAAAGTTCCAAAGAAAAGTGTGACTTTCATGTTAACTTGCATAGTAGAAAAGTTTATGTCCACGCTGCATTGACAGATTTCAAAGCATTTGACGATGATACCCTATTTCCACTCTACAACCACTCTCCCAATGACGAGGCGTTGTTAGCCCCTTGCTAATCTATCGCTATTTCCCTGGTAAATTTTCATAATTGCTACACTCTTTAGGTCTACCAATGCAAACCTTCTCAACTAGGGCACGTCATGCCATGTGCAAAGCGTCAAGTATTCCTCATCCCCTTCAAATTCCATTCTAAAATAGGAACTTGCCCTCATACAGCTTTTCACCCAGAACTGTTACTTTGTATCACTGACACCCAAGACGATATCTCCCCGACCACTACGATCTTAACCTCATCGGGCGACCGGGGTATGACCATAAGCTACATCCGCGTCCTTGGCAAGACGATAAACTACGTCCAGCAGCAAGGCCTCTTATCAGGAGGTGTTGAGCAGCGTGGAACCATCTCTTAATTGCTAGTGTTCCCAGGTTCATTCTGACACGGGGTGGTAGCACCTGTTAGGGTCCCACTAATGGGTAAATTGTTAACCCCGAAACTGGGGTAAAAACACTATGAAAGCGTAAAAAAATAGGTTTTAATTCCGGAAATACTTTGTAAAATCTAATTATCAGCAATAAATTTTTGAAGAAAAAAATATTACCAACAATACATTTTTGAAAAAAGAATATTACCAGCAATACATTTTTTGAAAAAAATATTACCAGCTATACATTTTTGATGGAAAAAATGATTACCAGAAATAGATTGTTGACAAAACAAAATATTACCAGCAATAAAAATGTCGGCATTAAATAACCCATTGAGGTTGATGTGCTGTAAAACAAACCACATCAAACAAGACCTCAACTCTTCAGTCATTTTTGTCCTATATAAGTTTAACAAACCGATTTCTCTTACATCCTTAGGCGATGCATAGATAGATTAGTTTTAACTCAATTTAATTACAAGGGTTTCTCCGGAATCTTGTCTCCAGCCTACCTTCGAATTGTTAAACCTAAAATTTTGTTAATCATTTTAGAAAAGAAAACTCGTCACCCAAAATCTATCTGGGCAAACCCCCTTTCCAGCTGGTGGAAAATGAATGGACGGAAAAGGGTGGTGCGTCAGCCAGCCAGTATCCATATAATGAGTCAGTCAATGAAACGGCCAACAGTGTATGGAACGTGAAGGCAGTGACTTTGTAGGGGTTCGTGGCCGGAACTTAGTGAGAAGTCAGTTAGAAGAAGTTCACTTTCTCGTAGCAGAAGGAGAACTTTACCGATTGAAAAATCCCCTTTTTTTGTTTTTACTACTTCCCGATCCAACAAGTGTCTTCAAAAAACTTGTCGTATTGTCGGTCTAGTATTCACGGTCCTAATATTGAGACGAACCTGTGGAACATAGGGAGCGCCGGCGTATTCGCAGACAGCCGGCCTTGTATGTCATCAAAGCTGGGACAGTGACGTGCAGAATCGCATTACCACATACCTTCATAGTATACACTTTTTACCTTTTCTCTTTATGCCCCTACAACTTCACTCGGTTATCGTTTGCAATTTGCCGCTCTTCGGCGTTGCATTTGTGGAAAATAGATGTTGTATATAAAAATATCAATGAGCTCTGGCGAGCTATTAAGACGGCATGGTTCAAGAAATATCCAGATATCTTCCATGCTCTTCCGACTCCTTGAAACAACGATTTTACGTCGACATGCTACATTTCTATATGCCCTGATACCAGGCCCTATGTCTTGATTTTGTCACGTCAGTGTAGTTATGTTTGTGTGGTATGCCAAAATACTCATTTAGGTTCTTCTAGTTCTACATGCTTGTGACATTTCCTCAAGCTATGGCGATGGGAGAAATATTTGTTGTTTGGCTTCAAGCATTTTCCAAATGAATATAAGAAGCTATAGCCTAAATTCTAATTCGGTTTGTAGACGTTGTTTTGCGTAACTCTGGATCGCACCTATGACCTAACTGGCAGAAATAAGGAACTCGTCAACCCGAAGAACCTGGATGAAGCAGCACCTATATATGGTATGGACGTTAATGCAGAAAAAATAGCCCATGGCGAATAACGAGAAAGGGCTTTCAAACAAGTCAGCGGTCAGAATGTTTACGTAAGGAAGAAATCCAAATATCTGTGCAAAATTATAAGGAAGTCCTAGAATAGAATTAATTTCAAGGACAACAGAAACAGAGGCAGTCGTCATAAAACTAAGAACCATCTGGAAAAGAATGCAAACATGTTCGGTAGGCTACCCACCGTTTCCTCTGTCCTTCTTGCCATAAATATGCCGATTTGCGTGTTAGATTCGCTAAACCCTCTTTCCTAATTATGCACTCTAGAAATTCAACTATCTCTTTATTCATTCTAAGTATAACCGTTCTTTTTGTCTTTATTACTTTAAACTTCACATGCTCAGTCAATAGTACTCACAGCATCTAGCTAGGAAATGACCTTTCGTTTACCTCAAGTCTCTTCTTCATCTGTGTATGAGGCAATGACATATCGAACAGGTTAACATATAAGGTTAATAATCTATATTTTCAAATAGCTTAGTGTATCTTAACATGTGAGGGCAAGTAAAAATATTATCCCTACTGATCTGAATCTGCAGGGATGATGCAACCTTGCTAGTGGTGGAATTTAACGGGCGTCCTGCTCCTTCGTGCGTCACCCTTGTCCGGCCACTTTAAACTTCCGGATCCCCTGATGTACACTTCCACGAGGGAATGCACTGCCGCCGTATCCTTTTAGATTATCTCCGATGGATTTTAGCCCCTGATTAAACCCTAAACCCCTAACTAGTTCCGACCAGAGAAATCGGTTCACTGCTCTTTGTTCTTCCTTGGTGAACATCGCTAACCTATCTGCTATGTTTACACTATAACAGAAGCAAGTAAACTCGTGCGATCAAGCTAAAAACTTCAATCACGTGAGCAAAATACTGCCAACTATAAACACCTATGAGCAGAAGGAGAGAGATAAACCTGAAAATATGTTATGGCATAAGGGCGGATAATTTTAAAACTTACCCTCGTATTTCAAGCATGATAAAAGTCGTAACTGAAGAATTTAAAGTTGTCAACCAATACAAATATCTTACTACGATTATTAGCGATGCTGGCTCGAAAAACAAAATAATGTCAAGAGCAATGCAAAATGTGAAAACTGTCTCAAAACTATGAATCTCTTGTACCATACCTAAGGACAATTATGGGTATGTCCCCATTCGCATAAATACAGTAGTAAATACTGTATGCTGGTCTAGAGTTGGAGATTCGTCTCCAGCTGTGCTGGTCAAATTTTCTGCCTAGGATCTCTCCGTTTTATACGGGGTCTACGGGGAATATTTGGCCGTGCATACGGGCTCGAATAATCCACATTAAATTCAGCCTTGTGCCACATCAGACCGCGTGGGGCCCTTAGTAGATATCATAGAGTTGGAGATTCATTGTCGAATTCATTTGACTCACTTCTTTTTCTACGCGCCGCTGGCGAATCTTATATGTATTGTTCTTGTCCTAAGTATTATCGTTCATTACCAAACTTCGTGTGATTATTCTATTCAGTAACCTTCCCTATGTTGCAACAATAACCCATTGTAGTTGATATGCCGTAAAACACAACAAGCCAAACCAAACCAAACCTTGAAAATTAAAGATTAACAATGAATAAATTACTATTCTGTTAACCAACCTTCGTTTTATTATTCTACTCAGTGACCTTCCCTAGGTTACAACAGAATCGTATACAAAGATAACAATATCTGCTCTAAATCAAAGGTCAATTTATTGCCGGAATCGGCCTTCACAATCTTTCTGTACGTCTGCGAACATTGGGCATTCACAGCAGAATTAAGCAAACCGACCAAACATGAGAAATATATGCTTCTGATCCATCCCAGGTCTCTCCTATGTAGACCCCATCACAAATGAGGCAGTGTGAATCACTATCAGCCTAGATGAAGACCACTTGGAAGGCCTCATATCTACTATCAGGATCAGAAAACTGATATACAGCAATGTTTAAGTTTCGTGCTCGCAAGAAAATGGTATGTCAAAATAGCGTTATTCACTTGACACCGCTATCAGTTTATACACATTTGACCCCCGTCAACAATGTATTTTTTTTACATGGTTAAAAAATATGTGAACCAATTACAATATGATTTTTACATTATTCGGACTATTGTCCTTATATTTGTCTCCATATTTATTACAACGTTTCGGCCGTTGTACGCTCCGGACTTCTTCAGGTGGTTGGAATGTCGAACTGAACCCTTTATTTCGCTCATTGGGGTAGACTGTTCTAGTTCTATGTGCCATGTTTAATGGATGTCAGTTATCTCCTGTTAATTTTCCTCTGAAAGTTTTTCACTGCCTTAACCGGGTATTGAACTCACACTCTTTGGGTCGTGTCACTGGATCTAAATAACGCCTTTATCCACTCTGCTATGCGCCCTTGAAAATATGGCGACAAATATGAGGACAATAGTCCGAATAATGTAAATAATGTGCAAAATACATCATCTTAGAAATATAGACAGATACCAATATGATTATTTACTTTTTATAAAGATTTATTATTTGCTATCTTATGAAGGAATAAATTTTTAAAAATACAAAATAATTAAAACAAATATAATTCAATACTTATTATTGAGAATGTTATAAATAACTGTGAAAACACATTTTTTATTCACTGTTTATCTAAAACATTATTGAACTATAGAATAAGTATTATATTATAGGTTGGGTTTGGTCTGTTTTGTTTTACGGTATATCAACCTCATTGGGTTATTTAATGCCGACAATTTTTTTTCCCGGTAATATTTTGTTTTGTCAAAAATCCATTTCTGGTAATATTTTTTCTTCCAAAATGTATAACTGGTAATATTATTTTAAAACATGTATTGCTGGTAATTTTTTTTTTTTCAAAACGTATTGCTGGAAAAAATTTTTTTTCTTCAAAAATTTATTTCTGGTAACAATTCTTTTACAAAGTATCTCTGGTTTTCGAAACCCATTTTTAGTCTTTTATAATGCTTTTTACGTCAATATCGGGGTTAACTATTTGCCCATAGCTGGGACCCTAACAGGTGCTACCAACCCGGGTCAGAGTGGACCTGGGAACACCAGCATTTAAGAGGTGGTTCCACGGTCCTCAAAACTTCCTGATCAGAGGCCTTGCTGTTGGTCGTAGTTTATCGTCTTACCCAGGACGCAGATGTAGTTTAACGTCATACTCAGGACGGTATTATATTATAGTTGGTTCATATATTTTTATAATCTTGTAAATACCAGGTGTCCATAAAGTTCGTGTGCACTTTATAAAATTTGTAATTCTATTTGTATTTGCGATAGAAATAATCTATAAAACATGTTATAAAATTTCATGTACCTAGTTTTAAGTATAGCTAAAATAACTAATGGGATTCCAGGCATTATTGTAAATCAGTTGGCAAATGTTTTCCGTGAACTGCAAAATCGTATTACCCTTTGTATTGCTAATGATGGAGGACATGTGGAAACTTAAATAAAATTTCAATAAAACCTTAAAAAATATACAGTTACTTCTTTCTAACCCTTTTTACAAATTATTTCTATCGCAAATACAAATAAAGTTATAATTTTTTTTAAAGTGCGCACGAACTTTTGGACACCCTGTATAAACCTATTCTTGTAAATAAGTAATGATAAATATCTTTGTTGTAATTATTGCTTGGGTTTTAATTAATTTCTAATCAACGCTTTTTAAACATTGAAAAACGAGTCAAAATATTAATGGCTGTGTCAAGGGAACAAAAATCAAACATAATTTAGGCAAATTTTTAAAAATCAAATTCACCCCTTGCAAGGAAGAAAATCCACCAAGACACAAGGAGTTACCCTCGGTGGAAGAGTTAGAAACAGGAACATTGTTAAGGAACGAGAACACAGGAAGAGTAATCAGGAAGACAGTAAATAGCGATTGACATTGCATTTAAAATTTTGCAGATTAAATTTGGCTGGAAAGAATGGGACCGGAAGGGAGTACTACAAGTGGGAGAATAAGAGTAAAGAAAATGTTAGCATAGAATTTACGATTACATCTAGCCAGCTCAACTGTAAATTGGTGAGACTACGACGCCATTTTAGTACTACGTTTACATTTGAAGACTCTAGGCATCATAGCGAAGAGCGATATTCATTTATGCTATGTAAAGAAAATGTGACACAAGGACAAAACGTGGAATGGAGAAAAGGGCGGTCTTCATCTTTCAAAAACATTAAACATAGCTAGTCACAAACACTGGCACAAATATACAACCACCAGAATACCTGTTGTCTCTATGAAAGTTCTAACTAGTTCCCATATGTACAATTAATTGTCTGTGGGGGAAGGGGAATAAAAAAAAACAATTAAAATCTATCCCCAATGAGCATTTACAATATGAATACAAATCTATTTACAATAAACTAACCAAAATAATATTATTAATAAAAAATACACAATCCTTAAATTTTGCAGTAACATCATTTAACTGGGTGAAATCAACGTGGGACTATAATAATATAAAACATTCATTCATCACAAGCACTCACACAGATACACACTCATTCAGACAAAACAACAAATACGAAAAATACATACGAAACGAAAGGCGGTCCGCATCCATCAGAGAACTGACATCACTGACCACCTAACGAGGTAGGGGATGAAGAATTAAACGAAAGAAAAATAGGGACAGAAACAAAAGGGGCCAATTATAGCAAAGAGCTCATCCGAACAATCACCATGAAAGTATTTATAGAAACGTTAAAGGCCCCAACCTTTACGTGGTGTAATTGTTAGGAAGCTTGTCTCGCTAGATGATTTACGACTGAGTAGTTAGCTCTATCTTCACTAGGTACTCTATTGTTTCGGCCTTGTGCCACATATAAGCTACATTTAGGAAATCGACTTGCGAACAACAATTTTTCAATTGCCATCCTAAAAGATTCCTCCTTGCGTAACAGTAGAAGAGGCAGGGGGAAAGAATGGCCTGACAACGTCGCTAAGTGGACTGGATGATTCACAGAGACTCGGCGATTAGAAGTTAGCCGAGATATATGGCGGGAGCTGGTTAGGATCTCAACTGCACAGTGACCGTACAACCACACCCAAGCATGACACCTACCCAGAGAAATGTCAGCCTATGATTATCATTATATTCTGTTCAGTCAAAACCAGTTGCCAAGTGAGACCCCGAAAAGAGAGTAAGAAAGAGAATGAGAATACATAATTCCAAGGCAATTCTACACACTACAATCTTAACGAAATACAAGGTGTGAATAGGAAATCTTGGCGCCAGAGCAACGGTACTTGATATTAAAGTGATTCAAAGGAATTATTTCATCTCAGAAATCGATTGACAACTCGGCAACCGCTTTATTGTCCTTGTGCACAAGTTCGCGTGTTATCAATATTCATTCGCTACGAGTAACAGAATCGATAAGTCCGATAGTTTACAACACCGTTCTTTCTCTTCTTCTTTGGTCAGCCTATTTACTGTAAATTCTCGCTCGATAGCACCTTTTGATCTTTCACTTCATTTACTCCTCCGTTTTCTCAGAAATACTGGCTCTTTTCCATCGTTTTACATGAATTGTATTTTGTGTTTTTCAATGTCTTTGTTTAATCACAATATCATCTCTGTATTTAATATTTAATTACACACACACACACACACACACATTATATATATATATATATATAAAATAGTATGACAAATTCGAAAAAGTTTTTATTATGAAACATCCGTTATGATTTCAGCGGAAAGGTCTTTGTTGATGTTGCCACGTCTACACATGTGCACGAAAACAGAGACGCTGGTAGTTTCAAAATGTTTGAAAGAACTTCTTTTCAGTGTAGCCAAATTCCTCTGTATTCTTTTTTTCATTTTCTCTCCATTATCTCTCTTCCTGTCCCTCATTGTGACAACAGAAAATCTATCAAAAATGGTGACATATTGAAAGAGCCTGAACGCAAATTTCGTGCGCATGTGTAGACGTGGCGACACCAACAAAGTCAAAGGCCATTCCGATGTAACACGTCATCACAAGAACTTTTTCCAATATCTCATACAATTATTTTTCTAAATACTGTTTGTTACAAAATCATATATATATATATATATATATATATATATATATATATATATATGACTCTTTCGGCAGAATTGAGTCACTGTCAGTCACTGTGTGTTTATCTGAATCTAAAAATAATAAACACGCTAAAATTCACCTTCACCCCTGCCGTGAGCCGACGGCTTAGTGGTAGAAGTTCCGACTGATGCCAATTCAGTCGGTTTTCGATCCTAGCTAGAGGCAGCCGAACGTCACGCCACACTGATGAGCTGCGAAACAGTCTGTCTGTGGATGACAAATATATATATATATATATATATATACGAATAAGATATATTTAGGCAGCAAGTATTCAATCCAAACAAGTTTGATTCAAAAGAACCGATAAGATCTGTTTTTTTTTGTTTTTACTTTACTTTGACAATGCACGGATAAGGTGTTGAGTATTGTCCTTGAAGTTGTTTATAAACAGTCCAAAGTTCATATTTTGTTGTTTTTGTTAAGTACTTTCCACTTTCACAGTTATTACTGGAACCGATTTGGTGTCTGTGTGGTAGTTGGAATTCCATTGTCGACATCTTGGTATTATTTGAGAAGCTGAACGCTTGAAATCGTCTAGCGTGACGTCATGTGCATATGATATAATTAATACGCGAACATGTTATTTTAGTATTAAAAATATTAAAAAAGATAAAAATATAAATATATAAATAAATCGCATTTTTTTGTGAAGCTTCGCTCCCAGTTACCGTTACACATGACGTCACGCTGTTAGTGCGGTGAATAATGTTCAGTATATTCAAGGAGGTACGGTGGAGTAATGGATAGCGGCTCCGGTTGACGAATTGGAGAGCCGAGTTCGAATTTCAGTCTTACGTGCTAATACCCTTAGGAAAGGTATAAATTGTCTTCTTCTCCAGTTATGGTTAAATAGCAGGACAGACCGGCTATAGACTTGGATGCCAACCTACTGCGTGGTCAGTCAGGTATCGAAAGATATATGATCGACTAGGTGTGTATTGCGCATGGCACATAACTGACTGATATTCACTTTTTGGCAAATAGATTTTGGCAACTTATGAATTCTTCCATTCTGCCACCAAATATGGGTTAAATATTTCTAATTTGGCATTTCAAACTTCGGTGGCAAGATATCTTCTGACCTTAAATCAAAACCTGTAACTGAACTTATCACCAATCACTTCCAGTATTCATGTTACTATATCGTGCTAATTGTTGTTCAAAAGTTGCATTCATGATGCAACAGTGTCTGTCAGTATAATTTCGAGATATTTACTTCGACAACATTATGCGCCAAGGCTCGAACTCGAGTGCACAGCTGATTATATGAACAGATTATATCGAATCAGCTTCTATGTCTAGTGCTGAGAATGTTGGTTCACTGTGCCAGGCTAGAGAATTTTTCTCGCCAGAATCTTGCACATTTATAAGACTACCATGATGCCATATCTGGTCTGGTTATTCCGCTAAGTATCTAAAGATTGTCGACAGACCTTAGTGATTCGTCTTCACTCGCTTTCCAATCAGTATAAGATAGCTGTGCCTTTCCTACAAGTACTTACATGATAATTGTCCAAATGTTTAATCATTTTATTAATGGTACAAATCTTAACCGCAATAGACAAATTTTATTTGTATTATTAATAGTACTACACATGATAAAATAAAAAAATGAAGAACGAGCCAGCTAACCAGTTTCGAACCTCGCTCAACGGAGCTAAATAGAAGTTAATACATATGTATATATTATCAATAAAAGAAATGAAATCTGAGGGAGAAAAAAAGAGGTTCTGATCAATACATACGGGTTTTCTATAGATGAACACCTTATAAATAACAACAATTGTACGGCTAATTTCAGTGTGGACTCATTTTCTATCATTTTCCACTGAAATTACTACCTTAAGATATTTGAGGCCATCTATATTTTATCAACGAAGCCTCCGCTTTGTAAACCGAAGGATTTTGTCCTTGGCCTCAAATTCATTTCCA
This sequence comes from Acanthosepion esculentum, assembly GCA_964036315.1. Taxonomy (NCBI): domain Eukaryota; kingdom Metazoa; phylum Mollusca; class Cephalopoda; order Sepiida; family Sepiidae; genus Acanthosepion; species Acanthosepion esculentum. The sequence continues at coordinate 97,569,333 of OZ038493.1, read as the reverse complement.
TCTAATGTTTTCTCCCTCAGATTGTATTCCTTTTATTGATAATATATACATATTTATTAACCTCGATTTAGCTCAGTTGTGCGAGGTTCGAATCCGGTTAGCTAGCTCGTTCTTCATTTTTTTTTCTTTTAATCATCATCATTAAAAATCTTTAATTGCCGTACTAGATTGGCAGCTAGGTTTCATCATTTTACTTTTGAAATTCCTAAGTATAAACGTATGTACGATGCTAATGCTTTCTTCATTGGCACTACTCACCCGTCGAAATCTCCTCTGTCAACTATGATCATCAAAAATTTAAATACAATGTCAAACTTTATCTCCTGTTTCTTCGAAGAATGATCTTTTTATTTCACCCACTGTAAATCCTTATGTTTTAGTGGCTTGATCAATGTTCTTAGTGAGAAATGACCTGGGTGTTGGCATCAATGTCTACTTTTATATTTACATACGAACTATCATTAATATTGAGCACTTTTACCCATAATTATAACATACATCTCTATCTATAAAAGTCAGGATGTGTGTGTGTGTGTGTGTGTGTGTGTGTGTGTGTGTGTGTGTGTGTGTGTGTGTGTGTGTGTGTGTGTGTGTGTGTGTGTGTGTAACGAATGCACGGTTGCAATTTTCGACGGATTTGCACCAAAATTTACATACACATGCTCCAAGTCAGTAAAAAAAGGCCAAGACCGACTTTGCATTTCCCAACTCCCATCGATAGTGGAAACAAGCGATATTTTCATGCTTCTACAGAAGTTTTCATGTAGTTTGTGGCCATTTTCTACTGGCCAGAGTGAGAGCCTATAGCTGGCTGCCACGAATAGGAAGGAAGATTCTATTGGCCAGCGTGAGAGCCAACAGCTGACTGACACAAATGTTAACTAGCATGCTAGCATGCAAAAAAAACGATAGCTGCATTCGTCACAAGTGGGTGGCACTTTACTCCAATTGGCTCATTCGCTTGCTTAAACTAAACGTTGATCCTGATTCCGCAGAACTGTGTTGGGTGTGACAAAGTACTTGTTGTTAACATTCTTTTTTCATTCGCTTTTTTCAGATACGAGTCCTTTTTTAAAGCTGATCGTTTTGTGTTCCTTTTGTTTAGTTCTTTTTTCGTAACAGATTTAATGTTTAGTATAGAGCTTAGAAAAACTTCGCAGTGTGAGATAGGCAAGAAGTAAGGCTTGTAGCAACATCAGCACGGCAAAGGGCATTCCGTTAAAGGCAAAGAGGGACAAAAATATTTTAAGTCAAGTGATGGCGATTGCTGTATGAGTCAAAAGAATTTTAAATCAAGCACGGGCAAGGTCTGGTCATTCTGCTAGTTAAAAGATATATTTTTTAATCACATACACACTCTTTCACACACACACACACACACACACATATATATATATATATATGTATGTATGTATGTATATTTTCAAAAGCGATAGCCAAACTGACAAGAATATGGAGGAGCAAATTCAGCTGTCAAACAGATGGTACAAAAGGATGGTAGTATCCATTCTCCTATATGGATGTGAAATGTGGACACTGTTGGCCGATACAGGGAGTAGGATCCAAGTGTTTGAGAACAAGTGCATGAGAAAACTCCTTGGCATTTTCTATTGGGAACAAAAAACAATGAGTTTGTACGGAAAATATGTTTAAAGTTTTGTGGCACACCAGGAACCTCTTCTCGCGAGTGTCCAACGGAGAAGAAATGGATTGGGCACATTTACAAGGGACGGCAATCTGAGCAAGACCATCATGCAGGATACCGTTGATGGTGAACGTCAACGAAGAAACTGATTCAACAATGTCAATCAATGACCAGGTACCATAAATGATGCTGGCTGCCGTTGATAGAACGTTGTGTAAAAGAGCGAGACTTCTGCATTCGGATCAGCCCTACGATTACAAAAGTCAAGGGGGCTGATGACGATGACATATATATATATATATATATATATATATATGTGTGTGTGTGTGTGTGTGTGTGTGTGTGCGTGTGTATGTGTGTATGTATATATATATATATATATATATATATATATATATATATATATATATATATATAAAAGTGACCATAGAAGTCAACACTTAGAGGCGACAGTCTATTTCATGCAAGTGCATGAAACAGACTGTCGCCTCTAAGTGTTGAATTCTATGTTCACTTTTATATTTACACACGCTCTATCTCTGATATTGAGCACTTTATCCCATAAATATAGCACACTTTAAGATTACATTTCTTCATATATATATATATATATATATATATATATATATATATATATATATAACATATTTGTATATATATAAATATAAATATATATAGTGTGTATATATATATATATATATATATATATATATATATATATATATATATATATATATATATATATAAGTATATGTATATATGTATTTCTGTTCAGAAGTAAATATTTTTGCCTTTCAAAATATTTCAATTTAAGAACGATCAAAAATATTCTTCAGCCTGTGTAAACCTTGAAGTATTAGAAAGATTTTTTAAACTTCAAACGAAATCAGTACTTACTATATATATTGCATTGAGGAACAGACTTCCGACTGGATGTTTTCACGATCTGTACAATATTAAACACTTCTAGTCGAGTGTTAATTTTCATGTGTCCTATGGCACTTTAGGAACTGCACTTGATATAACATCTTACACCAAAGTCTACTTTGAGTAGCACTTAGCCTTTTATTGAGCAAGCCTTATTAAAAAAATGTATTAAAACTCCCTCTTTTAAACTTATTAAAACTCCATATCTGTTATTTGTTTATAGAGGTGGCCGGAACCTGTTAGCCAATTCTCGCTTTGTCGATAATACCAGTTCCTACGCGTCCAAAACTACAAAAACTGGTGAGTGTCTTCCACTATCTGTGTTCATTGTAGTTGACAATATTAGCAATAATATTTTCGAGAAATAAAAGTTATTCAGGATACCACGCGTAGATTATGCCGGTGATACGTTTCGCGCCACCTCTGCGGGTGAGATAACGAATAACAGCGATACAACGGAGTTCAGTATGATTACGCTTAGTAGAAGGCTTCCTCGGTATTTTCCTTTGTCTATCACGTTCATTTGCCGAAAGAAATAACCATGATAATTTCAGACAAAGAGCTGCTCCCAGACTACGTTCTATAGGCATTTCTGAGCCAGCGAATTATTTCAAATGGGAAGAGTTCGTCGATCAAAACGTCTACAACTACAAAATTACCTTTCATAAGAAAAACATTTTCTCCTGTCTTCCGATTGAATTTATGGAGGCAACTCCAAATCTCGTGATGACCGGAGATTGGCAGATGACCCTTCATCCGATTTAGCTAGAATATCTCAGTGGTGGTAGTGGTGAGTGGACTGTCTGTTTACATTCAATGCCTCGAAAACCAAACTAATTCCATCGTCGCAGATCAAACCCAGAACTAACACCAGTCAAAATGAATGAACGTACCCTACTGAATCCTCCGTGCTTTGAGACTAGTGTGCCGTATAATCATATCTCGCTTCATACATTAGATCCATTACCAAAGTTCGGTTCGTGTACGGTTCCAGTAAGAACCTTCCTTCTCATGCTATCTACCATTACAAGATCAAGACTAATTCTAAAATGGTGTACAGCCGTATTATATTTGGGCAAGTGCTTTGACTTGACTTGTATCGGTTTTCACCCTGGTCGGGTTGAACCGGTTTCCTCCCGAGCAAGTACAGCATCTCGGACTATCGCTGCCCACGCCCGCCGATCCTGAGCCAGGTCACACGAAATGGCGAGCCACTCGCGATTCCATCGTCGAAGACCAACTTCTTGCGGACCCGATAGTACTGGCTAGGACATCCTTCATCGTGCTAGCCCACGTCTTCAGCTGCCCACCAACACGTCTTCGCTAGACAGGAGGGAGAAGTACATCGCGGATGAGCTCTCCCTCCGGGCGTCAAACTGCGTGCTCGAACCATCGGAGACGACGCTGGAGCAGGACAGGTGAAAGCGGAAGGAGACTCAGGCGACGACGCAGAGTGGTTGTGCGCACACGATCGATCCGCCGGCATCGTAGAATGCAGCGAAGGCAATCGTTGTCGAACACTTCAAGCCTTCGTAGGTCAACCGCTCTAAGTTTCGCAGCCATAGAGAAGGATAGTCCGAACAATAGCCTGATAGATGCGCCCCTTCGAAGCCGCAGAAATCTCTCGTCGCCCCCATAGTGACCGCTCGAGACGCACGAATGCGGACCTTGCAGATCCTATACGAAGTTCGACCTCAGCAGCAGCCTGCCCGGATGGTATAATGGTTGAACCGAGATAAAAAAAAAGACTACACGTCCTCCAGATTGACCCCGTCCAGCATCAGTGGCTGCCAGTTGATCGGATCAACCAGGGAAGGCATTTGGTCTTCGAGGCATTGATGGTCATACCCACATCCCGTGCTGCAGCTTCTACACGGTTGAGCGGGCAAGTGCTGCCCGGTCCTCACACCTCCAACTTCGATAGAGTTCAAAAGCCTCACCGAGGCGTTTTGGGTGAAGAATTATTTTCCACCCTCAAAACTCTTTCTCACAGGTAGGATGTGGCAAGTCTCTCACTGTTCTATCGCTACTTCCATGGAAAGTGCTCAGCCGAACTGCATTCCTTGGTTCCGACAGGTCTCATCTTCACGACAGCGATCCGCCATGTCACTCACATTGAAAAAGCTACCTACATTCCCTCCGGATTTCATTGTTGAGCAATGAGTTCCACTCAAACAACTTCTTCCCACAAACCTCTGTGAAACCGATTCCTAACAGGATGGTTGCCTGATTGCCTCAATTGTAACCAGTTCAAGTTTAGGGTTAACTGTTATCTCCCTTGCTGTCCGCATAAATTGTTTTTTACTCCGTTACCCTCTACGTAGAGTGGCCACCTGGCCTTGTACAGAGTGAACCTAAGTGTAAAAAACCGTACGTACATCTCTTATCTCTTTACTTCCTCCTTTTTGCTTTCCCCCCTTTTTTTTCTTTTTTTCCTTTTCCCATATCATTTCCGTTGAGTTAACCGATTAAATAGGTCAATGTCTGATCCTTACCCACTTCCTTCCTCAATATTAAGTATTATAATAAAAAGAAATATAAAAATAAACATTAAAACTGTCCCTCACCTCTCTAAACTCGATCATGTCTCTCATACCATCCCTCACCACCCTCTATGTCAACTTATATAAGCTTAATACTGCCCGTCAAAAGTATAAATATTCAATTCATTTTTCGCTTCACTTTTTGAAAGTGAAGTCTGAAGGTCCATAAAAAAATAAAATTCTCTGGCGAAATAAATTATTACAAATGGAGCCTTAAATGGATCTGTTTTTCTTTAAATTATATATATATATATATATATATATATATATATATATATATATATATATATTATTCAAATGTTAACCATATAAAAAGTGCGGGAGCCTCTTAAGCTAAAAGGTTCCTGAATATAGTGTGTAATAAGAATATAAGAGGAGCTGGTCGGAACTAAAGATTATGAGAATAAATAGGATAGATAATGATTGACTTTGGCTTGAAGAGGTTATTATTAGCTCTAACCAATCAATATCTTGTCTTTCTATTGAACTTTATATTGGTCGTTTGATTTTCTAATAGACTTTGAACATACGGTTAGACTTTGCTACCGACTAAGTTGTACTGGCATAATATTTGGTGTGTTTTTAAAACCTTATTGTAGCAATGATTACTTTGAAATATACCTTATTTTATTCGTAGAGTATGTATCCAAATGTACTCGTCCCGTATATAAAAAACTACGGCTAGCCCTACAGACTCTTTCACACTATGGCTTCAAATATATATAAAAATAAAATAATTCAAATTACAGCCATTTTCTCTTAGAAAAGAAAGAATACATTCCCAGAATAATGGCTTCGCCACAGTCTAATGCAGTCACATATTCTTTTCTAGGTAGAATTGTTTATTTGGATTAATGCTTCTCTGCAATAACCATGGAAGATGTTTATGTAAGTTTTTCTTTACCATATTCTTTGATTACCGTTGTAAATATCGATATTTTTTTGTCCTTAAATAAAATTAAAGCCCAACATGCAAATTACAAATTGAAGCTACTATTACAACAAGAAATATTTACAATAATTTAAATATCTGGAAAAGATTTTAACAGAGAATGGAATTGTGACAGTGAAAGTCGAAGGCGCATTGGGATAGCGAAATATGCCTTTCAAAAACTAAGTAAAGTATTAATAAACAGAAATATATCTTCGGAAACAAAAACAAAAACAGTATTAAAGTTTACGTAACATTTTAGTATATGGTAGCCAACAATATCCTGAAAGATGAAGAAGAGACCTCAATGAACAAA
>OZ038493.1:97475471-97557971 GCA_964036315.1 Acanthosepion esculentum | reverse complement strand
AGATAAATACAGTAATATTGTCTTAGAAAAAACAACACACTGATGATGACATTGTGCTAATGATGAATGTACACGAAATAAATGAATATGTATCAACATGGCAATTTTCTCTCATTTTAATAAGGATACTAAGAAAATTGACATGGAACATGAGACGATTCTATTGAAAATAAGTAGACAAAACTGGCCTAACTTATTCAATGGGGCATGTCTTAAAACACACACACACACACATATATATATATATATATATATATATATATATATATATATATATATATATATATATATATATATATATATATGCAGAAATATAGTCTTAAAGTGTGCTATATTTATGGGGTAAAGTGCTCAATATCAGAGATAGAGCGTGTGTAAATATAAAAGTGGACATGGAAGTCAGCACTTAGAGGCCTCTAAGTGCTGACTTCCATGTCCACTTTTATATATATATATATATATATATATATATATATATATATATATATATATATATATATATATATATATATATATATATATATATATATGTAAGGTCATCCCATAAGTTCTGTCCGAATTTTGAATAAAGAAAACAAGTCACCAAATGTCACATTTAATTACAGATTCAATCAACAATGTATTTTCTCTGATTATCTATGATTTCCTTCCATCTATTAACAAGCTTACTAGTTCCATTACTGTAAAATTCTTTTGGCTTTGATTCGAAGAACTCACAAATGTCACTTTTAACCTCTTCCTGTGTTACAAAAGCTGTTTGTTCCAAATGATTCTGTAAGCTACGAAACAAATGGTAGGCTGAAGGAGCAAGATCGGGGGAATAAGGTGGATGAGGAATTTTTTCCGAAACAAGTTCTTCGATCTTTTGTGACGTGATTCTTGCTGTGAGTGGTCGCGCATTGTCCTGATGAAACATCACCCGTTTTCGATTCACTAGAGCAGGTCTTTTTTCCTCAGAGCTTGGTTCAAACGCTTTAATTGCTGACAGTATATTTGAGCATTAATTGTTGCATTAGGTGGTAAGAATTCAAAGTGGATTATTCCTTTGGCAATCCCACCAGATTGAAAGAAGAAACTTTTGCCCATGAAGTTCACTTCTCGGCTGTGGCTGGGGTCCTTCCCCTTTACCAAGCCACTGTCTACGAGGCTTAACATTTCAATAAAAGATCCATTTTTCGTCGCTAGTCACAAGTCTATCCCAAATAGGCGAAAGAAGTTGACGAGAATGGAGAGAAGATCAGATGTCAACTCGGCATTTGAGGTTATTTTCAGACAATTCATGAGACACCCATTTTCCAAGTTTAGGAACTTTTCCAAGTTGTTGAGGATAACGATGGTTTGAACTGAGAACCACTGCCAATTCCTCAACAGATAAAGCAGGAATTCCTTCAAAGTCTGCTTCAAGAAGCTTTTCATCAAACTCAACTGGACCTTCGGTTCAATCTTCATCTTCAAGGGTGAAATCTCCACCTCTGAATTTTGCAAACCATCTTCTGCAAGTTCTTTCATTCACACATTCCTCTCCATAAACTGAGTGAATGTTTCTAGCCGCTTCGGCTGCTGAGTTTCCTTTCTTGAAATCATAAAGCATTATGTGTCTCAACTGATTCTTGGGTACTTCCATGATAGCAGGGTTTTAATCAAACAAAATTTAATTTTATTGTTCTCGGAAATAGAATTTGATCAGTTTAAATGCATCTAAACATAAAAATAATATTCAGCTCCATTAGACGTTATAAAATACTCTTTCAATTTCTTTCATTTTAACAAAATGTTAAAATTCGGACTGAAATTATGGGATGACCTAATATATATATATATATATATATATATATATATATATATATATATATATATATATATATATATATATATATATATGCGTGTGTGTGTAAGCGCACAATGTGGTTCGATAGGATCAAAAGTAAAAATTTCTAAGAGCCCGTATAGGTTCTGTCATGTTTAAAGTTATTAATGATGATGATCAATATCTAATCGCTCGTTAAATAATAAACCTGGTCACACTAGAGAGAACATTTTACAGATACGTCACATAGTCAAACGTAACGAATACAAATAAAAAAATCGATCTCTCCCGATAAATCATGGATTGCTTACAACAACTGCCGTGAAAATGTATTGAGAAGAACGACATAATCCAAAGCGAGTTTGCATTGGAAAAAAAGTGTTACTGTGTATCTTGTGGGTGTAAAAGGGCAATCAGCCGTCTGCGACAAATTATACATGGCATTCACGACTGAACCGTCGAAAAGCCGCCATCGATGAAATTCTCCATCAACGGATAATCGGAAAAAAAGAACTACAGCAGATTTAGTAGAATTTGGTAACCTTAGGTTACTATATCACCCGTAGTCACCTGAACGCAGCAATCAATTAAAAATGTTCAGGAATTGGCCAATTCCAAAAATCTTACCACCATTTCTTTGAAAACCCGTTAGATTGTGGCACAGCTTAGATGTGATGTCATATTACATCAGCCTTACTCAGTTGATCTTGTAATTACACCTATTTTCTCCACTACAATTTTATCTAAATTACAAGTACTTCAATTCTCGCTGAGCCTATAAAATGGAAACGCATAGGCCAGCGTGAATCATGAAACTTACACAAAGATGGCGAAATGTAGTGCAACCAAGGGTCGTATATGCGATTGAATAAATACTTGTACAAATATGTAAATATTGTTACCGAAATTCACTTGAAAGAAAGTACGACCTTTTATTCCGACACAATAGCATATTAATCATAGAGAAACGCATCCGTCATGACACTTTCAATTCAACTTCGTCCAAGAGAGTTATAATCACCTTTGGCTTACGGCCTTATCACGTGGAAATATTGGTTCTTGTACGGTCACCGAAATTAAGCGACATTGTCACTGGTCAGTACCTAGATGAGAGCGCTTGGAAATGCAAAGTCTTGTAAGCTTGGATTTGCGGGAAAAATAATGAATAACGGCTCGAAACTGAAACCAGAGAGCCCGGTTCAAACTGCAGTCGTATTTGCTTTATTCACTTACGCACATATACCCTTGGGAAAGCTATGAATCCGTCGTTCTCCTCCCAGCTATGGATTAATTAGTAGTACTTTTATCCGTAAAGCATTAAATACCTCCAAACATTCATACTATCTAAAAATATTTTTTGGATTAAAATAACCTTGACAATGAATCAATATATTGCTCTTCTATTTGAAATTCTTTATCCATTTTTAAAATATATTTTCCATTTCATTGGATTCTCATCAAGCCCTACTCTTATGTATGTATGTATGTATGAATGTCACACACAACAAAATGGACTAAGTCCGACAATAAATTTTATGCATTATTTGGACTATTGTTACATTATTCGGACTATTGTCCTCATCATTGTCGCCATATTTATTATAACGTTTCGGTCGTTGTAAGCTAGGGACTTCTTCAGGTGGTTGGAGTGCTAGAGAAAAGCGATAATAACAATAGAATTGAAATATGAGCTTTGGTAAAAACATATAATGATAACAGTACAAATTGCAATATTAGCACAGGTAAAAAAAATAAGTGCTGATATATTAGGTTTATAATACCCAGAAATGCATACACGCATGTCCTCAAGGACACATGGCACAGTGGATAAAGACGTTGTTTAGATCCAGTGACAGGACCCAAAGAGTGGGGAGAACTTGCAGGGGGGAATTAACAGGAGATAACCCTATAACTGACATCCATTAAACATGGAATAGTCTACCCCAGTGAGCGAAATATACGGTTCAGATCGACATTCCAAACACCTGAAGAATGCTCGATCGTACAACGGCCGAAACGTTGTAATAAATATGACGACAAAGATGAGGACAATAGTTCGAATAATGTAAATTGTGTACATAATACCTCATCTCAGAAATATAGACAGATATATTATTGTTATACGTTATTTGTTTATATAGACACACATAAATGCTCTGTTTATAATAAATAAAATTAACATTTACCGGCCTGAATGTCCGAGAAATTGCATAGAAAATATGCGTCCTCCGAGAGAAATCGAACTTGTATCCTACATGGAACCGTCATGTAGCCTGACGTGCTATACCAATTTAGCTACGAAGGAGCGCCTGGTTAGCAAGGTTGATTTTACTGCTTTTAAACTACAAATCTCCTATGCTTTCCCTCAAACGTCCATATCTGATCGAAGCGTATCTTATCGAATACAAATAGAAGCAGTAAAATTGAGGGGATCGGGTAGCTCCAGTCCTGATATGGTAGAAATAGTAAATGTTTGGTCAGATTTGACTTTTATAAAGACAGCGCATCTCTAGAGATTTCTGGGAAATTCTAGAGCGCCAAATGGACCCAAACATTGTCTAGTACTTTTGTGATGGATCGTATAAAAGAGTTCCACTTGGGATTTGAGATGCACTTGAATCCTAATAGACGATCAGGGCAGGAAGCCAATTGAGAGTACAGCCGTTCATCAAGACTGGAGAAAATTTGCCAATATTGGGGATAATTCCAAGCTAAGCTTCTTAAGATCAGTGGAATTTTATCCGGACCGTTAGCCCTCGGAGAATGAAGGTTTTTGATTAGTCTGGAAACTTCGGGTGTCTAAATATAGATATCACAATGTGATATGTAAGATTGGTTAACTGATTGATTGCCTTATATAGCTGACTTCATGTATAATGTGAACCCTGAACTTTTTTTCCTATAGTCCATTACCGTATTAAATACGTTCAATATACGTAAGTAAAATAATCATCGGTAAAGACTTTGAAAAAGATTTGGGATATATATATATATATATATATATATATATATATATATATATATATATATATATATATGTGTGTGTGTGTGTGTGTGCATGTGTATGTGTTTGTGTGAGTGTGTGTGTTTGTGTGTGTAGTTTGCTTTTACTGAAACCAATACAAATTAACAGTTTAAAAATCTGCATTTATGAATAAAATATTATTGAATAAATGAATTTCTTAATATTTAGATAACAATTTTGTAACAATTTTGTAACAAAATGTTTGGCCACGCCTGCTTTATAGCAAGCATATTGTTTCATTCTATTTTGTAACAAAGTTACCACAAAATGGTGAGAAATATCACCTATCATAAAATATCTAATACGAACGTGTACCATTAAGGTTAGACATAATTAATATCGGCCTACCAAGTACACTGTATATGCCCCGTCTCCGCCATTGTGATGTAATGTGACACAAGGTCGAGTTTAATCTGGGGAACTCAGGCGCGTACACTCGGGACAGGGCCAAACATTTACCAGCCTCCGCAACACAGTTGCGTTGGCATCGGTATGACTACCGATCCCGACTCTCTAGTTTAATGACGGGAGTACACCTGTATTTATCTGTTGCCCGGAACCAGGCACCGCTGTCAGCGGACAGCGATACAACTGAGAGATGATTCCAGTACCCGGCATAGTAAGTTATGGTCACTGATAATTTTAAATCCTCGGCAAAAAGAAAAATTACCTGTGTATTGTACAACCGGTGACTCAAAATGCATGATTTTTAAACTTATCAAAATAAGTACCTGTTTTTAGTGCTACCTCCTATTTGTAGATAAAAAAAATTATCATATAATCTTGTATTCTTGTAGAATATATACAGTTACTAGTTCCCGCCTTAATATCGCTTTGTGCTTTTCTTTTTAAGCAAAAACATATTTTGCATTATAAGACTAATATTTTACGTGCGCTTTTGTATTAACATTTCTGCTTGAATAACAATGATTCTTCCATATACGAATCTTATTATTTAAACACTAAATGGGAAGCATAACTTTCCCATGTACATTTGCGCCTAAGTGAAACCAAACCAGTCTGTGATTCGAACTCTGCTCACCGATTTTTCATTCACAGCAGCTATCGATTACACCACTTGCACATCCACTAGTAGACTTGAGAAACCTATTTTTCTAAAAAGAAAAAATCACTAAAAAGTATCAATACGAAGATATAAATGTCAACCCAAGGTGGCATTGGCTGCAAGGTCAATAAAAGCCGAATGTTTCCTTATAAGGCAACGACTAATATTATAATTCCCTCTGTCATATTGGAATTGTATGTATTCTTTCCGATTGTTATTCCTCGGTACGCAGCTATTACGCCATCCATATATACAAGTCAATTAGCGGATGTCTCTCCTCTTCGCAGAGTAAGTTACAGGAGTAAAGGTGTCTTTCATCGCTGAGTGTTAACCTCAAAGTTCAATTTGATATTTACATACGCTCTATACATATATGATCGACTCTCCCGTCGAATTCGACGTATGAGGGTCAGGCAGATCAGTTCATAGGAACTGAGAGCCCGACACCAACACATGAGATTTGATTATAGTGGTGAAGGCTTTGTGCAGGGCCATCCACACTTTTTGGAGGGACGAATACAGGGACCTGGTGCAGCTAGTGCCACAAGGTCCCCAAACGACCCTCCGCAGATTTTGAATTCAGAGTTGGCCTTCTCTTAGACCAGTTGCCATCCAAGTCTATAGAACCCAGTCTATCCTGCTATTTACCCATAGTTGGAGGGAGAAGAGGAGGATTCACACCTTTCCCAAGGGTATTAGCACGTAAGTGAATGTAATGGATTCGGCTGGAATTTGAACTCGGCTCTCCGATTCCTCAAGCCGTTATCCATTACTCCACCGTGCCTGCTCAAAATACATATATATAATTGTATAAACTAGCGTAGTGTCGGTTGGTAGCGTATTCGCTCTGTTTTGCTCATTTAAACATGGAAGAATATTTTTTACTGTTTATGATTTCTTCTCTTGGTTTTTGATTCATTCGTTTTTGGTTTCCATTTTTAATTTTATTGATAGCCTTTGTGTTTTACGTATGCTTCAGCTTGTTCTCTCTCTCTCTCTCTCTCTCTCTCTCGCTATATATATATATATATATATATATATATATATATATATATATATATATATATATATATATATATATATGATAAAGCTATAGTGTTCAGGTATATATTTATAGGCAAATGTACTCCATATAAAACATAGAGTATATGTAAATATAAAAGTAGACACTGAGGCCAAAAATGAGCGGTGACAGTCTGTTTCACGCTAGAACGCAATATTCAGATCATGAAGACATGGTCAGACGATTGCGTTCCTGCATGACATTCCGCTCGGTGTCAAGCTCAGTTTCTCAGCTTTTATATATATATATATATATATATATATATATATATATATATATATATATATATATATATATATATATATATATATATAATGGGGCATCTGTTTCAAATACGCTGTATCTACTATAATAAACGCATCACGAAGGTGATTTTATCGAGACTTTAATAGTTAATTTCCGTTTTAACAAAAGCAGCAGCATTAGTTGCAGTCGTATTAGTATTAGTAATAAATTGACAGTATCAATGCACAAGCGCATTTTGTATGTGTGTTCGCTGTACTCTCTCTTTCTTGTCATGATGATAGTTACAGACAGAGAGAGAAAGCAAGAGTCACTTTCTTCATTATATATATATATACTAGTCTCTCCAGTCGTTTTCGGCGTATGAGGGTCAATCTGCCATACTAACCGCGCATATTATTTGATTATCGTGAGGAGCGCTTGTGCAGAACCAATAACACTTTTTGTAAGAAACAAATACAGAGATCTGGTGCCACAGGGTCTCCGCAGGTTTTCAATTCAGAGCTGTCCTTATTCACCAGAGCTGTTTTTGAATTCAGATCTTTCCTTCATCTCGACTGGTTGCCACTAAAGGCTGAAAAACCCAGGCTACCTAGTTTACATATATATGGATGTTTTGAAGTCAGACTTGTCCATCTCGTAGACCGGTTACCAACCATTGCTCTAGGTGTGAATATATCGAATTTGACTGGGTTTCAAACTCGGGCTTCCTGATTCCCCAATCCGAACAGCTGTCCATTACTCCACACTGCATTAAATTAAAAATTATATTTAATGGCTTCATAGATCCAGGTTTTGTAAACAATTAAATTAATGTTTACTTGCCTTGAGATAGAAAGATTTTTATAAAGAAAATCCCTTTCGTGGGTCACGTTTTCTGGTTAGGTATGGTTTAGTTTCGTTTGTTTTGTTTTACGGCATATTAACCTCAATGGGTTCTTTAATGTCGAAAAGATTTTTTATTTATGGTAATATTTTTTTTCCAAAATCTATTGTTGTTTTTTTATTTTTTCCAAAAAATGTATTCTGGTAATATTTTTTTGAAAAATGTATTGCTGATAACATTTAAAACAAAAATGTATTCATCTAATATTTTCTTTTCAAAAATGTATTGCAGGTAATATTTAAAACAAAAATGTATTCTAGTAAAATGTTTTTTTTTAAAATGTATTGCTGACAATATTTAAAAAAATGTATTCTGGTAATACTTTTCTTCAAAGATGTTTTACTGATAATATTTAAAACAAAAATGTATTCTGGTAATATTTCTTTTGAAAAATGTATTCTGCTATTGTTTTTCAAAAATGTATTGCTGGTAATATTTTTTCCCAAATGTGTATTGCTGGTATTTTTTTTCAAAAATGTATTGCTGGTAATATATTTTTTTTCAGATGTATTGCTGATAATATTTTTCTTTATAAAAAATATATTCCTGGTAATAATGCATTGTAGGGGATAATATTTTTTTCAAAAATGTATTGCTGGTAATAATTTTTCCAAAAAAGTATTGCTGGTATTAAAACCTATTTTTATACTTTCATAGTGTTTTGACACGTTTCTGGGAGTTAACTATTTGCCCAGAGCTGGGAACCTGACAGGTGCTACCACCCCAGGCCATGGTGTACCTGGGAACACCAGCAATTAAGAGGTGGTTCTAGGCTCCTCAAAATCTTCTGATCAGAGGAATGTAGTTTATCGCCTTACCCAGGACGCGGATGTCGTTTATTGTCATACCCAGGACGGACACGTTTTCTGAATTACAAGATTCGACGTCTAGGTCGGTAAAAACTAATGGCTCAGTTTTAATTAACAGGAAGATATACTACGACACGTGCAACCAATATATATGCAGTTTGTGAACATTTTAATGTGTCATTATTTATAATTTCTATAAACGTTATGTTTAATGGGTATACGTGTTTGAAAAGACATACCTATTTTCTAAACACTGGCTTACATGAGTCTTAATAGAGAAAATGCCAATCGGTATTAGTTTGATATTTGATATGTCAGCCAAAATTAATTTCCCTTTTTAAAAAGAAACGCACGTATCTGTACAAAACATTTACACTAAATATAAAATGTTTACTTTTGAATTATTTCACCCCCAAGCAAGGGAATAAAGCCACTAAGAATCAAGTTGTTACTGATCGTGGAAGAATATGAGAAAAAATGTTATTAAGGAGAGAGAAATATAAAAGAGCAGGGATTACAAATATAGGAGATAAGGATTGACATTGATTCTTAAATTATTGAAGATCAAAATTAACTGGAAACCAAAAATGACTGAAGACACTTCCATAAGCGAGAAGTGCGAGGGAATACACTCTTAGCATAGAACTTACGGTTACGTCTATCGATTCTAAAAGTACAATGAGACTTTGCCACAAATAAAACGGTTATATTGATTACAAGTGTTATATATATATATATGTGTATATATATATATATATATATATATATATATATATATATATATATATATATATATATATATATATATATATATATGTATATAGAAAAGTTGCATTTTCATTTCAATGCGAATGCATCTCGGTGAGGAACAAAGATGTTTTTTTTTAAGTAAATGCTAAGAACTGCGGGTTCCTTATCTGTCTGTTCTTTCTCTTTATTAGTATATATATATATATATATATATATATATATATATATATATATATATATATATATATATATATATATATATATATATATTGGCATCTACAGATTGTTTTGCAGTTCATCGGTGTTGCTGGACATGTGATTGCCTCGAGCCGGGATGAAGGTGAATTTAGACGTATTCATTTGTAGCTAAACACGCCAATGACAGTGAGAACTCAAATATATATATATATATATATATATATATATATATATATATATATATATATATATATATATGTGTGTGTGTGTGTGTGTGTGTGTGTGTGTGTGTGTTTAAGTTCTTATGTGTTTGTTCTTTTGTTCTCTTGCAATTAATTCTACAGTTGCATGATAAACTCTGTTTATTCATACTTCCTGTGAAGCAAGCACCACAACTCGATGTTGTAGTTCTTTTTACACAAAGTTAAATGAGAATATCAAACTACTAAATAAAAGAAAACAAAAGTGTATTTTACATTTTGAGAAAGATCTGATTAAGTGCGTATAAGAAACAACTAGTTTCTGAAACATATCTCCAGAGATGAGGATATCAAAAATAAACCCGGTAAGAAAAAGAAAATAGATCATCACAAACAGAAAAATTGATAACGTCTGCCAAATATGCGTCTCGATTTTGGAGCCGTCTATAGGATTTATAGCATAAATACGAAAATAGAGGAATACTAAAGGTAGAAGAAAGACATCGTGCGAATGAAATAACATCAAAAGATTGGAAAATAAAACATTATTGACGCACCAAAAGTAGAAAGCATTTGTAAATATCTAAACATCAAATAATAGAAGAACATTCCTGGTGTATTTCAGTCACTTCCCATCGATGAATTTTACTTAAAACAGCCGGAATCTGACGCAATCGAAGTATCATTTCTTACTCATTAATGTTTCTAGTTGATGATTTGTAACGATAGGCATGATGACAGTTGTTTGATTTCGGTTTGTAATCTGATTACGTTTCAGCACCAGAATGATCACGGTTCTCAACAGTTTCTTGTCCCTTTTGATTGTAAGCAATATTTTCCCCTAATCATTCAGTTTTATTTATTTTATATTTTATTATATCCCACTTCATAAAAATATTTTATTAGAAACAAAATAAACCGCGTTGAACTGTTATTTAATGTCCAACTTTAAATAATGAGCACTTTCATTCCATTCGAAAAAGAGACTCAAAGAAACAAGGAATTGATTCTGCAGACAAATTCTAAGAATGGACAGAACACCTAAGCAACAAAGATGTTCTTTAAAAATTGGATAAAAGAAAGGAACTCATATTAAAAAAATCATGAAAAGACAGTTGAAATTTCGGTGTAAAATTATGAGGAATTTTATCTTGGAAAAGTTAATACTCACTTAATATTGAGAGATTTAGTTGTAGGGGTGAATAGAGAAAAACATACCAATTGAGTCTATGAATGGACGTTAAAGCAGAGAGGAATTTTGAGGCGAATCTCAGATGTTGTTACAAAAATATTAGCGGAACAGGTCAGATGTAAATACGTTATTTTTACTTATTTAAATATTCTGTTAGATTTAAATCATATTTCCCAATTCACACACAAACACACACACCTATATATAATTATACATATGTATATGTGTGTGTGTGTGTGTGTGTGTGTGTGTGTGTGTGTGTGTGTGTGTGTGTGTACGCGTGTGTGTGTGTGTGTGATGGATCTACAAAAATGTTAGCGGGACGTAAAATTTATAAACGTTTTACTATTTGTTTTTATGTATTCATTATTTCTGAGGCGAGAGGGAGGCGCTTCAGATAAAGTGCATGGGCATCTCCGCCGCGCCGCTATGTGTCCACCAAAATCAAATTCACGCGAATAGACACGTCAAACTGACTCCGAGTTCACTTTCATTGCCGCCGCTGGGCGTGTCACGTGTACAGAATGCGTCCCACTCAACTCCCACGTTTCATCATGTTTGGTGAACTCACCCCAAGTAACAGGCCACGAACAAGGCAAAAAGGACGCTTCAAGGATCAGTTGAAGACATCCCTGACACAGGCCAATATCGACCCTGAGACCTGGGATACCGCTGCTGCATATCGGCCTTTGGAGAAAGACCATCCGGGGTGTGGTGTGGGTTACCGAGAATTTCGAGTCCAATTGTGAATATGCAGATGATGTGCAGGAGGGCCTGACTCGCCCAGCGGCGTCCACCACCCACACTCCTCTGTAACGCCTGCTCACGACTTTTCGGGAGTAGTATGAGCAATCATAGCCATCTCCGCTAAAGCCACCAGAGGAGAGAAAGGGAATAAGGAGACAGGATAACGATCCCGGTACTCGACGGATGCTAGCGGGGACCGACAACTCATTATAGCGATTTTTCAATTCATATGTACACACACACACACACACACACACACACACACACACACACACACACACACACATATATATATATAAATATATATATATATATATATATATATATATATATATATATATATATATATATATGCACATTTCATTAAAAACGACTGACAAGTTGCTTTTATTTAGTTTTTTATACAATTTCTCATGCGATCTAATAATGTTTTACTTTTCGGATGATAAATTATATAAAAACTGTCCGAATGTTCTTCTTATCCGAGCGCTTTCGGCTATGCATTTAGCCATTTTCAAGGATTATATTTTAACAGTTAGAATTAGAAATAGTTTGTTATATGTATGTTTTATAAAATGTTTCATTTTTTTGTTTCAAAACATGGTCAAGATATTATGTCCATGTTCAAAGTTAATATTATTAAGTGTTGGTTTGTTTGTTTTTATTAATAAGGCTTCCATTATTTTTAGCCTTTTTTGCATGTGGATGATGCTATTATATTAGTGTTGTCGACAAGTGTGTTCCGAATAGTGTCCGGTAGGTCTCCATGAATATTTCAATGAGATCTAATTGAGCTATTGAAATGTGCATGAAAGTAGGATTGCTGCCTAAATACACAAATACATCTCTCGCTGAAAGAGTTGCTACTGAATAGTGTGTTTGATCCTCAGTGGGTGTCCTATACTTTCGGCCTTGTGCCACACCTGAGATACGTTTGGAAAATGA
Organism: Acanthosepion esculentum; assembly: GCA_964036315.1. Lineage (NCBI taxonomy): Eukaryota > Metazoa > Mollusca > Cephalopoda > Sepiida > Sepiidae > Acanthosepion > Acanthosepion esculentum. Next base: position 97,545,040 of record OZ038493.1, on the reverse strand, counting down.
CTATATATATATAGCAAACTACTAAATAAACGATCAAAAACAACTCAAGATGAAGACGTGAAAACTCTCCACAAATATCCTTAAATGCCTATAATTAGTAACAGAAGCCATTGGTTCATACCAACAGCTTTCCATACTCAATACTGATCGGATTCACTCTCGCGTGGTCATGTGTGACGTCATGAGCTGTTGTGCGATTTTCGCTTTCAGCGTTTTATATGCACGTGTTTATCGTTGCTTGGAAATCATCCATGTAAACAAATAATACTATCATCAATTTCTTGTTCGTGTATTGCATAAATATATTGTGTAATTGTCATCTTTGATAATGGCTTATGTAAGCCGAAAGCTTAGATTGGATTTAAAAAATATGTATCAATATTGTGATTTTCTTTCATTGTTTAATGATAATGTTATTAAGATCATCAGACTATATGAAAAAAACTTACATAAAATAAATAGACAACACTTATCTATATTATTTAATGAAACATGTATTAATGAAAAAATGCTGCCTAAATACACACAATATATATATATATATATATATATATATATGTATGTATATGTGTGTATGTGTGTTCGTGAGTGTTTGCGTGCGTATACGTATGCATTTGCATGTAGGGATAAAAACATTTTGTAATAGGTAGATAAAGAACAGTTCGTGATAGATAGATAGATAGATAGATAGAACGAAGTAAAGAATGAAATACATGTCTGAATATATCCTTCAATATTCATCAAGTGTATTCACAGTTATAGAGACTTGGCTGAACTTATTTTTCACAGTTTTCTCAATTACAACCCACGTTTCTTCTTAATATTCATGTTTTTGCTGACGGTTAGGTGTAGTATTTTCTGGCTTATTTACACATATGTATACGCTAAGAATATGCTTGCATATACATTTTTATATTTAGTTAATGCTCTCCATACATATTTACATGTATACATTACTATTGGACCTATTTAGCATACAGAAATACGTGCCAGTACAAACGAATGTTTCAGTTGTTGATTAGTCAGCTAGATAGATAATTGCTTCGAAACAACAGACAAAAATACATTTTTCAAATTTATATTAATCTGATACTTAGATAATTTATGAAGCAATAATGTTTAATTTGGATATGTATTAATTAGAATGGTAATTATGAAACTTACGAAATATATCACATCAAATTAAATTAGCCTACTCTTTGTGTAAGTCGGTTACCATGCTGTGTCGTTAGTGATATTTCTCGAAAAATGAGATTACTACACCACCGCCCCCGTCTTCTTTCCAAACAACAAGCGAAAATTCTTACTGGATTTATGCCATATATACAGATTATCATATAAAAAAAAGTAGTGAACGATTATGTCATTATTGTGCGTTCATGTATTGGAGATATCTTTGAAAAAGCCCTACAATGACGGCGTTACTGGTTGCGGCGAAAGTGGGAGCAAGCCGCTTGCATTGAGAAACGGGTGTAATCTCAGAGAGACTCCGTGCCTTGAGGACGGATTGGGATTTAAATTCGACTCTGACCTCAAGAGGAAGTCATACATACGAACCGTCGCTGAAGATACTTGAAAAAAAAATACTGTTCCCTTTACCGCTCCACAAAGTATCCGACTCTTAATGTTATTGTATACCTTTACAAGTGTCAGATCATGCCGAAAATGGGGTAGTATATACGTGCAGGAGATTGCCAGTCTTCAATTTCCCGTCTCGATAGAGTAAAAAAGATTCACCGTCGATGACAAATTATATTCCACCCTACAAATCGTTTCCGACAGACGAAACGTCACAAGCTATCATAGATGGATAGAGAGATACTTACCATATGATATCAGTTATATATATGTGTGTGTGTGTGTTATGTTTTTCTATAACAACTGGAAAATGTTTTTCTATAACAAATGGAAAATGTTTTTTTCTATAACAAAGGGAAAATGTTTTTCTGCCATGCGTTTCCTCCTTTAGGAATTCATCGGCTTAAATTTTTTACATTGATGCGACTACACATGCGCACTAAGTACAGAGAACACTGAGACAATTACATTATTTATTTAGATATATATTTTGAGTATGCAGACGAGCCGATTTCAGTTAGTATCTTTTTTCCTTTCTGTTTTAGCACTTTGTTAATAATTATCCCACATTGTGATAATAGAAAATCTGCCATGAAAGGGCAAATATTTTCAGGAAATTTACGCAAATGTACTATGGATTGTTTAGCGGTAAAAAGCACTTTCTATACATCTTCGCCTTTGTAAATTACATTTTTCACTTTCCCATGAATTTCACTCAAATTGTACTTAATATATAATCATTTATATATCGTTTTCTGAAATATATATATATATATATATATATATATATATATATATATATATATATATCAACACTGACCACAAATCTATCAAAACTGACCACATCTGGGACGTCTTCCCCAACCCAAATACTGAAAGCCTCTTCTCCTAGTTAAAATCACTCCCCCACCTTCCACACCGATAAAGACAAAACAGACTAATGCGTTCACGCCCGATCAGTTTCCAAAAAAGTTTCGCAGGTGAGGAATCAAGCAGGAATCGGATTTGTACTAATAATACCATCTACAACGAGTTCACACCAGCCCCCACCCCCCAATAAAAATACGGCTGGTGAGTATTCCCCGTTTCTCTGTTTATTTCTTGCACCGCTGATGAAGGACACAGGCGCGGCCGAAAATTTCGGACTAATAAGATTAATCTCCGTGCTTCATTTCGGTCTTGTGATTAACAATTAATAGATAATAAATTCTTTTCGCACTGATCACATTGGTACTCTTTCGTTTTCCCTTGTTTGATTAACCAACCTATCTATTTTGTCAGCTTGGACTCCTTGTCAGCAACATTCTTTTTTTTTTCCTCCTTTTATTTTACTACTTTATTTTGATGTTTTTGTTGTTGTCGTTTGTGTTATATGTAATAGGAGTAGGTAGGCTTTCCTACCGTCCAGTCAATAATCCCCCCTTCTCTTGGACAAGAGTAGAGGATGGCACCTTGTTTCCTGTTTAGGAAGGGGTTCCCGGGACTCTCCATCTCTTTCTCTCTGGCCTCTGTACTAGTGCTGCCGTGTTTCTCACGTGATGTGTGCATTGTGTGGCATTACCTCGTCATTCTGAAGGTACTCGGTTGACAGTATTCTAGTTGCTGTTTCCTACTGGTATTTAGGAGCCCTAACTCTTGCCTAGCGACTTGAACGGCCGCTCTGATCAACAGATGTATAATACCGGGGTGTCTGCAGTGCTATGTCGCGCATGGAAACGTGTCCCTGCATTCACCTCCGGTGGGCAACCCTGAGGCCACATTATGTTGCCGGCTGTGTCAACTTCTCTCTGTCCACGTCACGGTCGAAAAACGTCTGCTTCTTTTACTTCAGGCTTTCTCATTTTTACAACCAAAATTTCACATGATAACTAACGAGGATCCAAAAAGAAAATCTAAACCAACCCTTAAAAAATCACCTAAACCCTTTTAACATTTCATTTCCCAACATCCGTGGCATTAGAACAAATTTCTGCAGTTTTAAATCTTTCCCCGTTGCGAACTCTCCGGATATACTGGCTCTGTTGAGTCCAGCCTTGATTCGCCTATCCTCTCTTCTGACCCCTGGAACCCCGGCTACCTTCCTCTCCTTAGAAAAAACTCTCAAACCCACATGCATGGCCTTGGAGTTTACATCAAGCACCATCTCTCCAGGCCATTCATACATGTGTCTCTGGCTCTCTCTTCTCAATGCTGTAAGCTACCTCTTTTTCCTTTATCGCTCACCATCCTCCCAAGACTGTGCTATAATCGAATACATTTCTGACAGCATTGGCAAGGCCCTCTCTCTCAATCCGATTGCTCACATATTCGTGTTTGGTGATTTTAATGCCTATCATTCCAAGTAGTTTAAAGGAAGATTAATTACGTTTTCCAGCAATATTATGTTTTTTCCGTATTGTAAAAGAAATAGGGATGCTGGAATGCTGGAAAAACTAAATGAAATTTTAAGTTTATTTTTCTTGTCTGCCATATATATATATATATATATATATATATATATGGCAGACAAGAAAAATAATCTTTATATATATATATATATATATATATATATATATATATATATATAATGTACAAAATATCATACATAAATTGCACAACTCCGAGTTTCATGCCGAAGCAATTTTCAAGTGCTGAAATTGTTATATTTATTTTTATTTATATTTTCTAAAATATAAGTAAATATATATATATATATATATATATATATATATATATATATATATATATATATATATATATATAACAATTTCAACATTTGAAATTCCTTCGGCATGAATCTCGGAGTTTTGCAATTAATATAATATATTATGTATATTTCTAAATATATATATTAAATACCTCTGTAACTCTGAGCTCTGTTTATTCTTAAACTATAGAGTATTTATATGCATTTGTATGCGATAGCTCGCTCTTATACATATATATATATATATATATATATATATATATATATATATATAAACATGTGTATATATATATATATATATATATATATATATATATAACCATGTATAATATATATATATATGTATATATATATATATATATATATATATATATATATATATATATATATATATATAAGTAAACCTAAAGAGCCAGACAAACCTACCTAGGTTTCACCTACGCGGACCGTCAGGGCAACCTGGCTTAAAAGGTAATATAAGAACAGAACGTATAGCCTACAACACAAAAACATAACCATGTGACAAAAAAAAACAGTAACTCAACAACGGGAGGGGTTAGAACATATTTATTAAAAAAACAAAAAACAAAAGAAAACAAAATCTATTGTAGTAACAAGCGTTTTATATATCTACACTTACGTAAGATGTCCTTTTTTAAATTCAGCAAATTATTAGGTTCTTAAAATAAAGCGATGGCTAACTTTTCCTCTATACATTGAGGACAAACTTTATTACCTGCTTTATATTTATGGCATTTCTTTTAATATTAAAAGTAACGGGTAACACACAACAAAAGAATATCGAAAAAGAGGCGACTTTTTCACAAGATGCAGTTTGGAACACAACAGAAACATTTAAATACACTCTAGAAGATGATAAAAATTTCGGGCACTACTACAGACGCCATGAAGACATTTTCAACATTGATTGCCAAAATTGGACGGAAGCGAAAAAGACAAACGATTTGACGTTTGACGAGGCAGTTACATGCCTTATGGAGCTCTTCAGTCCAAAGCCTTCACTTTTTCACAAAAGGTGGAAATGTCTCAACCTCGTAAAAAGCGAAAGTGAGGACTACTACACGTTCGCCGCAATCGTGAACAAACATTGCGATGACTTTAAGTTGGCATAATTGAATCCGGACAATTTTAAGTGCCTTATTTTCGTACAGGGATTAGTCTCAGCCAAGGACAGTGAAATGCGCAAAAGAATGCTCTCGAAGCTTCAAAACGAGCCTGGATTAACGCTACAAAAATTGTCAGAAGACTGCCAAAAATTCTTGAGCATAAAAAAGAGGAATCGGGAGTAGCACACATACTTAAGTTGCACAAAAGTTTACGATTTTCACCCCCTCCGGAAGAAAAACAAATATTTCATGATAAAGGGAAAATTACAAGGTATAAAGCAATTAATGACAGAGATCAAAGCAAATATAAGCAACCCCCCTCCGACCTGCATGTACAGATGTGGTGGATTACACTGGAATAAAGACTGTCGATTTAAATACAAGCACTGTTTAGCTTGTGGAAAATGGGACATAAGACATCTCAATGCAGAAACAAAAGACACACTAGTAGGGTAAGAACTACTAGAATGGAATACGAAGACAAACTAAACACAATAAAATACGTGGAACTGGAGATTTTAAATAAAAAGGTAAAATTACAGTTAGACTCAGGTTCTAACTATAATTAATCTACAAACATGGAGGAAGCTAAATAGCCCGACCAAGATGCATACACAGAAAATCGATAACTCTGTTACAGGGAAGCGTATCAAATTTGAAGGAGAAGTAATTCTAAACATAAAATTCCATGGAAACCAAAAAAATTGAAGATATTTGTAATGAAAGACACAGAAAATTTGGTGGGCACAGATTGCATGCAAAAATTTGACGTATGGGATTTACCTATTTGCTCATTTTGTAATCTTTTTTGGAAAACACTATTAATTGTCTACACGAGTTATTCACAAGATTCGGCGTGGTAGATTGCCTGGTAACGGATAATGGTACCCAATTCACCTCGAGCGACTTTCAAGAATTCTAAGTCAAACATATTAAAATAGCACCATCCACGATCTAACGGGCAAGCCGAAAGGTTTGTGGACACGCTTAACAGAGTCTTGGAAAAATCAGAGGACGTACCAACAGAAAGAGCCATACAACAGTTCCTACAAGTTTACAGAATCACCTCGAACGTAAACATACCATCTGGCCTTTCGCCAGCTGAAGTGATGTTTGCCCGCAAAATACGGTCTGTTTTTGATAAAACTATTACCCAGCAAAATAATAAACGGTGTACACCGATAGTGCCTAAAAGATCCCCCAAATCAGGCGAACGGGTCTATTTCAGAATGTTTAAGAATAATATGGCATACTGGGGACCAGGCACGAAAATGAGCAAACTGTGGAATGTTCTGTACGCGATCTAAGACGAAAAATTCACTCACAGGAGAAATATCAATCATATACAAAAAAGACGCGTAGAGGAGCCAATCTCGACACCTTCGGAAAATGAAGACTCAATGGAGGCGATTTTTGAAGCATTTGAAAAGACCACAAGTAGTCACGGAGATTAGAAGAACAAGCAGGAAAAGAAAATTCACAGAACCGCTAATAAAAGACCATAAGCGGAAAAAAATATTAAACTCCCCTAAAAAGAAGCTAGGGAGGGGAGTGTTGTGGGGCTCTCCCCTTTTACACAGGATGGACTCGTCTAAAGTATACTTATTCTGACAGAGTGGAGATACGTAAGTCAGTGTGAGAGATACGTTGAGACAAAGTTGAGATACGTCGAGTCCAGAGAGAGCGACAGATAATTACGGCTCCACTTCCAGAGTCTTGTACATATACTTTCTACTAACCCGCGTTCCTGGACTACTAATCTTCATTTCAAGTTTGTATTCTTACGTTCAATACACTTATTTTCCTATTTCAATTACTGGCGTTGTTTATTTATTTGTGCAGGATTCCCTCCCCGGAATCCACAACACTATGGTCATCATTTATATTAATATATTCTAGTTTATTGTTATGCCCACTTTTCATTAAAGCCTGTTCCTAGATTATTTTGTTTGCATTAAAAGTATTCCTATTCTATTAATTTTTGGACAGTCTATGATTAATACCTTTAGTTATCTGCTTCTAGATATGTGCCGGGTGATTAGAACCTAAGTTTATGTATTGTGGGTAACGATTCTCCTTCCTATATGGTGAAATAGTACCATCGCGTAAATCTAATATAATACCCAGGTAAATGGTAACTTTTATGTTTATTTCTATGTCCAGGTTAAATCCGAATTTTACATATATATATATATATATATATATATATATATATATATATATATATATATATATATATATATATATACAAGATAACGATATATATTTTTAAATCAAGAACAATTTTTGGTAAATTGTATGACAAAGTGAAAATATATATTTTTGACGCGTTTCCTTCTTCAGGACTTCATTGGACTAAATTCGTTTTGTTGGTACGATTATGATTTTTTTTTAAATTAAAGAAATCTACAAACCCGCACTAAACCTCGTTCGTGCGAATGGGTAGCCGCAACCTCATAACAAATCTCTATGCCTATATATCACTGTGTGTGTGTGTGTAAAAATTTGAAAACTGCCAAGTTTAGTACTACTCGTTTACAAATATACAGCAGTCACCTATAATCGTCTGTGCTTGTCAAGTGCCGACACTACATGCTTGTGTTTGCAGAGAAATACAGAAAGATATTCCAGATCCAATTTTACAGCGACGTTTTCAACAACTCATTCTAGTCTAGAGGCGCGTTAAACATGTTACCCGCATTTTTGTCCGTCTTGGAAAAACCTATCAACAGATAACATTCACCGGCGCTTTGTCTTTTAACAGATAGGTGTTAGCTTCTATTCTGGACCAAACAGAGACTTCGAGGGTCATTTCAAAAGTGTATGCATGCAAATTTCTTTCGTAACATCAAGAGGAAAAAAGAAAGAGCTCCAAGTGTTTTCTTTTTTTAGAGAGTATGGTGAAAGCTAACAGAAAACCGTTCGGCCAGAAACAACCATGTTACACAAGAATCCAATGTTTTTACTTAAATGTGAAAAAAATATATACTGCAGACGGTACGTTGTAAATATCTAACGGCAGTTTGTCGGTTGGTATTATTTCTAAGCGAAGGCGTAATTACAATTATTGATTTCAGTATGTGAATATGTCAATGTGATTACATTGTTACCGTTGAAGAGATCCGGATAGTTATTTGTGCCATGCAAGTTTAGCAGATTAGACAAATCCGCTAAGTTAGTGACTGTCACGAAGTCGATTGTCCGTCTTTCAAGCGTTGAGGGCCGTTCTTGGAAAATATTTTGCATGCTGCATCCTGTTTTTTTTCTTCTTCTTTACCTCCGTCCGGACAACGACGACAGGTGAAAAAGACAACCACACTTGTATATGATAAAAATCCGCAGATTCCATATGTATAGCCATCGATTCAGACGAATAGGCTCTGTCAATGGATGGCTGAAATGGATAGGGACTGTTCACGAGAGATAAATATCCATACATGCGCTGCACTCAATACATAGATGTGAACAGACTTGTATCTCAACTGTCCACGATATACAGATAAACAGATACCAACGTATGTCAATAGGTAGTCATGGATGTACCAATATAAATACTAACTTTCCGAGTAAAGAGATGACACACACACATACACGCACACACGTATATATATATATATATATATATATATATATATATATATATACAGTGTAACCCGGATATAAGAGAGTTGTCGGGGCCGGAGAAGAAGTATCTTATATCCGGGTTTCTCTTATATCCGGGTTTCTCTTATATCCGGGTTTGGTCTATTGTGTTTAGGTAAGTATGGCTCTAATTTGGGCCCAGAGAAAATCTCTCTTATATCCGAGTTTCTCTTATATCCGGGTCTCTTATATCAGGGTTACATTGTATATATATATATATATATATATATATATATATATATATATATATATATATATTTATTTAAAGACATTTATAATATGTTTAACGTTCTTTTTATAGATACAAGTATTTAAGCAAGTATCTATAAAAAGAACGTTAAACATATTATAAATGTCTTTAAATAAATTGTCGGACTATGTCCAATTCAAATATATATATATATATATATATATATATATATATATATATATATATATATATATATATATATATATTTCTTCATATAAAGAGAGAGAGAGAGGGACATAGAGATACCAAAACAATAGACAAGATGATAGATAGATACATATGAATATATATATAATTATATATATATATATAAATAGAGAGAGAGAGAGTGAGAGAGATGCTTTTTAACAAAGGGCTGAACAGACTTATCCATATGAAAGGACTGATATACATATATATAAACTGAATTAGATAGATAGATAGATAGATAGATAGATAGATAGATAGATAGATTGTGATTCCTCCCATAAACGAAATAATCCGCTTATGATTCCATAGATTCTTCGAAATCATTCTGTCCTTTGACCCCGTTCGCTACCACTGACAAGATTGGTTTGTTTCGTGGTCCAGTAAGACGATATGTCTGCAAAACAAGCGTCTCTATAGAAAGACGTCTCATCCCACCTGAACTACGCATAAACGCATTTCTATGCCGAATTTGCCACCCAGAAATTGCCGTTGATATACAGTAAAATATCCGCTCGACATTTTCAATCGGTTAAATATGTTCACATTTCGAATATTCCTAGTTATCATTATTCAGTGACAGTTTCTTCAGCTTCTCTCATGGCCCAACAATACTTCTGTTCAGATTGAAAGACAGTCGGCCCTCGCAGATCCAGTTCCGATTTTCTCCACGTTGGATTGCAAAAACAGACAAATTGTTGCCGCAACTGAATTGTTTTTAAAGACGTAGATTTTATTGTCTGAGAATAGCCAGGACTTCTTGTATTCTCCACGGTTTTGAGGTCACACAAGGCTAAAGTGCATAGTCTAAACTGCTATTTAACCGACAGCAAATAAATTCATGCTTTTCATAAGGGCAAGAGTGCGAAAAGAACAGTACAGAAAATAGTGAAATATTTCATCATTTTGTCTAAATAAGTTTTTTTCCCTGTGTTATGCATATGAAATATTTAAAAGTTGAATGATGACCGTTTCATTAACTTCACGTAAAGTCTATTTTCTTAACACTAGGATGGCCGAGGTGTCGTTTTCGACACCGTTAAATTTTCAACAAATTACTACGGAATAACTAGTTTTGGTTCGAAGCTCAGCCTTATGGACAATTATTCAATTTAGCAAAGATGCTTAACAGACTTAATTCTTTAAAAAATATTCAGTGGAATAGCTGATATTTAAGGTTTTACCTTGAAAGGCCGAGGTGTTGTTTTTGACACCTAGGCTATTTATAGGGTAAATGCATTGAAAAATTTATCACAAGCAATAATACTTGTGTTTATATCCACTATCTATCTATCTATCTATCTATCTATCTATGTATACATATACACACATAATTTACATATATATATATATATATATATATATATATATATATATATATATATATATATATATATATATATAGTAGAGTAGAGTAATACATTTCAGATGCATAAAGCAAGGTCTTCAGTGATGCACTGTCTTCATTGCCGATTTCGGGTTCTGCATCATATCGGCTCAAACAGGAACCTTGACCTGATACCAAAAGATTCAGGCCACTCCTTGAGAGCGTTGTGCTACGCACCTCGGCATTGCAAAAAAGAGATTTAAGATATGGCTAGGATTCCGGCCGTTCTTATTGACATACATCAGTCAACATCAACCAATGAAATAAAGACTTTTCCCCCTTCCCTCCTTTATAGTATTGTCTTTTGCTTCATCCGGTTTTGGTTCGCGCTATTTTCCCTGGAATTCATAACGAGGTAAGCTGGACTTGTTCTTGCAAAGTTCAATCCAATGCTTTACATTTAAATTAAATACTAATTCGATAACTAAACCTTACCACTTACATTACTTTCCAAAAATATATATATAATCACTTTCTTTCTGTATGAGGTATACTAATATTTGTGAATTTCTTTTCAGATTTGTTATTTCTGACTTGAATATTGAATATATTAGAGATGGCTGCTTCACGGCGTAATCGAAATAAAGATGTCTATACTGCAGAAGAAGCATTGAATATTATCCTCCAATCAGAAGATGAATTTTCAAGTGATGATCGTGACAAGGAAATTTTCCGCAAAAAGAAGTTTCTTCAAGCTCCTCCGATTCTGATGACTCTCAAGATGGTGAAGATGAATCCACTAGACAAGCAAGTACCTCTTCAGATATAAAAGCAAGCACCTCCGCAGATAGAAATACTATCATAACACGCCATGGGATTGCCTGGGAACCTCTATCATCATCCCGGAGAGGAAGATATAACCAAAGTCAGGTATTGAAAGGTACTCATGGTATTTCAAAAACTATGAAAGATGTAGATGCAGAATCTCCATATTCTGCTTGGAGAATCTTTATTGATGAAACTATGCTACGGAAAATTCATAAATGCACAATCAATGAAGGGGAAAATCATGATAAAGCTTTGTGTTATCCTTAGAAATGTTGGAGGCCTACATTGCTTTGACATATGCAAGCGGAGTGTACGAAAAAGCTCACAGCGCAAATGTTTTGTGCAATAAAACCTATGGACCAAATATATTCGGAGAAAACATGTCTAGAAATGATTACAAGAAAATACAAAGATTTATTAGGTTTAACAGAATCACAAGGTCAGAGAGGATCAAAAGTGACAGATTTAGTCACATCAGAGAAATTTTTGACCTATTTGTTGAAAATTGCAAAGGTGCCTATATACCAACATATAGTTTGACAATTGACGAACAGCTATTGCCCATGAAAAACAGATGCCCATTCATTGTATTTATGCCAAATAAACCTGATAGGTTTGGAAAGAAATTTTGGCTCCTTACAGAGGTAGAAAACAAATACATTGTAAATGTGATCCCCTACTTAGGAGCCTTGGAAAAGGAATCAAGATTAGGGGTTCCCTTAGCAGAACATGTTGTGCTCTGCCTTACTGAAGTAGTGAAGAACAAAGGCTATAATGTAACAACAGATAACTTTTTTACATCTTATGAAGTTGCAAGGAAACTGCGAAATAGAGCCACTTCAATTGTCGGTACTGTGAGAGGAAACAGCAAGCATCTGTCGAAAGAAATGACATTACAAGAAAAGGGGAAAGAGTATGAGTCCAAATTTTATTTTCAAGATGAAAGTGAATGCATGTTTGTGAATTATCATTGCAAGGCTAATAAAAATGTGTGCCTTTTATCAACAATGCATCGTTCTCCAACAATTTCGGAAGGTGAGAAGAAGAAACCAGCAGTCATTGATTTCTATAATGCTAATAAAGTAGTATAGACGTAGTCGACCAAATGCTCCGAAAGTACAGTACACGTTGTGCTACAAGACGTTGGCCCCTTGGAGTATTTTGTAATATACTGGATATGGCAGTTATAAATGCATGGATTATATACATAGGGAGATCAATTAGTAGGAAGGTTTCATTTTGGAGCTCACTGAGAGTCTTAGGCACGCTTATGTTCAGAAGCGAAACTTACCGAATCCTGCAGTGGTGCCCTCCACAAGTTCTTCATTACAAAGGAAACGTCGCAAGTGTCATGGTAGAAAATGTTCAAATGCTACGATTACTGTTTGTTAAGTATGCAAAAAACCTACGTGTGGCAAATGTGCAAAGGATGAAACTAGGGTACTGTTAGTAACGTGTAAAGATTGTGGAATCTAAGATATTGCTAAATAGTTCGTCCTACAATATTGTAGAAAGAATGTTGTAGCCTACTTCAAAATGATGTCTAATGTTGTTTAATAGTAATATTCTTTAATAAACTATGTATTGCAAACATATGAGTAATTTCATTAACCATATATGATTATTTTTCATGCCACATATTAAAAAACAATCATAAGGTGTCGAAAACGACACCTTGGCCATTTTATATATATCAAAGAAGCTGGCCATCCTAGTGTTAAGTTCTAAAGTACTGCATTTTATTGATTTTACAAGAAATAGATGTGTCTCGGACGGTAACAATATTTTAACCATTATTGAATATAATATTGAATATAATCACAATGAATTAATTGAAATGTAGACATTTAAATGTTTTACACTAGAGTAAAAACAGAAATTAATCTGACTTGCACTAAATTTTAATAAAAATAGACAGACAGTTCCGATTAATACTTCGGTCGAAAGGTAGACACTGGAGTTTACAAGTATTTAACCGTAAGTTGGACCCCTATTTAATTGGAGACTGTATAGTTAGTAAGCTCTCAACAGCACTATGTTGTCCAAATTAAGTTGTTTAAGAAGGTTTCTTGTGTGTATGGCTATAGTGTGAATAATCCCCCAAATAAGAAGAAATCCAGAAGGCAGGAAATGTCTCTTATTTTAAAACTACTTCTGTCATAGAAGGCGAGTAATGTTGGCTGGACGAGCTGTAATAAGTGACTGTTGCTATAATTATAGTAAGATTCATTCATTTATATACCACATTTTGAATATCTTACAACATATTGTCATATAGGAAGAAAATGAGTAACTACCGATACCGAGGTTCGAACGTGACACTCTGGACATATGAATATGTTTTCCGCCAGATTTATAAATAGCGATGTCAAGCTACTGACTACAGTGATTATTGAGTGGCTATTGAGTGGAACTATACAGTCAAATTAGTGTGAATTATTGTACGTCGATGATTTGGGTTTTGATTTAGGATTTAGCGAACGTTAAGTCGAGCCGTGCTACTAATAAGATATTCACTGAAATGTTTAATTATCTTTGGTTGTCTTTTACTTCTTTGTTTTTCTTAAGACTTTATTTGCGGTTGTAATTAAATACTGTTTTAGCTTAACATTGAAGTCTTGAGTTACACTTAATTATTAACGGCCACCGTACGTCACAAAACATATAAAGGTTAATAAATTAAAATCCCTTTTAATGTTAAGTCAAGGGAATGTGTGTTAATATCTTTGTCGTCTCATATAATACATGTGAAAAGTTTTATTGCTGACATATATGGTCTGGATCCCCTTCTGTTTGCCTCAAGGTTTTTGATAAGATCCAGAGACGGGTATGCAATGTAATTGGCCCTTATCTGGCTTCTCGTCTGCAGTCTCTCTCTCACAGACGCACCGTCGCCTCTCTCTGTCTCTTTTATAAATAAATGGTAATTGCTCCGATGAGCTGCTATCGCTGGTTCCCAGGCTACATGAATCCAAGCGTCCTACGAGACTGACATCCCGTTCCCACCCTTTCACTGTTGGAACTGTTAAATGTAGACGTCTCTTCTGCTCCAATAGCTTCATATCTCGCACCTCACGCCTATGGAACTCATTTCCTCATTCCTGTTTCCCTGATGACTATGATCTCCAACTGTACAAGTGTAACGTCAATCGACATCTCCAGTTGCCTTGATCTATCCTCTATCCTTCTCCACATCCTTTACTCTAACACTCCTATCTGCTCTCGCTCCAAATTCTCTGTAATCCCTTGCGTGCTAGTGGCTTCCGGAATTAGAAATAGTTTGTTATATGTATGTTTTATAAAATGATTCATTTTGTTTTGTTTCAAAACGCGGTCAAGATATTACGTCCATGTTCAAAGTTAATATTATTTTGAACATCGACATAATATCTTGACCGTGTTTCGAAACAAAAAAAATGAATCATTTCATAAAACATACATATAACAAACTATTTCTAATTCTAACAGCTGAAATATAATCCTTAAAAATGGCTAAATGTATAGCCGAAAGCGCTCGGATAAAAAAAAACATTCGGACACTTTTCATATAATTTATCATCGTAAACGATAAACTTTATTACAATCGCACGAGAAATTATATAAAAAACTAAATAAAAGCACCTTGTCAGTCGTGTTTAATGAAATGTGCATGAAAGAAGGATTGCTGCCTAAATACACAAACATATATATATATATATATAAAAATAAAAACAGACCACTTAAAGGTTCCATCTCTCCATACGGATTACCTAGTTTTTCGTAAACTAAATATATCCTCCTTGGGTCTACTCATACAGATTACCTAGTTTTTCGTAAACTACATATATATATATATATATATATATATATATATATATATATATATATATATATGTATATAGCACTCAAGCTCTCTCCATCCTACATATTTACATATATTAAGAAAGACCAAGATTCACGCTAGGCAGACTGAGTGGGAGAATGAGGAATATATCGTGAAAATGTGTTTACTGAATTCAATTAAACTAGTGGTATAAATTTTAACTGGAAAGTATCTTGTAAAAAAAACATCGAGTAACAAATAAAAGTATTATCTGATCCACCAATATACATATATATATATATATATATATATATATATATATATATATATATATATATATATTACATTTCTTACTTCTATTATTAAATATCCTCTGGCGTTTTGTTTCTTGTGTGTTACTTACCTTTCCCTTTGTTCAAAACAACTCAAATTTCACGCATCTTATCTAATACGGAAACAGAATCAAAACAAAACAAAAAGCAACCTTTCATTGAAGATACCAGATTATTGAATTTAGTCAATAATGTACGACATATAAATATCCTGAACTTATCTGCGAAACCTTTGCCAATATGACTATACAAATATTTTCTCTGACTAAATTTCAAATAATAAAAGGCCCGAGAGCCACCCAAGATAGAGGCTAAGCGTTAAAGGTGTTATGATGAATGGGGTGTGATATGAAGGAAAGAAGTGATAGGAAGTGAGAATCATGGGTAAGGGGGTAGATAAGAATTCTTTCTCAACGTGGATTGGCTCTGAGAAGAAGAGATATATACACGCTGGAACTCATTGTACAAATATAAGGTCGGATCATAAAGTATCGGGACTGTTAATATGGTAACGGTGGCTGCTTGGCACAGATTGACCTTGCACTCTGTCAAACATACACAATGTTATACAGTGTAACCCGGATATAAGAGACCCGGATATAAGAGAAACCCGGATATAAGATAACTCCTGATATAAGAGAGATTTTCTCTGGTCCCAAATTAGAGCCTGTGTTAATAAAACAAAATAGACCAAACCCGGATATAAGAGAAACCCGGATATAAGATACATCTCCGGTCCCGACAACTCTCTTATATCCGGGTTACACTGTATACACTTTCCCGACGTTCTCGCTAGCTTCTGATCGTTATAGCAAGGCTTGGAAGAAAATTGTGCACTGTGTAGATGTCTCACAACGCGACACAGATTCCATCAGCGTACATGGTTTGTACAGCAGTTCTTAGCGAAGCACAACATTCCCCAGGTCTGACAACCACAACATTCCCCAGATCTCGATCACTGTGACTTTCCTTTTTATTTCCAAAAATCAAACCCACCTTAAAAAGGAACAAAACTTCAAGAGGTCGAGTAAATGCAAGAGAATGCGACAAGGCAGCTGCTTGCTATGCCATAAAAGTAGATCCAGAAATTTCTTTAGCAATGAAAGCGACTATGGACAAAGTGTGCGGCTTTCAGATTAAATATGATATGTATTGTAGTTTTTTTCTTTTTACAGCACCAGTACCGATTGTTTTTATCAGACCTCGTATATGTATTTAATAAACCAAGATTTAGGAGACATTTTCTTTTCTTTTTTTTAAGCTTATCACCCCAAGCAAGGCTGGAAGCCACTAGCACGCAAGGGGTTACAGAAGGTTTGGAGCGAGAGCAGATAGAAGTGGTAAAGGAGAGGATGTGGAGAAAGATAGTGGATCGATCAAGGCAAGGGGGTTACAGAAGATTTGGAGCGAGAGCAGATAGGAATGAAAGGTGAAAGGATGTGGAGAAGGGAAGTGGATAGATCAAGGCAACTGGAGATGTCGATTGACGTTACACTTAAATAGTTGGAGATTGTATTTGTCAGGGAAACAGGAATAAGGAATGGAGTTCCACAGGCGAGATGTGCGAGACATGAAGCTATTGGAGTAGAAGAGACGTCTACATCTAACAGTTTCAAAGGTGAAGGGGTGGGAACGGGATGCTAGCCTCGTAGGACGTTTAAAAATGGGAAATAAAAAAAATGCTATTTTGTATTTGTTGTATTCCTTGCTAAGGGAATAAACACATAACACCAGGTGGATACTAGAAGAAAGGTTTATTGTACACAACAAGTACAATATGAAGTATAGTACAGTTATACACACAGGTCACTCTAGTAGTGAGTGCCACTAATTGGGAGGTCGAACGTGCTTGTGTCGAATCGCTCTTACTTTCTCTATGTCCTCGAGTTTCCGTAGACAGTGGACTTTACAGGTACTTACTACCTATAGTATAATCATTCATGGGGGTGACTGGTTATTCCATTACATCAGTTTTATATCTATCTATCATGTGTGAAGAACGTCCTGCCGTACGTGTTTATAACACTCGGAAAGTTATGGCTCAACCTCTTTCCTCCAGAACAGCAGAATGAGCGTTAGCGCCTAGGTTGGTAAATAGTCTAGAAGAAAGAATGTCTGAACCCGACCGGTTTGTAGGTATTGCTTCTTTAACTTCTGTGGGAAGAAACTGGATAACCTCAACATACTCAGCTTCAAAATTAACGGAAACTTTATGATCAGACCTCGTATGTGTATTTAATATACCAAGCTTTAGAAGACATAAGAAATGGGAAATTTAAAAAAAAATGCTATTTTATTTTATCTCTATCGATCATGTGTGAAGAACATCCTGCCTCACTTGACTCATTCTTACCTAAAAATCAATAAGAATGTCTTTTGGGAATGAATAGAAACAATTCAGTCATGAGGCCGTTTGATTCCAAACAATTGCTGAAGTTGGACATTTTTCCACCCAAACAAGTAATAACTTTTTAAAACAAGTTAATACTTTTAAAACTGTATTTTTATAGCATTTCCGACGGCCTGTACTGGTTCGTATTACGATAAATTATTAAAATCACATTTAATATAAAAAAATTACTGGGAAATTATAAGACAAAAAAAATCCTAAGTCACCTTTTTCACCCTTCGAAATGACTTCTTAAGACGAAAACTACATTTATTGATATAATCTCATGTATACATATTAATGACTAGAAATCTCATATACGATGAGACATGTCTGCTAGAACAGTCATTCAATCCCTTTTGCAAACGCCTGTTCAAGCATAGTTGCGTTTGTTCAATACACACAGAGGCCACGATTGGTTTAATGTCTGCGAGCCTTAGTTAAAGTTTCCATGAGAGAACGCAACATCTTGCGTTAGCAACAATTTCAACAAGGCCTTTATTCGCAAACCCTCTTGCAGGATGACTTGTCACTCCGTGTTAACATAAACATCTAAGAACAATTACGTCTACCCAATTCCCTTCACAAATCTTAGGTCAACCGCACGTATTGTTTTCAGGCACTTGACAAAGGTTATATATATATATATATATATATATATATATATATATATATATATATATATACACACACATATATATATATATATATATATATAGACATTTATATTATGTTTAACGTTCTTTTTATAGATACAAGTATTTAAGAATGTTAAACATAATATAAATGTCTTTAAATAAATTGTCGGACTATGTCCAATTCTAATATATATATATATATATATATATATATATATATATATATATATATATATATTTAAACATGTAGTATTGAATGTTAAAGACAACATAGTCTTGCATATTTTCTTTTGAATTTTCTCATATTCTCTAATGAGACTTTTTATTTGAAAATGATTTCGAAATAAGTATTGTCCGTACGATGACCTAGCGCATTCGAACATCATTGTTCATCTTCAGGGTCAATATTTTTAGTCAAAATTTTTTTTTTAACAAACATTTACCAATTATCTTGTAGCGTAATCATGTTGCTACTTTTTTGCAAACTAAATAAACGTTAAAATCCTTTTAATTTCAAAAGACGCGATGATGTTATCACGTGCATGGCAAAGATTTTTATCATGGGACAGCGTGAAAAATATTTTTATTATACAAGCCAAAAGATCGAAGAAAACGTTATAAAATTTAAATATATTATATTACTTATTTCGAAATGATTTTCAAATAAAAAATCTCATTAGAGAATATGAGAAAATTCAAAAGAAAACATGCAAGACTATGTTGTCTTTAACATTCAATACTACATGTTTAAAAGAAAAGTTGCTGCCATATTACACACATATATATATGTATATGTATGTATGTATATATATATATATATATATGATGACAAATATATATATATATATATATAGATATAGATATATAGATAGATAGATACGCACATTCATATATACATACATATATATACTCTTAGTGCCTAATTATACATGTATTAGAGCCCTTTTTAATACTCATACCTGTACATACATGTATACATATACAGATCCATCAAGATATATTTGTGCATTTATACACACAATCACACGATCGTGCATATACATAACATTGAGTCTTTATATATATATATATATATATATATATATATATATATATATATATATATAGCTGTACACACACATTCAGACATACCATTATTTATATATACTTGTATACACTTATATGCGTATACATTAAACACAATTCATATGGCTTGAAGATTGCGTTTAAGCAATATAGCATAAATTATTTTGATCATATATGTATATATATATATATATATATATATATATATATATATATATATATATATATATATATATATATATATATATATATATATATGGTTGAGATCTGGCGAGGACTGGCTTCTCTTGAAGAAAGTATAAGGAGTGTCTCTCTGTTTTGGTTAGCAATCATTTTAGTGTTGGTTTCACGATAGAAAGACTTCAGAATGAAAGCTCATGAAAGCTTAATCCGGTCATTACATTGTATATGTCCGCCGAGAGGCGTCTACTGGCTGGTATTGACTGTGATCCGGAGAGGTTAAACTCCACGATAATAACACATACGGGCTGCCGTTCGGAGTTTAATTGGCAAGTCTTTTGCACCGTTACTTTGATATTCACAGAACCAAAAATTGTGGATGTTCCTACAAAAGCCTTCACCACTTTAAACAAATCATGCTGCTGGTCCCCTGACGACTACATTTAATTAGTTCCACACAATTGAACAGTAACAATGGCTAGCCGAAACCGTAAAGGGCAAACAAAACTCACATGCACGTCATAAGCATGCAGATCATTAGTAGGTTGTTGTCGGAACCCCATGCATCGAAGCCCATCATATATATATATATATATATATATATATATATATATATATATATATATATATATATATATTACACCGAAAACATAAAATTCTTACACAATTACAGTCGTGTTTCAACGCATATCAAAGCGTCTCATCAGGCGATCATAAATTGCGTGTGAGTGAATAAGTTATTTCTATTTAAATGTAATTGTACATGTTTTCAGTGTTATATCCTAAAATAAATAATATTGCTCTAATCTATATCGAGCCCTCATTTAAATTAAGTGTTGCGAATGCTGGAATTGTACTCTATACATTCTCATCGTACCTTTATATATATATATATATATATATATATATATATATATATATATATATATATATATATATATATATATATATATACTGCCCTGGGTAAGACGATAAACTACATCCTACAACAAGGCCTTTGATCAGGAGATTTTGAGGTGCAGCGATCCACGTCTTAATTGCTATTGTTCCCATGTCCACTCTGACACGGGTGGTAGCATCTATGCCCAAACAGTTACCCATCCCAAACGGCGTCAAACAATATGAAAATATAAAAATAGGCTTTAATACCAGCAAAACTTTGTTTTGTAAGAAATATTACTAACAATACGTTTTCGAAAAACATATTACCATCAATAAGAATCTTGTCGGCCTTAAATAACCCATTGACTTTGATATGCCGTAAAACTAACCAAACCAAACCAAACCCCGTCTCTCTATCTCTTTTTATATATATATATATATATATATATATATATATATATATATATATATATATATATATATATACACGTGGAGAGAAGGCTATTTAATTTTAGTAAGACGTATATCTACGTCCACAGCAGCAAAAGCTGTAATTGAAGTCCTTAACAACAATAGCGATATAATCTGTATTAAATTTTTTTATTTGTTAGAAATCTTTCACAAGCGTCCATCTTCTGTCCAATTTAGGAGAATGAGAACTCAATCAATAATGCTGTAATGTGATTATTTTCATCTTTTGACATTTATATATGTCGCATGAATACGTTGATCTCAACTGTCCAGGGATTTCGCTGTTCATTAATATAATGGACAGTTCTCTTTTCTAATTGTATAACTCCTTCAACAAATGTATTAAATCTTTTCTTATTCATATGATTGTCATTGGCGTATTGCTTTATTGGCGTTAAGTCTGATTTTCTTTTCGACACTCTTCTTCTCAAATTAGCCATATCTTGTATAATAAATAAGAAAACATTTGAAAACCCTATTCTTAATAATTACTTGGGGACAAACTCGGATAAAGGTGCCCACAAAAAAATAAAGGGAATATTCGTTTTTTCCCTTGACACCACTACTTTTTTTACTACCGTTACTTCTCGACAATCTTTATTGTTTTAAAAATCCATGATTAGATTTGAAATACATCTTAAACATATGAAAGTGAATTCATACATTCTTGGGTATTGATAACAAAAATAATAAATACTATTTATTTATTAGATTAATCATTTACACTATTTATTTGTCATATTTTTATTGAAATAGATGGCAAAACTATGATAATTTCCAATTGATTCGAACTTTATAAAATGGTAAATAATAATGTTTGTTATAGTTGGTTCACATATCTTAATAATTTAGTGAATGTTTATAAATTTATGAATAAAAAATTGTTTTCATGTTTATTTCTTAAATATTTATCTAAATATTACATCATTCAGTGAGTTATGTGCCATGCGTGATACACGCTTAGACGAACATGTATCTTTCGATACATTCCCGCACTAGGTTGACATTACTTTCAGTGGTAGATCAGTTCCCATCCGAGACTACAGAATCCGGTCTGTCATGCTACTTACCCACAGCTTTGAAGAAAAGGATTCACACCTTTCCCAAATGTATTAGCACGTAAATGGATGTAATGGATTCGACTCAGCTCTCCGATTCCTCAATCTAACCCGCTATCCATTACTCCACCATTCCTCTCTTTTTTTGTTGTTGTTTCTTTTCTATGAGTTAAAGTTCCTTAAAGATATTTTCATTATATCAATATAACCTTCCTTATATTTTTTATAGTAAGGTTCACGATGTACAAGGCATGGGGCCTTTCTAGGTAGAGGTTTACGCTAAGCGTTAGTTTATATCGATAGGAGGGGAAGATAACTCTTAACTCTAGAATTGAACAGGTTAATCAATATTACATTACATTAGTTTTAATTATATTAGCCTGTTGTTAATATAAAATTATTCTTGTAAGAAAACAATCTAATAAATAAATATTGTTTAATATGGAATTACTCCGTCCCTCATGTTAGATGTAGATCTGTTTTTGAAGTTACGTTCTTTTAGACTTAGCTTGAAAATACACGGCCTGCATCAGCAGATTATTTGAATTCAGAGTTTCCTTCTCCTAGACAGGTTGCCACCTAAGCTATAATATCCCGCCCGTCCTGCAATTTTACCCGTAGCTGAGGTAGTAGAAATGCGTTCGTATATTCCCCGTCGGTATTACACGTAATTGAATATAATGAACTCGACCATAATTCGAACCCGTCTCTCCAATTCCTCAAATCCGTGTCGCTAACAATGCGTCTCATCACGCGATCATAAATTGCGCGTGAGTGAATAAGTCATTTCTCTTAAATGTAATTTTACATGTTTTCGGTGTAAAATCCTAAAATAAATAATATTGCTCTAATCGGTATTGAGCCCTCTTTTACATTAAGTTTTGCGAACGTTGGAATTGTACTCTATATATTCTCATCGTACACACACACACACACACACACGCACACGCACACACACACACACACACACACACACACACACACATATATATATATATATATATATATATATATATATATATATATATATATATATATATATATATATATATATATACTGCCCTGGGTAAAACGATAAACTACGTCCTACAGCAAGGCCTTTGATCAGGAGGTTTTGAGTTGCAGATATCCACGTCTTAATTGCTATTGTTCCCGTGTCCACCCTGACACGGGGTGGTAGCATCTGTCAGGGTATCAGCTATGTCCAAACAGTTACCCATCCCAAACGGCGTCAAACAATATGAAAATATAAAAATAGGATTTAATACCAGCAAAACTTTGTTTTGTAAAAAATATTACTAACGATACGTTTTCGAAAAACATATTACCATCAATAAAAGTCTTGTCGGCCGTAAATAACCCATTGAGTTTGATATGCCGTAAAACTAACCAAACCAAACCCCCGTCTCTCTCTCTCTCTCTCTCTCTCTCTCTCTCTCTCTCTCTCTCTATATATATATATATATATATATATATATATATATATATATATATATATATATATAGAGAGAGAGAGAGAGAGAGAGAGAGAGAGAGAATTACCCATTATGACTAAACGGATATATGCTATTATATCCATTGTCAAAAACCGTTCTTCTGTCGGAGTAGATTTATTATTCGCACTCGAATCTCTCTCGTTCACAAGCGAGATGTGGCGAGACTCTCATTGCTCTAACGCTACTACCATGGAAAGTTCCTTGGTTCTACCTACACGGTTAAGAGCCGCTATGCCACTTCCATTGTAGCAAATCACCTACATCCCCTCCGAATCCCACCGCTCGAATAGCTTCTTCCCGCGAAACACGACTCAGGGGAACAAACTCCCAAGAGGATAGTTCCCTGATCTCTACAATCTTAACCTGTTCAATTCTAGAGTTAAGAGTTTTCTTCCCCTCTTATCGATATAAACTAACGCTTAACGTAAACCTCTACATAGAATGGCCCCATGCCTCGTACATCGTGAACCTTACTATAAACAATATAAGGAAGGTTATATTGATATAATGAAAATATGTTTAAGAAATTTTAAGTCATAGTTACACTGTAATCCACACCGAAATTGGAACATGTCCATTCGAAAGGACGATACACACCCGCTTTGTGTTGTTATCCTTTTCATGAGAATGGTATATCTAATCTTTAATCTAGTGACCTAACTTATTTAAATATCAGTGTGAAGCTGGCTACATAGTTAGCGTCGCTCCATCTCTATGAAAGAGATTTGGCAAACATGTGATGACTTCTATTAGAAAAGATCGAATAGATAATTTTCAAAAGTGTACCCTTTTATCTGTCTGCAATCGGTCGTAAAAATACGGTCGTCCGAGTGCTTGTCTATCCGGCTAACATAGAAAGTGCAAATTGAACCATTATTTAATCTACAAAAGTAGATTGTTCTTGCTCAGTGCATAGGGATATCTCCACTTGTTTTTAGTAAGTGCTGCTAAGTTATTGCTCGCACGGTTTCAACAGAATGTAAGTGTATGCTATCCAGGATTCAACTCACAAATACTATGTCCAGAAACTCACGAAATATCGCTTTAATTCAGTAATATTAACTGATTCCATCTGTCGGTATATTCGCCATTCATTGACCGAGCAGCGAGCGCTGCTGTTGGTTGAAATTTATAAAATCTTCCTCAGTATCTGTTTATATTTCTGAGATGAGGTATTATGTACACTATTTACATTATTCGGACTATTGTCCTCATCTTTGTCGCCATATTTATTACAACGTTTCGGCCGTTGTACGCTCCGGCCTTATTCAGGTGGTTGGAATGTCGAACTGAACCCGTTATTTCGCTCACTGGGGTAGACTGTTCTAGTTCCACGGGCCATGTTTTAATCAGTTATCTCCTGTTAATTCTCCACTCCAAGTTCTCCACCGCCTTAACCCTGTATTGAACTCACACTCTTTGGGTCCTGTCACTGGATCTAACTAACGCATTTATCCACTGTGCCATATGTCCTTGAAAACAGTCTACCCCGGTGAGCGAAATAAAGGCTTCTGTTCGTCATTCCAACCACCTGAAGAAGGCCGGAGCGTACAACGGCCGAAACGTTCTAATAAATATGGCGACAAAGATGAGGACATAGTTCGAATAATCTAAATATAATCTTCCTCGTAAAATTATTTCATTTTTTTTTCTTTTCAGACAAAGAGATTTCACAAGTCTACTATTTGTTATCGCTTTTTCCATTATTGATGGCGGCTTTTTTTAAATCTATGATCGAATCTTTCATCGAACATCAATATCTTGATTATCTCATCTTCTCTTCAAGTGGCATGTGATATTTATAGGTGTCGTTGCTGTTGAAAGTACTAATGGAATGTGGTTTCTGTTATTTGGTAAAATCCTTTGTGATCCTGTAGCACCAGTCCACGACGTTCTGGGTATGACGATAAACTACATCCGCGTGGTGGTAGTACCTGTTATGGTCCCAGCTATGAACAAATGGTGAACATCCAAACTGGCGTCAAACGATGAAAGATTAAAAATACATTTTTATAGTAAAAATACCAGAAATATGTTTTAATATTTTTAAAAAATCCAGCAATAGATTTTAATATAAATAGATATAATAGATTAATCGTGAAAGAAAGAATTTTTTAGCAAGATGTTTTAAGAGTAAAAATAAAAAAATACGAAAGCTCTCAAGAAAATTAAAATTAAATGACCCATAAGAAGTCGATATGTCGTTAAACAAACAAACAACACAAAACAAGATCACGGAGGTCGAAGAAGGGTGGTCTTCACTACGGCATACAGATTCCATTGGATGGTACCAATTTTTAATCATTGATGTAAAAACAAATGGTTGTGTATAGACGATATTTTAATTATTTACATTGTTCGAACTGTTGTCCTTACCTTTATTGTCATGTTCACGACGTTTCGGTCGCTGTACGTTCCGGTCTTCTTCAGTTCAACACTCCTCAAGGACACATGACCTAGTGAATAAAAGTGTTGATTGGATCCAGTGATTTGACACAAATAATTGTATGTTCAATACCTGGCTACGGTAGTGCCGAACAAAAAATTGAAGAGTTGAATTGAAGGGAGATAACTGGGACATCCGGAAGAGACAGAGCACGTGGAACTAGAACAATCTACTTCGGTGGACGGGGCTTAATCTGGGAGAATGTTTAATCTTTTGAGATTCTCATTTCCACTTTGTCTTACGCCTGATGTGTTTTGAATTGAATCAATATTACGCTCTTAAATAGATTATTTTTAATCATTTCACCGGAAGCAATTATTCTATGGGTATTTTCTTATAAAATCCTTTATCATATAAATTGATAGTATCATTATCCGTCACAGTAATTCCTTTCTTGGTTTCTATGGTTTATAAAGCCACTATGACGCACGTGGCAACTGGGCTTGAAAGAAAATGAAAAGAATTTAAAATGAACAGGAAACTCAATCTGAAAGATTAAACAAGGGATAAACCTCTACTGCTGTTCAAAAGAACAGGAGGAGTGTGAACCGGACGATAGGCGAACTTATGTACTTTTCTTGAGGGAAAAATTAAAAAAAATAAATAGTAAATAAAATTTCAGAATTTAGGCGTAAGACTGTTAAGGATTGGGTTCAGGTTATCTTCTACTAAAGTCTTTTAATTTTTTTTTTCACTCCCAATAAAGCCTTGCGTTTTAGTGGCATTATCGCCTTGCCTAGGACGAAATGATTAAAAATCACTTCTGTAGTTAGGAAAGCAGGAGTTAGATTATATAACCTCCACAGATAGTAAGAAAGTTCTATGATCCATTATCAATTATAAAGTTTAGTTTAAGACACTCAAAGAAGACAATTCTAACATTATATTAAAATGAAACCTAATATATAATACAATTATTGCTGCCATATTTATTCCGTGACTGGAAATTGTATTTCAGAAAATTCAATGATACATCTGATGTTATTTTAATATCAAATGTCCTCTGTTTATTAGTTGTGAATTGCCATTCATACTTAGGAAAATAGGAAATGTTTTTCCTTGTTCAGATTCAATGATTTCCATGTTAGACGTGTTTTCAAGTAAGGATAGATATCCCAGTCTATCCTACTAGTAATCAGTAGATGGGTGGGGGTGAGAAGAATTGGATTAATGCCTCTCCAAAAGGTGTTTGCGTGGAAGTGAGCGCAAATGACTAGCCCTGAATTTGAACTCGAATCCCTTTCTTCGCAGATATACTTTACACTAAATACCCTTTTCTTATATAGGATGTACAGTACAAACACAACTTTCTCAGAGACTCATGGGCCATAATGCAAACCACAATGCTATACGGCAACACAAGATGCAAATTAAAATAACATAAAACTGATACTTGTGACTAAACAATAATAGACGTCAAAACAAATCGTAAAAAAATGATTACACAATTTGGAAGCTATAACAATCAAGTCAAAAGAGCAATAAACAAAATTGATTTACGATTTAGAATCTTTCCAATAGGCATTCTATAACTTATTTAATTTCTCAGAATCCACATTCGACTGCGCATTTCAAAACTACGTCTAAATAAATAGCACCATGCTCACGCGACAACAGAAACATTCGAAATAACAAGTCAAAAAATCTCCAACGTGCAAACTACAACACGAATTGCAATATTATTTCATCGATTTTTTTTCTTTATAATGACTGAAGCCAGTTGAAAGCTCGAAATTTTGACAAGAGCAAGAAAGAAAAATGAACAATATATATATACATAACTTCAAGCACAAGATAAACTAATCCGACAAGAAGAAAAACATGTAACTCATCGGATATCAGTAACAAGACATCAATCTCTCTCTCTCTCTTTCTTTCTTTCTTTCTTTCTTTCTCTCTCCTCTCTCTCTCTCTCTCTCTCTCTCTCTCTCTCGCTATATATGAAGAAATATAGCCTTAAAGTGTGCTATATTTCTGAGATAAAGTGCTCAATATCAGAGATAGAGCGTGTGTAAATATAAAAGTGAATACTTAAAGGCGACAGGCTGTTTCATGCTAGATGCTATCAGAGTTGCCTGACGACTGCATCTAGCATGAAACAGCCTGTCGCCTCTAAGTGTTGACTTCTATGTTCATTTTATATATCTGCTGTGCGCCGATAGGGGTAGGATCTCCAACTGATGCCGAATCGGTAGGGTTTCGATTCCAGCTTGAAGCAACCGGATGTCGAGTCACACTGACGAGCTGTGATACAGCGAAACAGGCCCGTATTTGAGTGACTATATTAACAGCTCTCGTATATTCGATCGAGCACTGTTGGGAGAAATGTAATTCCAAAAGAGTGGCCGTCACCGCTACTGACGCACCGCTCTTCATTAATGAATTGATTATGGCGTTCGTTTACATTCGTATACAATACATTTCTAATTTCCCATCCTCTCTGCCGTGCGCCGGTAGATTAGGGGTAGGATCTCCGACTGATGCCAAATCGATAGGCTTTCGATCACGGGTTGAGCTGTGATACAGCGGAATAAACTGTGGATAAATCACACACACACACGCATATATATATATATATATATATATATATATATATATATATATATATATATATATATATATATATATATATATATAATTACAAACATAATGCTATGTTTTTTGTCATTTTAGCCCAGCGAGGCGTGAATGCCACTAGTATGCAAAGTGTTACAGGGATCGAAAGTCAGAGAAAAAACTGAGTATAGATAGGGTTTTGGAAAGGACAAAAGACAGAAGATGCCGATTCACGTTTCATTTAAACATTTTGCAGTTATGAGGGAAGCAATTAAATGAAAGATAGTTCTACGGACGGGAAGTTCAAGAAAGTATTGGACTAGAAGTGGTGATTGCATTTAGCTATTTCAGCAGCAAAAGAGATGCCACTAGAGTGGCACACTTAAATTCACATAGGTTACCAGGGGAAAGAAACTCGTCAAATATGTTGGCATGAAAATATTTGTAAAAACGACAGAATGAAGGCACATTATGTCGTTGAGATGTCAAGGATCAATTAGATTACGGATACTTGTCTGTATTTAGTCAAAAACTCCGAGATGAATAGCATGTGCATAAAGCCAGATATAGCAGCAGCGTTCAATGCCCGGGAGAATGGCAGATTTGTAGATGTACAAGATGGAATCTGACGATTCTAGAAAATGGTATACATGACGACAGAACAAATTCAATAAAAAATATGATTAATACATATATATATATATATATGTATATATGTGTGTGTGTGTGTGTGTGTGTGTGTGTGTGTGTGTGTGTGTGAATGTGTGTGTGTGTCGCGGGTGAAGTGTGTGAGTGAGTGTGTGTGTGGGGGGGGAAGTAGCAATCCTGCTTTTATAGAAGTTTCATTAAAACGATTTAAAGGTATAGCCGTTAAGAGTTTTATTTCGATTTCTCTTTTCTTATGGGTGTTTTCTTTTTTCGACATATTTTAAATGTTTTCCCTTTTATGTCCTGACATAAAACGAAGACAAGAAGCATTGAATAAAATATCTATCTGCATGATCTATCTATCTATCTATCTATCTATCTATCTATCTATCTATATATATATATATATATATATATATATAGCAATGACAAATATACAGTGAAGCCAAAAAAGCTGACAGTCGATGAGATATTGAGAGAAAAGACATTTAAGGCAAGCAATTTTTGCAATAAAGTGCTGGAGATCAAAGATATATCATGAATAGGATTAATATCAGAAGAAAATTGTCATGGGCCTCTTTCTCTCTCTCTGTGTCTATCTCCCACTTTCTCCCCCCTCTCTCTCTCTCTCTCTCTCTCTCTCTCTCTCTATATATATATATATATATATATATATATATATATATATATATATATATATATATAAACAAATACATTATTAAATATAACAGACAATGAATGTCTATTATGTCTGATCATGAGTGATTCTAATGTTCGAATGTTTGCTTTAATTTCTGGTGAAAATAAAGACAAAAATTGTCCAACATTTGGATATTTTTTTTATTAAGTTGGTCCTAAGCTTTCGGCTCACATGAGCCATCGTCAGAGTGGTTATACAGACGTGACACAAAGATATCCACCGTCAAGGCTCATATTTTCAAGATGCCGTTCTATAACGTCATACCACGCGATAGACCGAAGTATTACAACAGAACCAATGTCTAGATGACATGTAATGCGTTGGGACTAGTTTGAAATGTAATTTTGTTGAGTGCGGGTTGCTTCGTTTTTGTTCTATTAAACAACATGGTATGGACAGCTCATGTTAATAAGTTTAAATAATGATCTGCTGGCCCCAATACACAATATATATATATATATATATATTTGTATGTGTGTGTGTGTCTGTGTGTGTTTGTGTGTGTGTGTATTTAGGCAGCAATCCTTCTTTCATGCACATTTCCTTAAAAACGACATACAAGGTGCTTTTATTTAGTTTTTTTATACAATTTTCATGCGATCTAATAATTGTTTTCTTTTCGGATGATAAATTATATAAAAACTGTCTGAATGTTCTTTTTACCCGTGCGCTTTTCGGGTTTACATTTAGCCATTTTCAAGGATTATATTTTAACCGTTAAAATGAGAAATAGTTTGTTGTATGTATGTTTTATAAAATGTTTTCATTTTTTTGTTTCAAAACACGGTCAAGATATTATGTCCATGTTCAAAGTTAATATTATTAAGTGTTGGTTTGTTTGTTTTTATTAATAAGGCTTCCATTATTTTTAGCCTTTTTTGCATGTGGATGATGCTATTATATTAGTGTTATCGACAAGTATGTTCCGAATAGTGTTTGGTAGGTTTCATGAATATTTAAATGAGATCTAATTGAGCTATTGTCAGAAAGCTGTAGAGTTAGTCTGCGTGTTAAACATGTTGTAGTGTGACCTATATAATTATTTACGAAAGTTGATTGTTGAGGAATACAATTCCTTAATAGGCATTTGAATTCGTAAATAATAGATATATATAAAGGAGAGAGAGATTAAAATTAAGTTCTAATAGCCATCGATAGGCCGGAATCTATAATTAAATGTGAAAATCACTAGATTGGACAGGCTCAGAAATTCTTAATACTGTACGGATTGATTGTAAGTGATGATTTTTTTTTAGTTTGTGATATACCGTATATGCTGGCCTACAACACGACTAGGCATATAAGATGACCCCCAAATAAAAGTTTCGAGCTATATTCGTCGTACAAGATTATCACCACCAAGGCGTATTTTAAAATGTACTGAATTTCTTAAATAAATTCAGTAAGCAAATGCTTTCTTTTCATTCATATTCTAATGAAAAGATGGTGGTTAGATATTGTCAGTTAACTAACACAATCTCTATTACCTCATGAGTGGGTGCTGTGTTTTCTTTAGGCTATTACTGTAGCATGAATGGCTTTTCGTCACTAAACATGCATTCTTCTACTGTTATCGAATGCGACTTGTTGAGACTCATATCCTGTTGCATTTTTGTCCAACATCATCGAGTAAAGGAAGCGAGACAGAGGTTAGCCTACCGTCAAATATTTCCCATGCTAACAATTTGCCATAAACCGCAGAATTTAAGTTTCACTTTTTATACATGCAATCTAAGACTGTTCCCTATTTCTCTTACGGTTAAAAGGTCGACTTGTGCGCCGACATATACGGTAGCTGTTTAGTTATATTTTCACATTTTTTTTCAATTGCAGCTTTCATATGAATTTAATATCTAAGATTGCTTGCCAGGACTTTCCTTTTCATATTTATATTTTCAGTAGTTTGCTAGAGGTCACGAAATCTTTTATGATAAGAACGGCTGAAGGTCCTTAATAGAAACGGTAAAACCTTTGTGTATTTGGTAAAGCATAAAATGTAGGCATCTTTGAACTATATCTTGTTAATCATAACAAGGTTTTGTTTTCTCTTTTTCTTCTAAATTGAAATGATGTAGATTTTCTCGAATGGTTTTTGTTTTCTCTATGGAAATAATCGATCTATACAACGAAAAAATTACAAGTCTTACCTGAAATAATTATTGGCGGCCATAATCTTAACAACAGAAATTAGGCGGAGTCCACAGTGTTGATAGTAGACACAGAGAGGAAACTATAACAACAACTACAGAATTTAGTGAATGAAAGCGAGGAAAAAGGATTAAACGTCAATTGCAAGAAGACAGAATGCATGGCTGTTATAAAATGGAACAACCTATAAATTCAAAATTGAAGATACCAAAATGAAACAAGTAAGAAAAGTTTAAATATTTGGGAAGGGTTTTAACAGAGGACAGAAAGTCTGTCACTTAAATAGTGAGGCGCATTGGTTAGCGAATGCTGCATTTAAAATGTCTCACTTGAAATCCTTGTCGTTATGAGAAATCTCCGTTTCTGCGAGCCACTATTAATAACGAATCTATCATCCTACATGCTAATCCTACTTGGCATTTTGGAATGAATTTGGAGTTCACAATCGTAGAGTAAGGCAATTTAAATCACCAGCAAAGTTGCTCAAAATTAATAGGAGCAAAATATCCAAATATAAAGAGAACGAAAAAAATATAAATTCGAACGTTGATAACATTAATTTAAAAGAGTGCTCACTACCAAAAGTAGAGCAATATTATTTATTATAAGATGTTAAATACGAAAGTAGGCACTACAAAAATGCATATTGGTTTCGGTGCTTAAACCTAAGCATCTCATCAGGTGGGTAACAAAGATTGTTATAAACGATTTTATTTAAAAATGCAACTGATAAAACATGACTTCTTTTTACGTTATTTAAATATTTAAGAAGACATAAGACGAATTACCATAACAGGAAACAAAACTAATTGATATTTTTTTTTCCATATATGGAAAAGAAAAAATAATAATATATGCAGATTAACGCATAAAAAAGAGGATAAGAAATCAATAAAATGAAAAAAGAAAGAAGAAAGAGAAATCTAAAAAGGTGATGCACAAAGAATATATCAGAAAACAGAATTGTCTAATTATTTGAATGTGGCCTTCCTGCTTCATTCCTGGTTACAAGTCAAAGCTCTGCAAATCGATGAAATCTGAACCAAATTCGTGGAAAATCAAAATATGTTTCTGCCCTTGTAATATGAGACACTACTATTATTTTCCTTTAAACCAGTCCAATTGCCAAAGTTTTGCGAACAATGTCAGTCTAGCAAACAAGCCTTTAAATATTTACTTAGAGGGTAGAATAGGTTGGTTTCTTTTGTTTGTTTAACGACATATCAAATCATTATGGGTCATTTAATGCTGACAATAGCAATTATGAGGTGGTTCCGCACTCCTCAAAACCTTCTTTGCTACCGGAAGACACAGATTGAGGTAAAAGCGAAATTCTCACTGACGCATCAGTGAGAAATCTTCTGTCAAAGAAAACGGGAATTCACAATAAGATCTCGAATGAGAAGTGGGACAAAAGAATGGAAAAGTGCAAAGGGATAGGGAAAGGAGGGGGAAAATACCTGTCGGAAAAGGAAAGTAAGGATCCAACGAATTAAAACCACTGGTTGCAGTCTGAATTTCAGAATCTGACATAGATTATTGGGACTGTATTTATCGCTGAGGTGCGTATGGAAACTCACGGTATGGTAGGAGTAGATCTAATATGTTGTGGAGAAACAACCCAGGAGGAGTGAACTGGTGTGAGAAACTTTGTTTTTAATTGTCAGTAGTGCAAGGATGCGAATGAGTAGATACTGATTAGTAGCTAGATATTAGTGCACTCGTTGGTAGACGCTCCAGAGTTTATAATAGTTTCTTTTTAACTGGTTCATATATTCTCTTGTCTACATTAAGGTAGCATTTATGCCCCACCTTTTGCGTTGTTAATATGGCTACTACAGCGGCCCAGCCAATCCCTATTGCAGACACATTTGTGTTTATTCAACACCCGCAGAGCCCACCAGTGGTTTATACTGCAATTATGCTAAGACCTTAGTTACAGTTTCTGGGAAAGTGCGTGTCATCTAGAGTGATCAACAATTTGAATAATGCCAGCACGCTCAAGCCCCCGACCGCGATGGTTTACTAGCACACCAAGGGTACCGTCTACCCAATTTCATTCACAAGAGTCAACTCGTGGTATGGTTTTCAGTCACTTTCCAAAGGCGCCGCACGCTGCGATCGACCTCTGCAGTCCGTTAACATCAGGAATTCTCCTTCCCGACAAATCGACTATGGTAAGATTCGAAATCGGGTCTCATTGTCAGAATGCGAACGTTCTAACCACTCGGTCACGTGCCCATACATCAATTTGTTTAGTCCTCCGTGAACACCTCCCACTGCATGAATCAGCGTGTCCCTCGGGTGGGTCAGGTTTGGTCCATTTGACATGCAGTCGTAAAGGTATAAAATGAAAATTCTGAATTCTATACATTTCAATGTACATTCTACAAATGACCAAACTACTGGAGTATACGTTTGCCAAGTTTCATCACAGTCAGCGCTGTTGTTGTTGTTTAGCGTCACTTATGGAAAAAAATTGAATCAATGTGCCCCGTCTTAGTCTACATGACTATAAAACTGTTTTTCTCCTACATGACAAGGTAAGTCTACATACAACTAAAAATCTCGAGGAAAAAACATTGAAACACGGCTGTTCTGTTCAACTTCAAACGTAATATTCACCTGACCCTTGCACGTTTTTCTCATGGCAAAACCTTCGGGACTTTACTCAAAAAGAAATATCGAAGAAGAGTTTGATGATTGGCAGCAATTCATAGATTGTATTGGCGATTATATAACCGAATAAAATGTAATCGCACTTTATTTTTTAAAGAATAATATTGCAAAAAAAGTGAAGTGGGAATTATTTATTACTCACCTTGATAGAAAAGAATTTATTTCGCACTGCGTCATCAAATTGATAACAACTAAAGGAAAATCGAATAAGCAACATGGCTGATTCGACTGCGAGACAAACCTGTTAGACCATATTCCCTGCGGAGGCGGTGTTTGGTTTATTGATTACTAAATAATAAACTGAAATTCCTTTGAATTCGTTATTATTTACTATGCTTAATTAAGTTTGGCTCAAGGTCATAGACATTTGGTAAAAAAAGAAAGTAATATCACATTAGACGTTAGAAACGCGACAAAGCTTCTTTAGTTTTATAGTCAAGAAAATATTTCCACACATTATCGATAAAAATATATCCTTGGACGTTAAATTCTTCTGGCTTCAATGCAAAGAATCACGCAATGTTGCCATAATATGAAAGGATGATAGACAGATGGAGCAAGGCCAGAATGGTTAGGAGGATGAGGGGAAAACATATTTAGTCCCATAACATTTTTCTACATGTCTCAATGAATATTTCTTTTAATATCATATAAGAACATCGTTTCTTTATGACTAACCAAGGATGGGCACATTTTTCCGCAAATGTTTGTAAAATACTTCCAGTTGACGGGAATATTTGTTTTGATATAGCATTTCTTCATAATCGACACTCTACACATCACACCAAAGCCAGATCATAATTTTCAGCGGTTCTCCTGGTTTGCAGACGGATTCTTTTTCTTTCGATAGGTACTAACCATTTTTCGTTTTTTTCTGTATGTATATATATATATATATATATATATAATATATATATATAGAGAGAGAGAGAGAGAGAGAGAGAGAGAGAGAGAGAGAGAGAGAAACGCCATTTTCACTCTTCTCATTCAGTTACAAATGACGAGCAAAGAGCAGGGAATAATTCAGATAATAAGAGTCTAATTCAGACTCTTTTCCGTGTTCAAGAAGTAAATTGGCACCTTCATCAGCTACACCTTTCAGAAGCTCAAACACTGGCCGGCCACATTGAGAGAAGTCTTCAAGAGAAAAATATCCTTATTGAAACTGGCCAAACGATAACTGGCATATCCGAACACTTTTACAGTTATTTATTCTTTTAATTCAGTAAAATGTTTTTTTTTTTAATTCACACAACATAATTTCTGATACGAATCTGATCAAAAGGCATTTTAAAAGTGACGGCCTAAACTCATTTTAGAATTTACAATTTAAACTCATTTTACAAAGTACGATTTGAACTCATTTTAACTGTTACGATCTAAACTCATTTTTAAAGTTACGATATAAACGCATTTTCAAAGTTACGATTGAAACAAAATTTGGAAGTTATGGTCTAAACGCATTTTCAAAGTTACGATGTAAACTAATTTTCAAAGATACGATGTAAACGCATTTTCAAAGTTATAATATAGACGCAATTTCTGAGTTAGGATCTAAACGCATCTTCAAAGTTACGATCTAAACGCTTTTTCAAAGTCACGATCAAAACTGGTTTTCAAAATTACGATCTTGACTCATTTTAAAATGATGAGAAGGAATAGATGGAACTGTACCAGCTGTGGAATTACGTAATGTACAATGAAATAGAAAATAATGTAACTTAAAACTATTAGTCCTTGCCTTAAATAATGAAAACTTTACACTGAAGAGATCATGCCAAAAATGCATTTGTTTCCAACTTAATATATAGATACTCTATGTAACTAGTGGGCCAACCAAAATGAGCTGACTCATTTTATAGTTTAACAAGTGAAGGTTAACCAATCAGAAGACGTGGAATATTCAATCCGACGTGTATAAAGGCGGCCATTTTGTTTTTTCTTGTCGGAATATCCTGTCAGATGAAAGACCTGAAGAACTATGCTTTCCTACTCTCTCCGAATATCCACTGCCAACCTCTGATATGGAAGACCTTAAGAATTCCT
This sequence comes from Acanthosepion esculentum, assembly GCA_964036315.1. Lineage (NCBI taxonomy): Eukaryota > Metazoa > Mollusca > Cephalopoda > Sepiida > Sepiidae > Acanthosepion > Acanthosepion esculentum. Next base: position 97,507,880 of record OZ038493.1, on the reverse strand, counting down.
GAATAGCTGCTATTAGACATTGGTGTTGTTTCATTGAACAAATTACTTACTACGTTGTATTTCTACATTCAGACTACGGTGATCATGTTTTACATTGGTTATGAGCCCAGATTACAACTGTATTTTGACGGAAATGAATCCAGTTATGAATTACATCATCCTTTGCCAAGATGACCAGAAGGAAGACGATGATTTTAGGGAAAGAAATGCGACCGTGTTCTCTGAATTAATACAATGCCTGGATGACAGAAGTTTGTCTTTAAATCATGCGAGAAGCTAAGGACAATGGACGCCGAGCGCTACAGATATTCCGTGAACACTACTTACCAAAAGGTAGGCCTAAAATTATTCCTTTATATACTGAACTAACTGCGTTAATGAGATGAGAGAATGAATCCATAACAGATTATATTATAGGGACTGAGAATGTCACAGATGCCTTAAAAATGTCAGGTGGGGCTGCAGATGGGCTGTTAAGAGCCATGGTTTTAAAGGGATTACCACTGACATTTAAACCATTCACGACAGTCATAACTCAAACAGATGAAAAAGTAACTTTCACTGAGTTTACTATAATTACATGATTTGTCACACCCGTATAGACTAGGTAAGAATTATTATAATTGGGTATAGTATCCAATTCAAACGAAAAGGCATATGTTCGCTCATTCGAAAAAGCTTTTACATTTTTGCAAAAATCACTCGTTTTATAAAATTGTACCAAAATAAAATACATAAATGAAGGCATTAAACATGAGATGACCAGTCCCTATTCGCCGCACCAGAACGGAATCGCTGAACGTAGTTGGCGGACTCTTTGCGAAATGGCTAGATGTTTACTAATACAATCTAAGTTACCCCAAAATATGTGGGTCTATGCATTAAATACCGCCGTATACATAAGAAACCGTTGCTATAATAGTGTTGTAGAGTTATTTCCTCAGTGGAAACTGTATTTTGACTAAATTCGTCCTCAATAGGTTCAACGTACAAAAACGTTAGGAACTTGTTATAATAAGTATTACGCAGAGTAATCGAGTTGTGGTCGCTCACTACTTTCGTATTCGACTCCTACTTATATTAGATGGGAGAGTCTATTATCTATAAACTAGGTGTGTTTCACCATAACAAATAGTAAAATTATAAAAACTCCTTACAAAGCTTATACGAATTACAAACCCAACGTTAGTGGTATGCATATTTTTGGTATAATTTTGCGACCACAGGACAAAACTTGATCCAAAACGAAAACGAGGCATATTTATTGGTTATGACGGGGTGGGTCCGGCCTATATGATTTATTTCCCAGAAAGTAAAATAATAAAGAAAATAAGATGCGTCAGATTTACAGATTCCTTTGAGCAAGTAAAGGATCCCGAAGAAAAGAATATTAATTGTGAGGAGCTGGTCCCACACGAAACGGTATGGCCTAATTATGAGATAAGCCCTATAAATAGAAAACCCGTACAAGATCCACAATTAGGGGAAGGTATTATATCAGACGATATAGATGAGGACACAAACCTTGAGATGGGGGGAAACAAATTCCGCGTTATCCGACCAGAATTAGAAGAAAGCCAGACTATTTTGGAATGGATCAATGTAATATCTGTGACATTTACTGTTGTTATTCGGTGCAATGTATCCCGAAGAACTATTAAGAAGCCATACATTCTGATAATTCCAAACGATGGATAGCCGCCATGCAAAAAAAGAAATGGAATCTTTAGTATCAAATGATACTTTTGAATTGAAAAAAAGCCCCGGATGACAAAAATATTATCGGCAGCTCTTGGGTTTATACGGTAAAGCGAACTGAGGATGGTTCGCCAGTGTATAAGGCTCGTTTTGTAGCTAAAGGATTTTTCGAAGATATACGGGGAAGATTATGTAGAAACATTCACTCCAACAACAAACATGACAACAATAAGAATTTTAATGCAGATGGACACACATTATGGTATAGATATACACCATATGGATGTGAAATCAGCCTATTTGAATGCGCCGATTGACTATGAAATATGCATAAACCACCAGGTTTTGAAAAAGGTGACAATTATGTATGGAAACTCAAAAAGTCACTATATGGGCTGAAGCAATACGGAAGAACGTGGAATAAATTACTACATTCCTATTTAATTGAACAATTTTTTGTAAAACCTCCCAGTAAACCCATGCCTGTACACAAGGACATTTAATAATGAAATATTGGCAATTCTCATTATTTAGGTCGAAGATATGTTAATTGCTTCAAAATGTAAAGCTACGCTATTAAAAATTAAAAATTCCTTAAATATAAGGTTTAAGATGACCGACTTGGGTCGACTCTCATGGTTTTTTGGTATACAATTCGAATTTAAGGATCACACTATTATAATGAAACAATCCTGATATATCGACAAACTCTTATCAAAATTCGACATGCGAAATTGCAAAACGCGGACTACTCCATGTGAAATGGATTTAAACACAATTATGAATAATGAAGATGGTATAGCGGCGTGTGAGAAAGAATACAGAATGTTGATAGAGAGTCTTATTTACGTCATGACATCAACAAGGCCAGACATCTGCTATACGGTTATTAAGTTGTCTCAAAAATTAAATAAACCGAGGACTGTGCATTTAACAAGAGCTAAGCAAATATTACGGGCTCTCATCCCTCTCATATTTGGTACTGATCCATTAGTTACTGTCCTATAGACCTGGGTAGGACTTAAAACTGCACCCATTAGTTACTGTCCTATAGTCCTGGGTAAGACGTAAAACTGTATCCATTAGTTACTGTCCTATAGTCCTGGGTAAGACGTAAAACTGCATCCATTAGTTACTGTCCTATAGTCCTGGGTAAGACGTAAAACTGTATCCATTAGTTACTGTCCTATAATCCTGGGTAAGACGTAAAACTGCATCCATTAGTTACTGTCCTATAGTCCTGGGTAAGACGTAAAACTGTATCCATTAGTTACTGTCCTATAATCCTGGGTAAGACGTAAAACTGCATCCATTAGTTACTGTCCTATAGTCCTGGGTAAGACGTAAAACTGTATCCATTAGTTACTGTCCTATAATCCTGGGTAAGACGTAAAACTGCATCCATTAGTTACTGTCCTATAGTCCTGGGTAAGACGTAAAACTGTATCCATTAGTTACTGTCCTATAATCCTGGGTAAGACGTAAAACTGCACCCATTAGTTACTGTCCTATAGTCCTGGGTAAGACGTAAAACTGTATCCATTAGTTACTGTCCTATAATCCTGGGTAAGACGTAAAACTGCATCCATTAGTTACTGTCCTATAGTCCTGGGTAAGACGTAAAACTGTATCCATTAGTTACTGTCCTATAATCCTGGGTAAGACGTAAAACTGCATCCATTAGTTATTGTCTTATATTGGGGTATGAATGTGAATAGTCCTACTTTTAGCCCAGTCCTTCTCCTGAATGACTTTCAGAATCACTTTGACTCGGAGTGATAGTGTCTGTTTTAATGGGTCCCAGCTATGGGTAAACAAACCACTTTTTCACTTTTTTGTTGTGATCACAACCTAAATTTATAATATTGTTGTTAATGTTTATTAACCTGAAGTACATAAGAGGAGATAAATGATATAACTAATTTTTGTGGATATAAATTTTTAATTTAAAAAAAAATTAAAAAAGGAATTTTATGAATGCTAAAAAGAAATCATTTTATGAATATTAAGAAGAGAACAAAATAATTATTTGATGAATGCTAAAAGAAAAAAAATAAATAAATAAAATCCTTTTATTAATACTAAAGTATTTGTTCCATATAAATATTGATTTTACTAATATTTTGAAAGAAGATTCCATAATGTACCCAAAAAAGGGGGTGTTACATTTTTTTGTATACTCTATGTAATTAGTGAGTCAAGCAAAATGAGCTGACTCATGTTATAGTTTAACAAGAGAAGGTTAACCAATCAGAAGAGGTGAAATATTCAATCTGACGTGTATAAAGGCGGGCAATTTTGTTTTTTTTCTTGCCGGAAGATCCACTGCTAACCTGTCAGATGAAAGACCTGCAGAAATACGCTTTCCTACTCTCTCCGAATATCCACTGCCAACCTCTGATATGGAAGACCTTAAGAATTACTGAACAGCTGCTACTAGACATTGGTGCTGTTTCATTGAACAAATTACTTACTACGTCGGATTTCTACATTCAGACTACGGTGATCATGTTTTCCATACATGACAACGAGTGAGGATCGTTAGTAATGGTCAACTAGGCTATATTTTGGCGTTCAATAAGATATTTTTTCGTTAAGATGTTTGATATTAAAATCCAAACCTTTATTCCAATCAAACGATATTTCCCATAATTAATTATTTCCCTGTGAAGAAATTAGTAAAATCTGACATCCACTTTGATATTTATAAATGTAGGAAGTAATTTATATATAATCAATTCGAATAAATAAATTCATGACGTTGAAATACTAATTGGGACACTTAATGGATGTTACTACCCTTGTAGTTGACTAGTGTTTTGCACCAAACAAATAAATCTTGAAGCGATTAATCAATACATAGATTTATCGATAATGCGAATATCGAATGAAACGATTAACATTGTCCTCGAGCGCTACCAAATTTCATTGACAATCAAATAATTAAATGTAATGGGAATGTACCAAGAAGCTTGCTTAACAAGAACTACCCATTGTTAATTATGCGTAAAGTCGATTAGCAGTCATTTTCGCTCTTGCCAACCGACAAAAAAAAAACGCATAAGCAGTAACAGACGTCGTCATTAATGGATAAGTATTTTTAGTAAAGCTTTTCTTATATGACAAACCATTGTTAGAAGGTGTTCCGTCTCATCGCCACAAAAAAATAATCGGTATATCGACCGCGAGAATCGTCTGGACATGAAGTGCATCCGGCATATGGTTGGTGTCGGGAGAAAAGTTAATCTTCATACTGTTGTATATAGCAAATACAGAACTAGAATAGCATCTAAGGCTTTCCATGCAGGTAACGGGTCATGCAGTCGGAGACAGGTTTACGAATATACAAATGTAGTCAAAGTCATAGGTTGAAAAGGGAGGATTATCTCACATAAGGTTGCTTTAATCTGCGTATTATTAAGCCAATCAATAGTCCAAGTGTCACTCAATGTTGAGGTTTATTGAATCATGATGCTATATTTGTATTAATGGAGGAGGTAAGAAGTACAGTTGATAAGAATAGGTAGGAAATAAAACGCTTACACCTAAACATAAAATGTTTAAGATTGAATTAATCGGGAAAACGGCATCTCAGGATTCTAAACGACTTTTATTTTCATGAAACAAAAGTAACAGGTTTTTCTAAACTTATTCTCAGAAAAAAATTATTCATTGAGAAAAAATAGGAAAGAACATTTCCGAATCTCTATTGTCTATTTAAAATCAATGACTATTCTATTATAAATCTTAATGAATTATGAAGAAATTCTCAAATTTATCATTTTTGTAAATCAAATATTTATTTATAATTCATCATTATCATCATCATCATCATCATCATCATTTGTGTATGTTATGTTTCCTGTTTTGTATCCTGTAGAGCCGGGTCCAAACGATGGTCGTAAGGCCCTATAGGAGAATTGTCATTTTTCTTATTATATGACACTTTTCTTATTATATAGGGCGATCTTCTGGGCAACTTATATGTTGATGTTACCTTGGACACTGTTAGTAAATTATTCCATTCTTTTTCTCACGAATCCCAGAGCTCCGATTACTATTGCTAAAGTCTCAGTTTCACAAAGAAGTGAATCTTGGGAAGAGTGAATTTTCCTTATTATGCATATATTACGAAGGAAATGAGGATGGTTTATCGCAATTTACGTGTCACGATGAAAGTCAGAACTGTCATCGGCATTAATACCATCGTGAGAATTGATGACAACGGGTAGGCCGTTGATCAGTATAAGAAATGAAATAATTCCAAGATTAAAGTCCTGAGAGACACCTGTATAAATGTGAAATGATCTAGAAGAGTGACTGTTCCAAATATTTTTCATTACACGATTTCTTGTCATTTGACAATACTATGAAGATTATCGTTTTTTTATTCCATTTTTTCCATCCCGATTATTTTACGTTGTTTTTTTTTAAGTCTTCATTTTTTTGTGGGGGGGTTGCATTATTTCCAGAAGATTTCTGTATTTTTCTCTATCTTTGCTTTCATTCCTAATCTTCCATAATATTTAATAACGTTATTTTTCCGTTATATCACTTTTCATTCCTTCGTTTTCATTGTATTTCTAATACTTTTTCACGCCTTCTTAATATTTCTTGCATAACTTCCAGAAATTTTCTGTCAGTCCTTTTTTCCCCCTTCTTTGCTTTTCTTTCCTTTTCTTCCAGAATATTCGATTGTTTCTTTTTTTCGCTCTTCGTATTCAGTGTTTTTCTTCCACAATATTTGATTGTTTCTTTTTTCGCTCTTCGTATTCAGTGTTTTTCTTCCAGAATATTCGATTGTTTCTTTTTTCGCTCTTCATATTCGGCAGAGCATCATCTGGATTCCTCTCTCTGGATTCGAAGGTATAGAGTTCGACAAGCCTGTCGCAAACCTGGCAGCGAACTACCTAGCATAGGTACAACTGGTATTTACCAACCCCCAGCCACAAGGCAGGATGTCGCACAAGGTAGACGTTTCTGTGGAGCAAATCCGAGCCCGTAGTCTCGGCCAAATATTCCACGTAGACTCCCGCATACACTGGGTTGGTTTTGCCTACCTCACCAGATGAGTCTCTGCTCATACCCTCGTCTCGGTTCCTCTCTGCCTGAAGGCAGAGAGTTTCCCAAGTGTACTGCGAGTCTGGCTGCGAACAACCTATCTTAGGTACAGCTACCACACAGCATCATACCATGGAACACTTTATAGAATTGGACGAGTACCTTTTATTCACCGGGAGTGTACTCTTTACTCTACTACAATTTCCTAGTTTCCGGGAAGTGGTTGATATGCCTTAAAAACAATTAATAAAAAAATAATGTCTGCATTCTTATTAGTGAAAAATTAAATTTTGTGCAAACTAAATGCATATAAACACTGTCTTGTCTAAACCCAGATTACGGGTAATGACCTAGTAAAGCATTGTATTGGACAGAATGGAAATTATTATTATTATTATTATTATTATTATTATTATTATTATTATTATTATTATTATTAACACTAAGAGAAGAGCGGGATTTAAGAAGAGAAAAAGCAGTGTTTGACCTTGTCCATTAATATTCTGGATTCTTCAAATTATGTTTAAAAATTGTATCCAGGTATTAAAATGCAAAAAGCTTTCCAAAAAATTATATGTATTTGTACAAACGTCTCTTTTCTTGAGACAACGACTGTCCTAGCAATGAATGCGGCAAAACGAATAAAACGCCGCCATCGTGAATGAAATTCAAGTAAAACGTACGTAATATGATGGCGACCGTGTTCATCTTGAAACTTTCCGTTAGTTAATTAGTGTTACTAACATGAATTAATCAAACAACTTACTATAAATCTTACAAAGATTTATATACTTTTTGAGTTTTTTTTTTTTTTATAGTTTCATACTTTTTATAATACAATTTTTAAACTATTTTTAATATCTATTTCCAGTGAACGAAGTTTCCATTTTCCTGTCGTTTGGCTCGATATTTGTTATTCCCGCCCAACCTGCTATACAGCTAATAACAAAACAGCTGTCTTGACACTTTGGGGAAATTATATCTAAGAAATCCCAAAAACTGCAAATTATAAAAAATAATTCGTGCTCAAAACCAAAATAAAATAAACGATTTTTTCATGACAACAAAACTAACAGATTTTTGTAACATTAGTCTCAGAAAAAATTATTCAATGAGAAAAAAATAGGATAGAGCATTTCCGAATCGCTATTGTCTATTCATAAACAATAACCATTCTAAAATCTAAATCTTTATGATGTATGAAGAAATTCTCAAATACATCCTTTTTGTAAACCAAATATTTATTTATTTATTTATTTATTATTATTATTATTATTATTATTATTATTATTATTATTATTATTATTACTTTCTTTGATATCTGCCGTTTACACATTTCTTTCCGGGTCCCGCCCAGGGACCTCAGGTTAGAAATGTCATCATGACACATTCCACTGCAAAATAATAATAATAATAATAATAATAATTACATAGATAAAGCCCTTCGTAAGGTGTGGGCTGTACTTGTCAGAACAATTTTTTGTATCTCTTTGAGACATGGACTTCCAGGGATCCCTTCAATTAGTCTACTGGAATCTTTTCCAACCAGTCCACGGGCTCCAGCTACAACAGGGATTGTTGATGTTCCCATGTGCCACATTTTTGAGATTTCTATTTCAAGGTCCTTGTATTTTGACAGCTTTTCGAATATCTTCAAAGATATATTGCAGTCTGCAGGGACTGCCATATCAATAAGGAGGCACTTATTTTGTTTGTGGTCTTTAATAACAATGTCTGGGCTGTTGGCTTTGATTGTTCTGTCAGTGTGTATTGTGTAATCCCATAGAATTGTAACAGGTCCTATCTCCGTAACCGGGTCTGGGAGGTGTTCGTACCAGTTTCTTTCAGTTTCCTTCCCGTAGGAGTTGCACATTTCCCAGTGCAGATATTGGCCCATTTCTGTCATTATTATTATTATTATTATTATTGTTGTTGTTGTTGTTATTATTATTATTATTATTATTATTATTATTATTATTATTATTATTTGTCTATGTTATGTTACCTGATTTATATGCTGTATACCCGGGTCCAAACCATGGTCCTTAGACCATATAGGAGAATTGTCATTTAACTGATAGCACTTTTCTTTGTATATGGGATGTTCCTAGTAGGGCAATCTTCTGGGCAACTTGTATCTTGCTGTTACCTTGAATTCTATTAGTAAAATTGCCCATTCCTTTTCTCACGATGTCCACAGCTCTGATTACTATTCAGTCTTCATTCCCTTCATCCTTTGGTTTCTGGTGTATACTCATGTCTTTCCGGGCCTCAAACAAAGACCTCAGTTCAGAGATGACAACATGATATTTTCCACTAAATATTTTTTTTAGGAAATAAAACAAAAAACCCTCTAAGGTCACGCGTATTTTAAATAGATAAAGCCTTTCGTAAGGTGAGGGGCTGTATTCTGCGTACGATTTTTGTATTCTTTAAGGCTTGGGCTATCAGAATCCCTTTAATGAGTCTATGAGAATATTTTCCTATTAATCTGAAGGCTTCAACTACAACTGGAATTGCTAATGTCCTCATCTGCCACATTTTTTAGATTTGGATTTCATGGTCCTCGTAATTTGATAGTTTTTTGAAAATCTTCACAGATACATTACAGTCTGCAAGGACTGCCATGTCAGTAAGAAGACACTTTCTTTTTGCATTCTCTGAACATGATGTGTGGGCTATAAGCCTTGATTCTGTCTGTCTGTGTGTATTGTAAATTCCCATATAATTGTTACAGGTCCTATCACTGTAACCGGGTCTGAGTAGTGTTAATACCAATTTTTCGCATTTTCCTTTCTGTAAAAGTTGCAGATTTTCCAATACAGATATTGGCCTACTCTGACATGCCGGGGTTTATATTCAGTGGGTGCCAATACCAAGCAACCTGATACAAGATGGTCAATTGCTTCTGGATATTTATCACAGAATCTGTATTTTGGGCTAACGCAATTTTTGAGTATGTGGGCTTGTCTAATATCTAATTAACAAGCATTGATTTTGTGCAGCAAGATTAAAATCTTTGGTTTCAACATGTAAACCTGCACTACGTAGCCACTGATCGGCACAGGGTTTGTCTGCATTAGTTTGTTTGGTACGGGCAGAATATTGACCGAGAAGATGTTCATCTTGCCATTGTTTCTGTATCTTATCCATTGCTCTTGATTGTGTTTTCTTTTTTAAGGTTATTGCCACTGCAGTAGATATATTATGTTTTCTTTGTATTTCTTCATCCACATGAAATTCAATTTTTCAGTTGTTGTCTTCTTTTATAACAGAATAAAGTTTCCTGCTTCTTTCATGTTCCCTGACACAGATCATCATGAAGTCTTCTGTATTTCGAGGTATCTTTCAAGGCCAATTGTTGATATTTTATAAGACAGTTCAAGTTGAACTAATCTTCTGCTTCCTTCGGATATGGACACATACAGACGATCAACATCAGCCTTGCATGCGATAGCAAGTGAGAAGCTTTCCCGTTTTGGCGCCCATTCTCTTAATGGTGCAGTTAAGGATGTTGAAACGGTATTACACCACAGGCACAGCCAAGGAGTTTATGGCTGATATTCTGTTTTTTCACTCCGACTCTGTATTCAATACCAGACGCATGCGTCTGTAGTATTATTTTCTTACTTCATTTAGATATGTAGTATTCTATCTCCTTCAAAAATTCCTAGGTACCTATAGGCTTCTTCTTGTTCCAGTTCTCTAATCTTTGTGAAAAAATCTAGATATATTGAGGGCTTTTCTGTAATTATCCCTTTCTTGAATGTTATCTAATCCGAAATCCATAATTATGTCGTCACTGAAACATTTTACTCTTTTGATGAGGCCCTTCAACTCATTGTCGTCTTTGGAAAAGATTTTGAGATCCTCCATGTAGAGTATCTGATTAAATACTTTCTCGTTAATTTGTACCCATAGCTATTATTGTTTAGTTCACGTAAAAGATGGATTAAGGACAGACAAAAAAGAAGGGTTGACAAGGAGTCATCTTAAAAGATTCCTCGTCTGATCTTCAGACGGTTAAAAGTGTCAGTGCCTTTGGTGTCATTTAGGTATAATTTGGTTTTCCACATAACCATGTTTTCTTTAAGGAAATTTACTATCTACGAGGAGACTTTGTATATTTCTAAAGCCTTAAGGATCCTTATTATTATTATTATTATTATTATTATTATTATTATTTTATTTCCTTACATTTCTGGTGTGTACACACTTCTTCCCGGGTCTCGGCAAGAGACATAAGTTTACAAATGGCATCATGATATTTTCCACTGACAAAAAAATATTTTACATACATAAAGCCCTTCGTAAATTGTGGGCTGTACTCGTGAGAACATATTTTTATATTTCTTTAAAACATGGGTTTCTAGGAATCCCTTCAATTACTCTATTGGAATCTTTTCCAAGAAATACGAGGGCTCCATCTACAACAGGAATTTGTTATGTTCCCATGTGCCACATTTTTGAGCTTTCGAAAATCTTCAAAGATACATTGCAGTCCACAGGGACTGTGATATCAATAAGGAGGCATTTTTTTGCGGTCTCCATTAAAAATGTCTGAGCGGTTAACTTGATTATTCTGTCTGTGTGTATTGTGTAGTCCCATAAAATTGTAACCTATCTCCGTAACCGAGTCTGGGTGGTATTCATACCAATTTCTTTCAGTTTCCTTCCCGTAGAAGTTGCAGATTTTTCAGTGCAGATAAGGCCAACTCTGTCATGCCGGGTTCTATATTCAGTGGGTGCCAATACCGTGCAACCTGATACAGGATGATCAATTGTTTCTGGGTAATTATCACGGAACCTGCATTTTGGGCTAACACAATATTTTAGTATATGTGCTTGATAATTACTAGTTAACAAGCACTGATCCTGTGCAGCAAGGATAAAACCTTCGGGTTCAGCTTTTAACCCTGCATTACGTAGCCACTGAGGGTACGGATCTTGTCAACATAAGTTTGTTTGGAACGGGCAGAGTATTGGCCATGAAGCGGTTTATCTTGCCATTCTTTCTGTATCTGGTCAGTTGCACTTATTTTTGCTTTCTTTTTGTATGTATTTTGAAACTTCAGTCGGTGTATTGTGCTTTACTTGTATTTATGCTTGTATAATTATCATTATTATTACTTTACTTGTATTATTATTATTATTATTATTATTATTATTATTATTATTATTATTATTTCCTTTGATTTCTGGTGTGTACTCATTTCTTTCCGTGTTTCGCCCAGAGATCTAAAGTCAGAAATGGCATCATGACATTTTCCACTGACCAATTAAAAAAAAAAAAACACACACACACACATACACACAAACACACACACACATATTTTACATAGATATAGTCCTTCGTAATTTACGGAGAGAAATAGCATCATAACAGTTTCCAGTGATCATCTTTATAAAAAAGAAAATGAAACTAAAAATATAACAACCTAAGATCACACACTTTGCATATAGATAAAGCCCTACTTAAAGCTGTGAGCTGTACTTGTGAGAACAATTTCCCGAATTACTGATGCAACTTGTAATTCTATCAAACCGCTTTCGTTCTGTTTTAGGAGTATGTCCCGACACAATACTCTTGCTATTTAAAAACCTATCGAATTGTTATATTTCTTGAGTTTCGGGCATATCTGCGTCTGGATTGCTCTCAGCCCGAAAGCAGCGTGTTCGACAAGTGTGTCGCAAGCCCCAAAGCGAACTGTCTGGTGTAGGTATTTACCAAGTCTTCCACACAAGGAGGGATATTGCACAAGGCCGAGTTTTATGTGCGGCGAATCCAAACCCGTCGGCTTGGAAAGATTTTCCGCGTAGACCCCGCATACACAGGGTCAGGTTTGTCTACCTCCACAGACGAGACTTGCCCTTCGGTAGAGCATCATCTGGATTTCTCTCTCTGGATTCGAAGGTATAGAGTTCGACAAGCCTGTCGCAAACCTGGCAGCGAACTACCCAGCATAGGTACAACTGGTATTTACCAACCCCCAGCCACAAGGCAGGATGTCGCACAAGGTAGACGTTTCTGTGGAGCAAATCCGAGCCCGTAGTCTCGGCCAAATATTCCACGTAGACTCCCGCATACACTGGGTTGGTTTTGCCTACCTCACCAGATGAGTCTCTGCTCATACCCTCGTCTCGGTTCCTCTCTGCCTTCAGGCAGAGGGTTTCCCAAGTGTACTGCGAGTCTGGCTGCGAACAACCTATCTTAGGTACAGCTACCACACAGCATCATACCATGGAAAACTTTATAGAATTGGACGAGTACCTTTTATTCACCGGGAGTGTACTCTATACTCTACTACAATTTCCTAGTTTCCGGGAAGTGGTTGATATGCCTTAAAAACAATTAATAAAAAATAATGTCTGCATTCTTATTAGTGAAAAATTAAATTTTGTGCAAACTAAATGCATATAAACACTGTCTTGTCTAAACCCAGATTACGGGTAATGACCTAGTAAAGCATTGTATTGGACAGAATGGAAATTATTATTATTATTATTATTATTATTATTATTATTATTATTATTATTGTTATTATTATTATTATTATTAACACTAAGAGAAGAGCGGGATTTAAGAAGAGAAAAAGCAGTGTTTGACCTTGTCCATTAATATTCTGGATTCTTCAAATTATGTTTAAAAATTGTATCCAGGTATTAAAATGCAAAAAGCTTTACAAAAAATTATATGTATTTGTACAAACGTCTCTTTTCTTGAGACAACGACTGTCCTAGCAATGAATGCGGCAAAACGAATAAAACGCCGCCATCGTGAATGAAATGCAACTACAACGTTCGTAATATGATGGCGACCGTGTTTATCTTGAAACTTTCCGTTAGTTAATTAGTGTTACTAACATGAATTAATCAAACAACTTACTATAAATCTTACAAAGATTTATATACTTTTTGAGTTTTTTTTTTTATAGTTTCATACTTTTTATAATACAATTTTTAAACATAACCTGAAGAAGACATACATACTGTCCAAATATTTTTGAGCATTGTCAAACACTGTTTTTTCATTTCTTTTTCTTTTGTTAAATTGTACCCATCTCTAAGTGTAGAAAATTATTGAAAGAGTCATGTCAAATATTTTGTTCATTATTATTATTATTATTTTATTTCCTTTGATATCTGGCGTTTACACATTTCTTTCCGGGTCCCGCCCAGGGACCTAAGGTTAGAAATGGCATCATGACACTTTCCACTGAAAAAAAAAAAAAAAAAAAAAATTACATAGATAAAGCCCTTTATTATTATTATTATTATTATTATTATTATTATTATTATTATTATTATTATTATTATTATTATTATTATTATAATAATAATTATTATCATTAATATTATTATCATTATTAGTATTATTAATATTATGATTATTATTATTATTCACGTTGGGAAATGTTACACGTAAGCCCTTCTGTCTTCCCTTCTCTTTCACTCTGCTTTTTGTATACATACCAGGTTTAACAGCAAAATTGTCCAAATCGTTTAACAGCATAATTTTCCATCATGCAAAAAGTTCAATATCTAAAATACACTAAATTAATTGAGTTTCTTTTCCCCAGGTTTTCAGGTAAAACGTTTAGCCACCTTGACACTTTTTTTCGTAAGAATCACTGAAAAACTCTTTGAGTTATTCAGCTAGAAACAGAACAGTTTAAAATCTTTTAGAGTCGGACCCATTGTCTTCCCAAATGAACAATAATGAAAGGAAAAACATCATTCAGGCCTTCAGTAATGTAACCAACATTCATACCCTGGCTTCAAATTCCTTTCAAGAACAATCAAGAGAACGGTGAATAACTTTAAAAAGAGGGAACAGTAGAGAGAAAAACTGGATCAGGATCTCACATCAGGAAGAGGGATCATCATTTCACATTAGAGCTAGAAGATATCAATTGGAACGATTCAACTCAATCCATAAAACCGTTAGCACGTGAGAGAGGAGGTCCAGCTATGTCAGTCCAAAGAGCAGTTAAAAAATACCTGAAAATGCAATCGTGCGTGAAACCTGTGAGGCACCTTTTTACTCCAGTTCGAAAAGTTAGAAGGTTAATGAGGGCGAAGATCATTTTGAATAAGGTAGAAATTTCTCCTGGGATAATACACACACACACACACACACACACACACACACACACACACACACACACACACACACACACATATATATATATATATATATATATATATATATATATATATATATATATGATGGACTCTCCCGTCAAACTCGACGTATGAGGGTCAGACAGATCAGTTCCCAGAAACTGAAAGCCCGACACCCACACAGGATTTGATTATAGTGGTGAAGGCTTTGTGTAGGGCCATCCACACTTTTTGGAGGGACGAATACAGGAACCTGGTGCAACGAATGCCACAAGGCCCCCAAACGACCCTCCGAAGGTTTTGAATTCAGAGTTGTCCTTCTCCTAGACCAGTTGCCATCCAAGGCTATAGAACCCAGTCTGTCCTGCTATTTACCCATAGTTGGAGGGAGAAGAAGAGGATTCACACCTTTCCCAAGGGTATTAGCATATGTTTGTGTGTGTGTGTGTGTGTACGTGTGTGAGTGTGTGTGTGAGTGCGTGTGTTTGTGTGTGTGTGTGTGTGCGTGTGTGTGCCCTACATCTTATCATTACGCATCCAGCGGCTCCACCGACTATTCGAATTGTATTTCAATTAATAAAGTTTTGTTTACCGTTTATCCTCTCGTTTCAATCTTTTATCTTTCTTCACATAACCACATTTCACCCCCCACCCCCCGGGAACGTAACAAAACTGGTGACGATCTACGTCTGAACAACACGGACACACACACAGGGATGGATCCATCAATTCATCAAGTGTTACAACAGCAACTACGCTTGATGCAATTATCTGAGAGGATTTCTGCATCCACATCAGCGCCTACAGAAACAAAAATATCCACTCACCGTTAGAATTAACATCTAAATTACTAAAGTTTTTTTAATAGTTTATTTATCCTTTCGTTTTATCTTTTTTTTATCTTTCTTTCCCATAACCCCCCCCCCCACGGGAACAACAATTTTCAATAAATATTTTCCAGAAAAAAGTTTGTTTTTAATTGCCAGTCCGGCTTTTCATTTCTTCCAGCTGCCACTTATTTACGTTAATAGGAATAGGATGTGCAGTTGGTGTAATGAATAAAGGGTCGGAATAAGAAATAAGTGAGCCGAGTTCCAATACCAGTTGAATTCGTTGTATTGACACACCCGTAAGTACTCTTCGGGAAATGCATGAATCCATTTTTTTCTTCCCCAAAACTATGGGTTTGATAGTAAGATCGACTGGGTTCTATAGCCTTGGTTGTCAACCAGTCGACTGCCGAAGGAATAGGCAGCCTACTGAGGGAATATCTGCGTAGTCAGTCATTAATTGTAAGATGCATGTTCGCAAAAGCGTTTATAACGTATGGCAATATTAGCATTTAGCATTCATTGTCCGAGAAGCCAGTACTGCTGTGGATTGAATTTTACGAAATCTTTCTGTTAAAATAATTTTTCAAGAAAATAAGATTCTCAAGTCCAGTAGCTGTTATCGCACATTCTATTATTAATGGTGGTTTCCTTTCTAGACCTTTTATTTGAAGCTAAAAAAAACAAAAACAATACAGCGAAATAAATCATGACCGTATCTTTCATGACATCATCACAAAAACAATATGCCGTCATCGGCACCCGCTCGCATCGGAGCATCGGGAACGTCATCCTCACTCTTTATCCCCGTTCTCCCCTCTGGTGGCAGTGTCGGGGATGACTATGAAGGCCCAGTCTACTCCTGATGACCCGTGAGCAGGAATGTGGGTGGTGGACGCGGCTGGCCGAGTGGGGCCCTCCTGACAGAACGTCGCAGATACTCTTCATGTTGAGAGTTGGTCTCGAAATTCTTTGATGGTTTCACTCTAGCAAGGCTTATTTTCAGCAACGTTTTCCCAGGTCTCAGGGTCAATGTTAGCCTGATCCTAGAAGCGTAGTTTTGGGCCCCCGCGTAACCTTTTACCGCTGGTGCGTTCTCCAAACATCATGATAGGGAGGTATCGAGTGTTCTGGACACGTGACCCCCCCCCCCCCGGTGGAGGCAATGTTGAAAGATGGCAGCCTCGGTTCTAGTCGTGTCGGCATCATAGTAAATGTGTTAAATTGATTTTGATTCAGAAATCTATTTAGCATATGTATTTTACTGTTTGTTTGCAGCGTGTGCTTGTTATGCAGAAGCCGTAGCTGACACTACAGGACGCCATCTTTTTTTCACGATCAAATATTTGTTGACAGAGATTCGTGACTCAATTTGTTAATCGTGTTTCACGTTTTCACCAGCGAAGAAAAGCATTTGATGACATCGAATGAAACGTTCGAAGATGATTTCAAACAACAGCATCAGAATCGACAAAAAAAAATAGCAATTCTCTTTAAAAAAAAAACAAATAGTGATAAGAAAAAAAATGATTGAAAAATAAAGTAAAAACTCTGTTTTAACTAAAGTAAGACTTAGCCGGCGTCATATTTTTTCTGAACTTGCAGTTTCAATTTTGCCCTTTTGCAGCACACGATGAGGAAACAGGAAAAGACTGACAAAAGCGACTGAGCAGGTGAACAGCGGGAAAACGTTGTCAGTCGGTGACGGACAGGAACTTCTTATTGCTACATATTTTATACAGCAGTGATGATTAGTCCCTATTCGCTACATTATTTCCGTACTTTTTGCTTGACAGCACACACATTCGTCTTCTGAAATTAAGAGGTTTGTCTTATGCGTTGAGTTCTTGAAAAAAATACAAGATATTTTCCGTTGTCAGATAAATCCCTTCTATTTTCCCCCAATGTTATCTGAATTAACACACAACCTATTTTTACCATTCTCTCTCTTTTTCTCCTTTTGTAGATCTAATTCTTTCTCTATAGCTTTTGTTTATTGTTTCAGAAATTTGATTGATTTTTATCTATTTTCAAACATAGACGATAGAATGCCGAGTAAGAAAAAAAGGCATTTTCGACACTTGCTTCTATTTCCCTTCAAATTGTTGGAAAACAGAAGACGATTATTGCCCTTTGTTGGATATAAGTTCCGTGGGTCACATAGACGACAGATTAGTGACGTCACTCAATACAGTGACGAAAGCAGAATTCAATTTTAGTTTGTTTACAGCAGCCACCGATTGCTTTCTTTTAGTCTGGGCCAAGTTGGACAGACTGAGACTAAATCTTCCTCCCGGAGCAGCTTACAATTCCATGTTGCCGTTTCCCTTTGGGAATCAATCTTTCCCAGTTAGAGAAAGAAATTCCATCTTGCAGGCCTCAATTTCGGAAAACCCATGATTCGCTGTTTCCCGTTCGCGGAATATGTCCTCGCCTGGGGCATAGATGAATTCGAACCGTTTGAATCTGGAGTCTTAAACACGGTTTCTTTATATTATATGCACAACTCTTCCTTTTCGTTTCTACATACACTCTGTTTTGATGTATATATATATATATATATATATATATATATATATATATATATATATATATATATATATATATATATGTGATATATTATTCTCTGCGTGGGACATGTATATATAGTGTAACCCGGATATAAGAGAACCGAATATAAGAGACTTCGTCTCCGGTCCCGACAACTCTCTTATATCCGGGTTACACTGTAATAGTTTTGTGTATGTCTAAGTAGTTTAAAAGTTTTTCTGGGAATAATATATGTTTATCCTTCTTTTTCCTTTCATCCATGTTGTCCCATCCGTGAACTACGGTGCGTATTTATCATGGATATAATAATGTTCATAATGGGGGAAATATTTGGGAGAATAAAGCTTTCCACCATAGCTCTCTGATGTTATACGGGCTTTTATTTACTGTATATGTGATAATATCATCCATTAACTGTTGAACGTTATGTATTATTATTTTTATTCTAAAGCTAACAAAGTTACTCTGCGCAAAATAGAAGTCTCTATTATAGAGATAACTGCACAAGAGTTTTCAAACTTCAAGATGGGTAACTTTGACCGGTCCAATCCAATGCAGACCGATTGAACGATCTCATCCGCAGAGTCATGCGCATTGTCACGAGAGAATTGACCCAGCAGATTTGATATTCGAAGGATGCTGTCGCCTGTCATCTTGATGGACAAACTTAAAAAATCAGTGCATGGGTCCCAAACGCTTCTTCTTCTTCTTCTACTTCTTCTTCTTCTTCTTCTTCTTCTTCTTCTTCTTCTTCTTCTTCTTATTATTATTATTATTATTATTATTATTATTATTATTATTATTATTATTATTATTATACTTATTATTCTTATTCTTCTTATTCTTATTCTTCTTCTTCTTCTTCTTCTTCTTCTTCTTCTTCTTCTTCTTCTTCTTCTCCTCCTACTTCTTCTTCTTCTTCTTCTTCTCCTACTTCTTCTTCTTATTCTTCTTCTTCTTCTCCTTCTTCTTCTTCTTCTTCTTCTTCTTCTTCTATGTACCATGTCCCCTTTTCTCCCTTTAATATGCCCTGTAATTGTCCCATTTTCCAAACCCTCTTTTCTTATTATAAATTTCATATATCTCTTTCTTATTTTAAGTATGTGTCTTTCCTGCTTCAATTTTCTCAAAAACCTCGTCGTTACTAACATTTTCAGTCCATGGTGTCCCCAGCCTCATTCTGTAGGATTCTTTTCTGTTGCTTCATGTCTCTTCTTCACCTGTGAGGAAAATGTCCAGTATTCACCGATATTACATACAGTTCCGTGCTCTTTTCTTTGTTTTTCGCAAAATTTTCCTTGTTTTCTTAAGTTGCTTAGCTTTTGAAAAACATCTTTCCTTATCCCAATGTCACTACGAATTTTAGTGTCGCATATTCCGTCCTCTTAAAAAAAAAAATTCCCAGATATTTAGATTGTTGTACTCGTTTGATTTTGTGATCTACAATTTGTAATTTGTCTATATTTCTCAGATGACTTATTGTAATTATATTTATTGTCATGTTGACGACATTTCGGTCGTAGCCTACCGAAAGTTCGGGAGATCGACTTCTATGGTAGGCATAGGCATAACTCAGAATGTCCAGCTTTAGGCCAACTTTTATACGGCACAATTTACGTTACTTGAGTTTAATAAATTTTTAACGTTGTGTAATACCCCGACCGTCAACATGAAAGAATATGGTACAACAAAAAAGATTTGGGCTGTCAACCGGATTAAATTTCATATAATTTTGGTAAGAAAAATCCCGCCTGTTGCAGAAAGCTTTTCGATTCAACGTGCAGAATATACTTGAGTCGTTTAATATCGTTACTACCGAGAAAGGAGATCTGACACTTATTATTGAAAAACTGACACCCACAAGCAGGACGCATAGAGGTAAAAAGTGGATAACTTGTCTAATAATATTGCTTAAATGGTCGGCAGAAAAGGGATTAGGAGCAAAAGCAAAAGTATAGGAAATTGTAGAGAGCCATGATCGCCTACACCCTGAAGGTTTACGGCACATTAAAGAAGAAATCTTATCTGTGGCTAAATTGATTTTATGAAAATAGGGAACGCGCCTGCTGTTTAATTCCGCAGTGGACAAAGGTTAATGGGGGCGCGGCCGAGATGTTCAATAAGAAATTGATTAATATAAGTGGTCCAACAAGTTCAACTGCGGCAAAAATTAAGACATGAGACATGCATCGAAGTGGACAACAATCGAACCGCGATCAAGGCCTATTACGCCAGGTCTCTGTATCCAATTTATTCGTCCAGTCAGGAAAAAAAGGCGCTAACCTTTGCATTCACCCATCCACGTACCACACTAATCATTTACCTGCAATCGTTAAAGTTACTCAACGCAGAAACAGGGTGTGGCACTCATTGTTGGAGAACGTCCCAAACCGCAGTTTAAATGCGTACGTGCTTATTAATTTTGTGTAGATCGAAAATACCTAAGTCAACACGTCATCAGGGTAGCTGCAAATGCTTCGGGAAATGCTTAGAATTAGCTAACCTTGACATATTTTGGAAGGATATTAGAGTAAAATCTACGACCAATATTAGGAGTAAATTGACCGCATACAGATAGAAAATAAATTCGGTAAATATACAATTATAAAACGAGCGAGAATATAAGGATGCTTCTTCTCATCGGCCTTATTCAGTATATAGAGCGCAGCGATTTTTTGTGGATTCATTATTGACGGCCACAATCGTAACAACATATAGAGATGAAACAATGACCATAACAATGACACAGAAAGGAAACTACAAGACATCCTGCAGAACCTTTTGAAGGAAAGCGAGAAGAAAGTTGCACGAGAGACAGATGTTTCTTTTCACTGGATTTATTCAACCTTTACGGTGAGACGATTTGGAGAGATGTAGAAGTGTTAAGGGGATTTATTATCGACGGGCACAACCTTAAAGATATATGATCTGCAGATGATACTGTAAGGAAATGACCAAATTTACTCAGGGCTAAAAAGGATATGAAATTGTAGGAAACCAGTATCACCAATGTTCTGAATGAACACGGCACGACGACGACGACGAAGAAGAAGAAGAATGAGGCGGAGGAGAAGAAGAAAAAGAAAAAGAAAAGAAGAAGAAGAAGAAAAAGAATGAGGAGGAGGAGAAGAAGAAGAAGAAATAGAATAATAATAATAATAATAATAATAATAATAATAATAATAATAATAATGTGTAGGAAGCATTTGTAACAGGTAAATTAGAATCAGACTATGGCTGTCAAATTGTATAGCTCTTAAATTAGGACGAATCAATCCCTGAAAAACTTGATATAATACGAAACGGTAACATATCACGGATAACCCTAAACACTGTGTTTGGTTGATATTTTATGGGGTTGGTATGTGCATGATATCGAGATGTAACTCTTCTACTAATGATCGCTTTGTGCAAATGGTTATCCATTGTGGCTTGAAGGTGAAATTAACTGTATTGTAATAATTGTCACAAGGAATAACACAGAGAAAGTTCAGGGAATTTAAATAAAAGATTATATGAACACAAAAAAGGATCTTTTTCGAAACATAAAATTTATCACAACTATGTTCACAACAATAAAAGATTTAATTAATACAAATTTAAAGGTGTAATTAACTCTATTGAAATAATTGCCACAATGCATAACACAAAGAAAGGAATTTAAATACACGATTATATGAACACAAAAATGATCTTTTACAAAACAACACATTAAATTAATTATTTACTCACCGTAACGAGACTGAACACAAAAGTGATTTAAAAAATATGGTACTTGAATTAAAAGAGAAAATAATTTACTGTGACAAAATTGCATACAAAAAGTTTTAATCGCTAGG
Organism: Acanthosepion esculentum; assembly: GCA_964036315.1. NCBI lineage: Eukaryota > Metazoa > Mollusca > Cephalopoda > Sepiida > Sepiidae > Acanthosepion > Acanthosepion esculentum. The sequence goes on along the minus strand of OZ038493.1, from coordinate 97,485,778 downwards.
TCACCTACAATAAATTTTCGACATTCCACAATTCTTGGTAGATTTTCTATTAACAAAATGTCGGATATGTAATGATGGAATCATAAGCTAAATAAAAAAAACAATCTAAATGAAATTAGCGAGCTTATATACACATATATTAAAAAAAATAATTTAAAATTCTTAGAATCTCTCATTCGTGAGCCTGAACGTTTGATGATCGGATGCCGAAAATCCTCATGTATAGCCAACTTTTTCATGGTAAGCGTAACGTAGGCCGTCCTTGGTTACGTTTCAAGGACAAACTTAAATACAATATAAATGCTGCAAACATACCGATAGATGAGTTCGAACTTGCTGTTGCAAACCGAGAAAACTGGATGAACACCTGCTACCGAGGTATAACTAACTTTGAAAAGAATCGTCTCAACCATCTGAGAGAATTAAGAACCAACACTAAATCTCGGGCTAATACATCAGCCCATATGACGGTCACCCATTCAGCGTGTCCGTCGTGGCAACTTATTTGCAATTACAATGCAGGGTTATTGTCACATACGAAACATAAACAATAAACATAAAAACTGAAATAAAGACACTCATAGGTCGAAAAAATGACATATATATATATATATATATATATATATATATATATATATATATATATATATATATATATATATGGGTATTTCAGGAATTAAAGGCAATTTCGAAATTACACTGTAAAAACAAGGATGTGATGGGGATGGAAGCAACGGGGTCATATGTAAGGAAGCGCGACTCTACGATTGCACCTTCGAGGAAAACGCGCCATAGTGCTCATTCTTTGGGCAGATGGATTCAAACATGTGGAAAAACAACGGCGGATGTTACGCAGTATGAAGTACGCAATATGAATAAACTACAAGTGTATGAGTGGCTATAACGTTTTAAATTGTAACAGAGGAAAGCCGATCTGGTCAACCATCAACAAATCCAGAGGTTAGATGCCTTGGCTAGAGAACAACGACGAATCACTAGAGGAAAAGTGGACCCAATCATAATGAAAGATGACTTGGAATACCGTAAGTTCTTCGTGCGTTCAGTGTCCAAACAAGCAAACGGTGCGGAAATGGTAGCCTGAAGAACCGAAAAGCTCATTTTCGGAAGGGAGGAAAAAAACTCGTTGACTGATACTAGACGTCAATTACCGTGAAGGACGCATTGTGAAAAGTAGCATAGTCATTATTATTCAGTGGAAATAATGTGGTTTATGATAAATTACGTTCAGTTTTAAAGTGACACACACACACACACACACACACACACACACACACACACACACACACACACACATATATATACATATATATATATATATATATATATATATATATATATATATATATGGAGGAAGCTAAGTGACGTAATTTAATATCTAATGAAAGAAAATGAGTAAATAATGTTTTTGAATAAATATTAATATTTAAATTATAGGATACATCTATGTATTGTACATTTTAAATAAGCCGAATTTAACCGTTTTCTTTTCATTTTTTTCACATTATATATATATATATATATATATATATATATATATATATATAGGATGAAAAATTGTGCCTATACACAAATACTAGCACGCTGGTAAGTATTTTTATTCCCAAGGTGTTAGAAATACAGTGCTCTAAAGATTGTATTGACGGCATGAAAATCCAAGTAATTTCATCGACATTGGATATTATGTGTATACACTAATATATATATATATATATATATATATATATATATATATATATATATATATATATATATATATATATATATATATATGATAGAAATTGTTAAGAGGATTTGATAATTATAATTAAGTAATTCATTGTGTCTGATAGAAACCTCAACAGAATGCAGAAAGCACTGGACGGCCGTTTCGTCCTATATTTGCGCAAAATCTTATGGTTACAGAGAACTTCAGTTGAGTTCCACCACGGCATATGTGAGCGAGCGGCGCTATATTGAGTCTGATTTGCTATCTCTTCGTTAGCGAGGTCCGTTGGAACAGTTAGTATGACGTTTTCTTGATAACCTAACTGTCCGGGTTTCAATTCTCGGTAGTTGATGCGCACTGCTGATGAGTCGCAAATATAGGACGAAACGAAAGGATTTTATTTTGTAACAAGTATTTATAAACAAAAGTAAAATGTTTTTGGTTTTACATTTTTAAAATTTAATAGAATCTCATAAATAGTGATCAGGTTAGCTGAAAAGTGTGGGTAAGTTATGGAGGAAGATAAGTGACGTAATTTAATATCTAATGAAAGAAAATGAGTAAATAATGTTTTTGAACGTTTGTCTATTTAAATTATAGGATACATCTATGTATTGTACATTTTAAATAAGCCGAATTTAAGCGTTTTCTTTTCATTTTTTAACATTGTTATTATCAGGAATTTTGACTTGGGAGACGAGTAATTGTATCAGTAGTCTGTTTCATGCTTAAACGCAATTTTTATCATTCATCTGATATTTTATCGCTGTCTCAAATGAAATCGGCGTGCCGATTTCGAAAACCGGTCGAGTCTGTTGCATTCACTTTCTCACAAATGACTTCTTAAGACTTCTTCGCAGTCTGTGGAGAATCTTTGGTGGAGTCTGGGCATTCTCCGGCTTCATGGGCAGGAATGGACCCTTACTATACCGCGCTGAACAATGCAATGAATGTTGCTAGTAGTGGGTATGACATACTTCTCGTTTCTTTGTGATTCATTATCACGCAAGTATATTTTAGCGTAAAGGAACGTAACAAACTCTACTTGAATTCGAGCTCGACTCTGATTTTTAATTCCAAGCCGTTATACTTTAAACCACCCGCACATCCAATCTCACAGCACCTGGTATTCCCAAGCGGTTCCCCTCATAGCTTATGATCATGGTCGATGTTGATGAGAAGTCTTTCAAAGTTTTATGGTCTTGGTCGGCATCAGCTTCGAAGTATAAAACCTGGCTGGGAGGTAAAAAACAACCTACTTGCTGCTGAAACTAGATCAATAACAGCTAGGGTTGTGAGGATGTAGACCTATGATCCACAGGGTGGGGAGAAACAATCTAAAAAAATTATGCATAATAAAAACAACAAACGGACATATAACCCTACTGAAATATTGATCGATCTGATAAAATTCCATAAGCCCCTTTTAAAGACATAAAGTTTCTTTCTTAAAGCAAGAGAAAATTAAGCTAGCAATTTCACTTCATTCCATTAGTGCGTACTACAAACACCTAATGGATTCTGATTTTATAGATTATATTTTTATTTGGAACACATGACTCTGTGCCGAAAATCAAACACTGGTGGAAAAATATTTGAGGTAGGATTGACAGGATTTTCGCTCCTCTCCATATACATATACATATATATATATATATATATATATATATATATATATATATATATATATATATATATATATATATATATATATGTAAAGTAATGTATATTTGGCCAGCAATCTTGCATCAAATGATCTTTCGTTAAATATGACAGACAAGGAAAATTTAATTATTTTTTTTATTTTGTTTTTCCAGTGTCCTTACATTTTTTTCCGTTTGGTAACGGAAAAATGTTAGAACACTGGCAAAACAAAATAACTAATAATTAAATTTTCCTTGTCAGTCACATTTAATGAATTACGCACACACACACACACACACACACACCGATATATATATATATATATATATATATATATATATATATATATATATATATATATATATATATATATATATATATATATATAACAATGAATTTCACCAAAATTAGGTCGACCAGAGTCATACCAAAAAATGTATTATATAAGTCATTTGCAGTCACGTTTTCCGTCCTCTGCTTAAACATTTCGAAGAGATTTAAATATAAGTACTTGCTTGATTTCGACGTTTCTAATTTGTACTTTCGCGTCTTGTACTTACATAAACTATTATCCAAAATATGGTGCTTTTGCGCAGCTTGTCTCTGTCGGTTTTCATTCCGTTTCACTGTCACATCTGCAAGCATTTCCTACTTGAAGAAAAAAGCTTTACGTTAAACTAAGTAAACACACACACACACAGTCTTTTGCAGTTCCTGTAGTTACCTTTTTATGCATGCTGTTAACACTGCGTCAACTGCATATCTTATGTTGTTAAGATTGTTACTACCAATAATGAATCCTTGTTGAAATTATAATTCCCTGAGAATCACCTCACTGTAAAATTTGAATAAATCTGGGGAGAAGTCACACCCGTTTCTTATGTCATTTTCTATTTTTGTGTACCAAATCATTTCCAGTCCTATCTGTATGTTGGGGGTCTCCTCCCAGGATAAGTTCAGGGAAACTAATATATTTCCAAAATATATCAACCTTATCTAACAGAAGAAAATTGAATTTAGTATGTCGCACGTTAAATTAATTTAAGAAAAAAATAAAATGCCTTAATAACCGGAACATCGAAGCAGCTTTTGAAAAGTAACTCACATGAGATTCTTTATCTCATTTTATTGGTGATATATATATATATATATATATATATATATATATATATATATATATATATATATATATATATATATATATATATATATAGAGAGAGAGAGAGAGAGAGAGAGAGAGAGAGAGAGAGAGATATGACTAGACTAATGTATATAGATAGATATGAATAGACAGGAGTGGATCTTTAGATAAATGCGAATAGAGATAAATGGATATATAGATAGATGCGAATAGACAAAGAATATATATATATATATATATATATATATATATATATATATATATATATATATATATATATATATATATATATATATATATATATGTATATATAATGATTTTCCAACCGTAGCTTAGGTGTGGAACAAGGCCGAAAGTAGGGGGTAGCCAGTGAGGATCCAACTCACTACCCAGTTGTAAATATTCTAGTGAGACACGTTCGCTAACCATTACACCGCCTATATATATAACTCACTGAAGTGATATGAGTGTTCGGGCTAAATTTGACAGTTATTTTTAAGGCAAGACGAAGTGAACACCTTTTTTTTTCTTTTTGTTTTAAGTTTATCACCCCAAGCAAGGCTGGAAGCCACTAGCATGCAAGGGATTACAGAAGGTTTGGAGGAAGAGCAGATAGGAGTGGTAAAGGAGAGGATGTGGAGAAAGATAGCGGATCGATCAAGGCAAGGGGGTTAGAGAAGATTTGGAGCGAGAGCAGATAGGAATGAAAGGTGAAAGGATGTGGAGAAGGGGAGTGGATAGATCAAGACAACTGGAGATGACGATTGACGTTACACTTAAATAGTTGGAGATTGTATTTGTCAGGGAAACAAGAATAAGGACGGGTGTTCCACAGGCGAGATGTGCGAGACATGAAGCTATTCGAGTAGAAGAGACGTCTACATCTAACAGTTTCAAAGGTGAAGGGGTGGGAACGGGATGCTAGCCTCGTAGGACGTTTAAAAATGGGAATAAAAAAAAATGCTATTTTGTTTTTGTTGTATTCCTTGCTAAGGGAATAAACACATAACACCAGGTGGATACTAGAAGAAAGGTTTATTGTACACAACAAGTACAATATGAAGTATAGTACAGTTATACACACAGGTCACTCTAGTAGTGAGTGCCACTAATTGGGAGGTCGGACGTGCTTGTGTCGACTTGCTCTTACTTTCTTTGTGTCCTCGAGTTTCCATAGACAGTGGACTTTACAGGTACTTACTACCTATAGTATAATCATTCATGGGGGTGACTGGTTATTCCATTGCATCAGTTTTATATCTATCTATCATGTGTGAAGAACGTCCTGCCTCACGTGTTTATACAGTTTCAACGGTGAAGGAGTGGGAACGGGATGCCAGCCTCGTAGGACGTTTAAATTCATGCCTAAGTTAAAAATCAATTTTTGGGGGAAAGAATACAGTGACAGACAGGATACAATAGTCAAAAGACAATTCACCCAAAGAAGCCACTCCCAGCATCTACTACGGCCTTTCATCAACTCAGAAATGTGGCGCATGCGGTCTTCACAGTGTCTCCAACGCCTCCTTCATCCTGACGATCAGCTGGACCTTGGTTTTACATCTGCGATGAATCGTCTAATAGTAAACAGCATTCGAGCTTTCTCTCCCGGGCCCGAGTTGGTGAAATGTTTTATAACTTTTTGTGGGCGGACACCACCGATGAGACTACTGTTCAATTATTCTAACAAGTTACACACATGTCCAATTCATGTGTATGTTACATTTACATAATTTATGCATCTGGATGTAATTCATATCTTAGGTGTCTTCACGAGATCGCTAAAAGATCACGATACCTTGATGAAAACATACTCCAAACGTAATGAAAACATAGTTTTATCGTCAAAATCTATATGTTATTATTAAGAGGAAGGATCAAAGTACTTTCTGATTATTCTATTAAATATTTTACTCATTTTTAAAACATTCAAAATTTTTATTAAAAAACTTCTTTTTCTTGCGTCAGAGGTTGTACTAACTTTTAGCATAGCAAACTTCGCCTCATTTTTGCGGTGACAAACGCATTAATTTGGAAAAATCTTGCAAAAATCAAATCATTCTCGAAGTTTAATGAAATTTTCAGGACTTATTGACAAATGAATTAAATTCTTTTTGAATTTTTTTTATTAGAGAATCTTCGTAAATATATTATTTACATGTGTTTCTCCCCTTTACTTAATTTAATGAAAGCTCCAGAAATTCATCAATATAGTTTGTAGTGGCTATTTTAGTTAAAAGCAAAATTTGAATTACCGATTTTATTTTGCAAAATCGCACACGATCTTACCGAAAATCTGTTCTGAATCAAAACATAAAAAACTCAATAAAAGTAAGATATGATATAATTAGAGAAGTTTAGAATTGCTTTTATGAATAATATACATTAAAGACAATATTGTCTGAAGAAAAAACTTTTCGATGAAAAATGAATTTTTACAAGATCTGTTTTCAGTTTTTACAATTTTTTACAATTTTTAATTCAATATTTTATAAATCTTTTGATTCTTTTAAAGTTGAATTTCGATGAGATCATTTTTAGGGAATATTGTTATTAATAAAACTATATTTACTAATCATATATTTTAAAGATTATTACAATCTGAAGACCAAGACTAATTTTTAAAAAATGACGATTTGTTTTTATATAGGTATATTGATGCAGAATTTCTGAAATATGGATGTACACACCGATAAATCTATTAATATAAGGTTACCTGTTTTAAGGGCTGTCACCCCTTACGGAAAAAATACAAAAACGTAATAAAAATGTTGTCTCTTACACCATAGATAATTCTGATCACGTTCGGTGATCAATCCACCGTCAATAAATCGATTAACACATCTGGAAAACAAGACCCCGTGGTTAGTCAGATTAATTTACCTTAAAATTTGCTAACTTTCCTCAAATAACGTTTCAGAAATATATATTTTTGCAGGATTCTTAAAACTGAAAAATAAATTTTGTTTAGAGTTGTCTAAAAATGGCTGACATGATCGATTTTTCTGAAGAAAAAATGCAACTCTGTTCCAATCAATATAATTTCTGTCTGAAATAAACAAAAGTATTTTACTTACCGGATAGAGTGCATTTAAACCTTTAGCTTTCATTTAAAGCTAAATTGAAATCTTCGGGAAAGTTCTTTTCATTGAAAAAAAAATCATTTTATACCCTACGTTTACCGAATTCGTTGTCATTATGTTGTCGAATTATTATAGGACAACAGTAAAATTATTAAATTCATTTCCATCGATGTCAAAATACAGTCGTTTTATAGGTCCTGGCAAGGTCCACTATGACAGTAACATCTCTTTATTTTATACGTTTTGATCATGTTGGAAGGTATTGCAAGATTTGCCACACTCACTCGTCGAATCAAGTATCCTATTGCATTAGGCCAGTGACGAGACTTTTAAACACGTCATCAAGTGTTGAGATAGAACGCAAATATTAAAACCTTTCCCATTGGTACTGGTTTAAAAAATGTATATAACCCAAGCTGAAAGTCGAACTTGCCTCACTAATTCTATTATAAGTTGTCAGTGTGACAGCCCAGAATATTCACCCAAATCGGGATTGTTATCGGCTAGCCTCGTTTAGTTTGCTCCTGTGTCAAAATTGAGCTCGACTAGAAAATGCAGCCATTAGCCCAGAATATATTTTAAAACATCCGGGGCGTAAGTTAAAATTTTAGGAAGAATCGGTAGCTGCACTCTCAAAGATTTTCCTCCTAAGTAAGTTATTCTCAATTTTAATAAGCTTTGGTATTCTTGAGATACGATGTAGTGGTTGAAATCATTAACAATTCTGTATCATCTAGAGCACCCTGTTTATTTTAACCGACAAGGATTTTAAATAAACAAGACTGAGCATTGATTATTGTTGAATTATTTTATATAAGCCCAAATTATCAGTTTGTAGACTGGAATCATCGTATAACATTCTAGTCAAGAAAAACAATTGTTGATGCCCATATCAAAAGAGGTATATAGAATATTTTATAAGTCATTGCTCAGATGTTATTCCAGATCAGGTGGAAAATACTCGGCGATATTCCGGTGTGGAGGCGCTATGTGGACTGCTACACTGTTAACAGTTCTAACGTCCCAGAAGTCTACATACATGTGGGCTAGGAATCTACGATTTAGAACAATGTTTTGTGAAGTAAAATAGCAAAGATCTATCGTTCGGTTAATGAAATTTTGATTAAGACAATAGACAAATCACGTGTCAGAGATTTCCGCGTGATACCCGCAAAAACTAAAAAAATCGGTTTTAATGGAACATCTATGCCCGTATAAAGAGTAAGACGATTTCGTAGGAGGAAGCTGCGGAGATTGGTGAATGCACTCTAGAGGTAACGGAGATAACTGAATTTTGGAGTGGTTTGGGTGGGATATCATTTCTGCCGAATCTCCACGGAAAGTGAATTGAAAATTACCCGTCAGGCTTTTCGACATTGATAGACGACGTGCCACTTTAAAGGAAGAAAGTGACAGATTGGTTTAGGTGGCTGTCCGTTTTATGGCAACGTTCATCCATAAACGCATGCCCTTGATTGAAAAATAAAACACACACACGCTATTAAGCAAAAAAATAAATACAAGAATAAACTCATCAGAGATAAAGTGTTACTAGTCAATCCCCAAAGGGAAACGGGAAGTCCATGATGTTCTTTCGAAATAAAATTGGTTATTTTGTTATATTTTATTGTATTTTATCTATGTCTAAATTTATCACAGTATTATTACCTTTTAGTTTTCATTTTATTTTATTATCATTAATTGTTATTCTTGTGTTTCTTGTGAAATCGGTTTTGATTTTGGTTTGATAATCACTTAAAATCTCTGATTCTTTTTATAATGCAGCATATCAAAGTTGTGAGTAGTTGCCACGTATAACAGTTCGTTGAATGTATAATACCTGAGAATCAACAAAAAATGTAAAATAATTTATAAGAATACTTGATCAGATAAACTCGCTCAAATCCAAATTCCTATTGATTTATTAATGAGAAGGCTTTGGTTCAAAGTATTTAATATAAAGAATTAAGAATATTAAGGATTCATTAAGACTCTCGCTGCCGGGGAACATATTGCCTGTTCTCGATGCTTTTTCAAAACCTATTTATACATCGCTATAAAATTCCCATTGCCTGCAGTCAACGTATATACACGTTTTCAAAATGAACGTCTAATGTTTTTTTTTCATCCTAAATGCCTGTCATCGACGCATGCATATCTTTTGAAGGCATACTGATACATCATTATGAAACTGTCAATGCGTGAAGTCGATGTATATATGAGTTTTCAAGATGCAGTTATACATCGTTACCAAATTCACAATGTCCGCAGTGGACATATATATATATACGTTTCAAAGAGTGACTTACGTTTTTTTATCTTTCCAATGCTTCTCATCGAAGTATATATGCGTTTTGAAGACTTATTTGTAATCTTTACAAAGAAAAACAATAACTATCGTCGACGTATATATGTTTTCAAGTCGTAGTTATACATCATTATGAAATACACAATGCCTGACGTATATATTCATTTTCAAGACGAGTTTATATATCTTTTAGAAATTCACAATGCCTATACGTATGTAAGAAGTATATAGACATTTTTTGAATTCCCAATGTCTGCCATCTACGTTTTCAAGACGTACTGATACATTTTTTAAAAATTTCATAATGCCTGTCATCGACGTATATACAAGTTTCTAAAACGTACTTAGGTTTAAAAATTCACAATGTGTGCCATCGACGGATATATACGTTTCCAAGACATTTTT